>OX387602.1:32420241-32792741 GCA_947568835.1 Protonemura montana | reverse complement strand
AGCACTCTGGAATCCATGACAGCGATCTAAGCACTCTGGAATCCATGACAGCGATCTAAGCACTCTGGAATCCATGGCAGCGATCTAAGCACTCTGGAATCCATGACAGCGATCTAAGCACTCTGGAATCTATGACAGCGATCTAAGCACTCTGGAATCCATGACAGCGATCTAAGCACTCTGGAATCCATGACAGCGATCTAAGCACTCTGGAACCCATGACAGCGATCTAAGCACTCTGGAATCCATGGCAGCGATCTAAGCACTCTGGAATCCATGACAGCGATCTAAGCACTCTGGAATCCATGACAGCGATCTAAGCACTCTGGAATCCATGGCAGCGATCTAAGCACTCTGGAATCCATGACAGCGATCTAAGCACTCTGGAATCCATGACAGCGATCTAAGCACTCTGGAATCTATGACAGCGATCTAAGCACTCTGGAATCTATGACAGCGATCTAAGCACTCTGGAATCCATGACAGCGATCTAAGCACTCTGGAATCCATGACAGCGATCTAAGCACTCTGGAATCCATGACAGCGATCTAAGCACTCTGGAATCCATGGCAGCGATCTAAGCACTCTGGAATCCATGACAGCGATCTAAGCACTCTGGAATCCATGGCAGCGATCTAAGCACTCTGGAATCCATGACAGCGATCTAAGCACTCTGGAATCCATGACAGCGATCTAAGCACTCTGGAATCCATGGCAGCGATCTAAGCACTCTGGAATCCATGGCAGCGATCTAAGCACTCTGGAATCTATGACAGCGATCTAAGCACTCTGGAATCCATGACAGCGATCTAAGCACTCTGGAATCCATGACAGCGATCTAAGCACTCTGGAATCCATGACAGCGATCTAAGCACTCTGGAATCCATGACAGCGATCTAAGCACTCTGGAATCCATGACAGCGATCTAAGCACTCTGGAATCCATGACAGCGATCTAAGCACCCTGGAATCCATGACAGCGATCTAAGCACTCTGGAATCCATGACAGCGATCTAAGCACTCTGGAATCCATGACAGCGATCTAAGCACTCTGGAATCCATGACAGCGATCTAAGCACTCTGGAATCCATGACAGCGATCTAAGCACTCTGGAATCCATGACAGCGATCTAAGCACTCTGGAATCCATGACAGCGATCTAAGCACTCTGGAATCCATGACAGCGATCTAAGCACTCTGGAATCCATGACAGCGATCTAAGCACTCTGGAATCCATGACAGCGATCTAAGCACTCTGGAATCCATGACAGCGATCTAAGCACTCTGGAATCCATGACAGCGATCTAAGCACTCTGGAATCCATGACAGCGATCTAAGCACTCTGGAATCCATGGCAGCGATCTAAGCACTCTGGAATCCATGACAGCGATCTAAGCACTCTGGAATCCATGGCAGCGATCTAAGCACTCTGGAATCCATGGCAGCGATCTAAGCACTCTGGAATCCATGGCAGCGATCTAAGCACTCTGGAATCCATGACAGCGATCTAAGCACTCTGGAATCCATGACAGCGATCTAAGCACTCTGGAATCCATGGCAGCGATCTAAGCACTCTGGAATCCATGGCAGCGATCTAAGCACTCTGGAATCTATGACAGCGATCTAAGCACTCTGGAATCCATGACAGCGATCTAAGCACTCTGGAATCCATGACAGCGATCTAAGCACTCTGGAATCCATGACAGCGATCTAAGCACTCTGGAATCCATGACAGCGATCTAAGCACTCTGGAATCCATGACAGCGATCTAAGCACTCTGGAATCCATGACAGCGATCTAAGCACTCTGGAATCCATGACAGCGATCTAAGCACTCTGGAATCCATGACAGCGATCTAAGCACTCTGGAATCCATGGCAGCGATCTAAGCACTCTGGAATCCATGACAGCGATCTAAGCACTCTGGAATCCATGACAGCGATCTAAGCACTCTGGAATCCATGACAGCGATCTAAGCACTCTGGAATCCATGACAGCGATCTAAGCACTCTGGAATCCATGACAGCGATCTAAGCACTCTGGAATCCATGACAGCGATCTAAGCACTCTGGAATCTATGACAGCGATCTAAGCACTCTGGAATCCATGACAGCGATCTAAGCACTCTGGAATCCATGACAGCGATCTAAGCACTCTGGAATCCATGACAGCGATCTAAGCACTCTGGAATCCATGACAGCGATCTAAGCACTCTGGAATCCATGACAGCGATCTAAGCACTCTGGAATCCATGACAGCGATCTAAGCACTCTGGAATCCATGACAGCGATCTAAGCACTCTGGAATCCATGACAGCGATCTAAGCACTCTGGAATCCATGACAGCGATCTAAGCACTCTGGAATCTATGACAGCGATCTAAGCACTCTGGAATCCATGGCAGCGATCTAAGCGCTCTGGAATCCATGACAGCGATCTAAGCACTCTGGAATCCATGACAGCGATCTAAGCACTCTGGAATCCATGACAGCGATCTAAGCACTCTGGAATCCATGGCAGCGATCTAAGCACTCTGGAATCTATGACAGCGATCTAAGCACTCTGGAATCCATGACAGCGATCTAAGCACTCTGGAATCCATGACAGCGATCTAAGCACTCTGGAATCCATGACAGCGATCTAAGCACTCTGGAATCCATGACAGCGATCTAAGCACTCTGGAATCCATGGCAGCGATCTAAGCACTCTGGAATCCATGACAGCGATCTAAGCACTCTGGAATCTATGACAGCGATCTAAGCACTCTGGAATCCATGACAGCGATCTAAGCACTCTGGAATCCATGCCAGCGATCTAAGCGCTCTGGAATCCATGACAGCGATCTAAGCGCTCTGGAATCCATGACAGCGATCTAAGCACTCTGGAATCCATGGCAGCGATCTAAGCACTCTGGAATCCATGACAGCGATCTAAGCACTCTGGAATCCATGACAGCGATCTAAGCACTCTGGAATCCATGGCAGCGATCTAAGCACTCTGGAATCCATGGCAGCGATCTAAGCACTCTGGAATCCATGACAGCGATCTAAGCACTCTGGAATCCATGGCAGCGATCTAAGCACTCTGGAATCCATGACAGCGATCTAAGCACTCTGGAATCCATGACAGCGATCTAAGCACTCTGGAATCCATGGCAGCGATCTAAGCACTCTGGAATCCATGGCAGCGATCTAAGCACTCTGGAATCTATGACAGCGATCTAAGCACTCTGGAATCCATGACAGCAATCTAAGCACTCTGGAATCCATGACAGCGATCTAAGCACTCTGGAATCCATGACAGCGATCTAAGCACTCTGGAATCCATGACAGCGATCTAAGCACTCTGGAATCCATGACAGCGATCTAAGCACTCTGGAATCCATGACAGCGATCTAAGCACTCTGGAATCCATGACAGCGATCTAAGCACTCTGGAATCCATGACAGCGATCTAAGCACTCTGGAATCCATGACAGCGATCTAAGCACTCTGGAATCCATGACAGCGATCTAAGCACTCTGGAATCCATGGCAGCGATCTAAGCACTCTGGAATCCATGACAGCGATCTAAGCACTCTGGAATCCATGGCAGCGATCTAAGCACTCTGGAATCCATGGCAGCGATCTAAGCACTCTGGAATCCATGACAGCGATCTAAGCACTCTGGAATCCATGACAGCGATCTAAGCACTCTGGAATCCATGACAGCGATCTAAGCACTCTGGAATCCATGGCAGCGATCTAAGCACTCTGGAATCCATGGCAGCGATCTAAGCACTCTGGAATCTATGACAGCGATCTAAGCACTCTGGAATCCATGACAGCGATCTAAGCACTCTGGAATCCATGACAGCGATCTAAGCACTCTGGAATCCATGACAGCGATCTAAGCACTCTGGAATCCATGACAGCGATCTAAGCACTCTGGAATCCATGACAGCGATCTAAGCACTCTGGAATCCATGACAGCGATCTAAGCACTCTGGAATCCATGACAGCGATCTAAGCACTCTGGAATCCATGACAGCGATCTAAGCACTCTGGAATTCATGACAGCGATCTAAGCACTCTGGAATCCATGACAGCGATCTAAGCACTCTGGAATCCATGACAGCGATCTAAGCACTCTGGAATCCATGACAGCGATCTAAGCACTCTGGAATCCATGACAGCGATCTAAGCACTCTGGAATCCATGACAGCGATCTAAGCACTCTGGAATCCATGACAGCGATCTAAGCACTCTGGAATCCATGACAGCGATCTAAGCACTCTGGAATCCATGACAGCGATCTAAGCACTCTGGAATCCATGACAGCGATCTAAGCACTCTGGAATCCATGGCAGCGATCTAAGCACTCTGGAATCCATGACAGCGATCTAAGCACTCTGGAATCCATGACAGCGATCTAAGCACTCTGGAATCTATGACAGCGATCTAAGCACTCTGGAATCCATGGCAGCGATCTAAGCGCTCTGGAATCCATGACAGCGATCTAAGCACTCTGGAATCCATGGCAGCGATCTAAGCACTCTGGAATCCATGACAGCGATCTAAGCACTCTGGAATCCATGACAGCGATCTAAGCACTCTGGAATCTATGACAGCGATCTAAGCACTCTGGAATCCATGGCAGCGATCTAAGCGCTCTGGAGTTACAGAGAGACACTGTTTTAATGTTCACTGTCTGCTGAGCAAACGAGGCCGGCAATGTGTATTCAAGCTAGGTGTCACTAGATGGCGCTTGCTGCTGAGCAAACGAGGCCGGCAATGTGTATTCAAGCTAGGTGTTACTAGATGGCGCTTGCTGCTGAGCAAACGAGGCCGGCAATGTGTATTCAAGCTAGGTGTTACTAGATGGCGCTTGCTGCTGAGCAAACGAGGCCGGCAATGTGTATTCAAGCTAGGTGTTACTAGATGGCGCTTGCTGCTGAGCAAACGAGGCCGGCAATGTGTATTCAAGCTAGGTGTTACTAGATGGCGCTTGCTGCTGAGCAAACGAGGCCGGCAATGTGTATTCAAGCTAGGTGTTACTAGATGGCGCTTGCTGCTGAGCAAACGAGGCCGGCAATGTGTATTCAAGCTAGGTGTTACTAGATGGCGCTTGCTGCTGAGCAAACGAGGCCGGCAATGTGTATTCAAGCTAGGTGTTACTAGATGGCGCTTGCTGCTGAGCAAACGAGGCCGGCAATGTGTATTCAAGCTAGGTGTTACTAGATGGCGCTTGCTGCTGAGCAAACGAGGCCGGCAATGTGTATTCAAGCTAGGTGTTACTAGATGGCGCTTGCTGCTGAGCAAACGAGGCCGGCAATGTGTATTCAAGCTAGGTGTTACTAGATGGCGCTTGCTGCTGAGCAAACGAGGCCGGCAATGTGTATTCAAGCTAGGTGTTACTAGATGGCGCTTGCTGCTGAGCAAACGAGGCCGGCAATGTGTATTCAAGCTAGGTGTTACTAGATGGCGCTTGCTGCTGAGCAAACGAGGCCGGCAATGTGTATTCAAGCTAGGTGTTACTAGATGGCGCTTGCTGCTGAGCAAACGAGGCCGGCAATGTGTATTCAAGCTAGGTGTTACTAGATGGCGCTTGCTTCTGAGCAAACGAGGCCGGCAATGTGTATTCAAGCTAGGTGTTACTAGATGGCGCTTGCTGCTGAGCAAACGAGGCCGGCAATGTGTATTCAAGCTAGGTGTTACTAGATGGCGCTTGCTGCTGAGCAAACGAGGCCGGCAATGTGTATTCAAGCTAGGTGTTACTAGATGGCGCTTGCTGCTGAGCAAACGAGGCCGGCAATGTGTATTCAAGCTAGGTGTTACTAGATGGCGCTTGCTGCTGAGCAAACGAGGCCGGCAATGTGTATTCAAGCTAGGTGTTACTAGATGGCGCTTGCTGCTGAGCAAACGAGGCCGGCAATGTGTATTCAAGCTAGGTGTTACTAGATGGCGCTTGCTGCTGAGCAAACGAGGCCGGCAATGTGTATTCAAGCTAGGTGTTACTAGATGGCGCTTGCTGCTGAGCAAACGAGGCCGGCAATGTGTATTCAAGCTAGGTGTTACTAGATGGCGCTTGCTGCTGAGCAAACGAGGCCGGCAATGTGTATTCAAGCTAGGTGTTACTAGATGGCGCTTGCTGCTGAGCAAACGAGGCCGGCAATGTGTATTCAAGCTAGGTGTTACTAGATGGCGCTTGCTGCTGAGCAAACGAGGCCGGCAATGTGTATTCAAGCTAGGTGTTACTAGATGGCGCTTGCTGCTGAGCAAACGAGGCCGGCAATGTGTATTCAAGCTAGGTGTTACTAGATGGCGCTTGCTGCTGAGCAAACGAGGCCGGCAATGTGTATTCAAGCTAGGTGTTACTAGATGGCGCTTGCTGCTGAGCAAACGAGGCCGGCAATGTGTATTCAAGCTAGGTGTTACTAGATGGCGCTTGCTGCTGAGCAAACGAGGCCGGCAATGTGTATTCAAGCTAGGTGTTACTAGATGGCGCTTGCTGCTGAGCAAACGAGGCCGGCAATGTGTATTCAAGCTAGGTGTTACTAGATGGCGCTTGCTGCTGAGCAAACGAGGCCGGCAATGTGTATTCAAGCTAGGTGTTACTAGATGGCGCTTGCTGCTGAGCAAACGAGGCCGGCAATGTGTATTCAAGCTAGGTGTTACTAGATGGCGCTTGCTGCTGAGCAAACGAGGCCGGCAACGTGTATTCAAGCTAGGTGTTACTAGATGGCGCTTTCTGCTGAGCAAACGAGGCCGGCAATGTGTATTCAAGCTAGGTGTTACTAGATGGCGCTTGCTGCTGAGCAAACGAGGCCGGCAATGTGTATTCAAGCTAGGTGTTACTAGATGGCGCTTGCTGCTGAGCAAACGAGGCCGGCAATGTGTATTCAAGCAAGGTGTTACTAGATGGCGCTTGCTGCTGAGCAAACGAGGCCGGCAATGTGTATTCAAGCTAGGTGTTACTAGATGGCGCTTGCTGCTGAGCAAACGAGGCCGGCAATGTGTATTCAAGCTAGGTGTTACTAGATGGCGCTTGCTGCTGAGCAAACGAGGCCGGCAATGTGTATTCAAGCAAGGTGTTACTAGATGGCGCTTGCTGCTGAGCAAACGAGGCCGGCAATGTGTATTCAAGCTAGGTGTTACTAGATGGCGCTTGCTGCTGAGCAAACGAGGCCGGCAATGTGTATTCAAGCTAGGTGTTACTAGATGGCGCTTGCTGCTGAGCAAACGAGGCCGGCAATGTGTATTCAAGCTAGGTGTTACTAGATGGCGCTTGCTGCTGAGCAAACGAGGCCGGCAATGTGTATTCAAGCTAGGTGTTACTAGATGGCGCTTGCTTCTGAGCAAACGAGGCCGGCAATGTGTATTCAAGCTAGGTGTCACTAGATGGCGCTTGCTGCTGAGCAAACGAGGCCGGCAATGTGTATTCAAGCTAGGTGTTACTAGATGGCGCTTGCTGCTGAGCAAACGAGGCCGGCAATGTGTATTCAAGCTAGGTGTTACTAGATGGCGCTTGCTGCTGAGCAAACGAGGCCGGCAATGTGTATTCAAGCTAGGTGTTACTAGATGGCGCTTGCTGCTGAGCAAACGAGGCCGGCAATGTGTATTCAAGCTAGGTGTTACTAGATGGCGCTTGCTGCTGAGCAAACGAGGCCGGCAATGTGTATTCAAGCTAGGTGTTACTAGATGGCGCTTGCTGCTGAGCAAACGAGGCCGGCAATGTGTATTCAAGCTAGGTGTTACTAGATGGCGCTTGCTGCTGAGCAAACGAGGCCGGCAATGTGTATTCAAGCTAGGTGTTACTAGATGGCGCTTGCTGCCAACAAACCCATACAATAAAATTATATCGACTCAAAATATCGATACGTGTTTATCAATCGCTTCGATTTATTAGCTTGGAATGTGAAACTTGAAGCAAGTGTCACTGTAACTTGAAAAATCTTACATTACTGGAATACGTCATCAATATAATTAGTTGTAATAGAATCTAGTTCAGCACTGCAAGTTCTTGTTTTCATATCATGAATTAGATGCTAATTAGAGTAAGAAATTATGCAATCACTTGAGTCTAATCAACGCCGGACGCCGGAGGACGCTTGGCAAGTCTGCAAAGAAGCGTCGCATGTCCCTTGCTTAGTGAAGCGTCGAAATACTCGCTTTATATATTGGCAAAGTTGCAGAGTCACACGCGTTAAAAACTGCTATGTTAACTGCAACTTAACATAGCAATCCTTTCCTTCAATACTTTCACCCATCGTAGCATAGGATCCAGCCAGATGATCTCAAATAACCTGTATAGAGCATAGGATCCAGCCAGCTGATCTTAAATAACCTGGATAGAACATAGGATCCAGCCAGCTGATCTCAAATAACCTGGATAGAACATAGGATCCAGCCAGCTGATCTCAAATAACCTGGATAGACCATAGGATCCAGTCAGCTGATCTCAAATAACCTGGATAGAGCATAGGATCCAGCCAGCTGATCTTAAATAACCTGGATAGAACATAGGATCCAGCCAGCTGATCTCAAATAACCTGGATAGAACATAGGATCCAGCCAGCTGATCTCAAATAACCTGTATAGAGCATAGGATCCAGCCAGCTGATCTCAAATAACCTGGATAGAACATAGGATCCAGTCAGCTGATCTCAAATAACCTGGATAGAACATAGGATCCAGCCAGCTGATCTCAAATAACCTGTATAGAGCATAGGATCCAGCCAGCTGATCTCAAATAACCTGTATAGAGCATAGGATCCAGCCAGCTGATCTCAAATAACCTGGATAGAGCATAGGATCCAGGCAGCTGATCTCAAATAACCTGGATAGAACATAGGATCCAGCCAGCTGATCTCAAATAACCTGGATAGAACATAGGATCCAGCCAGCTGATCTCAAATAACCTGGATAGAACATAGGATCCAGCCAGCTGATCTCAAATAACCTGGATAGAGCATAGGATCCAGCCAGCTGATCTCAAATAACCTGGATAGAGGCTAGGATCCAGCCAGCTGATCTCAAATAACCTGGATAGAGCATAGGAGCCAGTCCGCTGATCTCAAATAACCTGGATAGAGCATAGGATCCAGCCAGCTAATCTCAAATAACCTGGATAGAGCATAGGATCCAGTCAGCTGATCTCAAATAACATGGATAGAACATAGGATCCAGTCAGTTGATCTCAAATAACCTGGATAGAACATAGGATCCAGCCAGCTGATCTCAAATAACCTATATAGAGCATAGGATCCAGCCAGCTGATCTCAAATAACCTGGGTAGAGCATAGGATCCAGTCAGCTGATCTCAAATAACCTGGATAGAGTACAGGATCCAGCCAGCTGATCTCAAATAACCTGGATAGCGCATAGGATCCAGCCAGCTGATCTCAAATAACCTGGATAGAACATAGGATCCAGCCAGCTGATCTCAAATAACCTGGATAGAACATAGGATCCAGCCAGCTGATCTCAAATAACCTGGATAGAACATAGGATCCAGCCAGCTGATCTCAAATAACCTGGATAGAGCATAGGATCCAGCCAGCTGATCTCAAATAACCTGGATAGAGCATAGGATCCAGCCAGCTGATCTCCAATAACCTGGATAAAACATAGGATCCAGCCAGCTGATCTCAAATAACCTGGATAGAGCATAGGATCCAGCCAGCTTATCTCAAATAACCTGGATAGAACATAGGATCCAGCCAGCTGATCTCAAATAACCTGGATAGAGCATAGGATCCAGCCAGCTGATCTCAAATAAACTGGATAGAACATATGATCCAGCCAGCTGATCTCAAATAACCTGGATAGAGCATAGGATCCAGCCAGCTGATCTCAAATAACCTGGATAGAGCATAGGATCCAGCCAGCTGATCTTAAATAACCTGGATAGAACATAGGATCCAGCCAGCTGATCTCAAATAACCTGGATAGAGCAAAGGATCCAGCCAGCTGATCTCAAATAACCTTGATAGAGCTTAGGATCCAGCCAGCTGATCTCAAATAACCTAGATAGAGCATAGGATCCAGCCAGTTGATCTCAAATAACCTGGATAGAGCATAGGATCCAGTCAGCTGATCTCAAATAACCTGGATAGAGCATAGGATCCAGTCAGCTGATCTCAAATAACCTTGATATAGCATATGATCCAGCCAGCTGATCTCAAATAACCTGGATAGAGCATAGGATCCAGCCAGCTGATCTCAAATAACCTGGATGGAACATAGGATCCAGCCATCTGATCTCAAATAACCTGGATAGAACATAGGATCCAGCCAGCTGATCTCAAATAACCTGGATAGAGCATAGGATCCAGCCAGCTGATCTCAAATAACCTGGATAGAGCATAGGATCCAGCCAGCTGATCTCAAATAACCTGGATAGAACATAGGATCCAGCCAGCTGATCTCAAATAACCTGGATAGAACATAGGATCCAGCCAGCTGATCTCAAATAACCTGGATAGAGCATAGGATCCAGCCAGCTGATCTCAAATAACCTGGATAGAGCATAGGATCCAGCCAGCTGATCTCAAATAACCTGGATGGAACATAGGATCCAGCCAGCTGATCTCAAATAACCTGGATAGAGCATAGGATCCAGCCAGCTGATCTCAAATAACCTGGATAGAGCATAGGATCCAGCCAGCTGATCTCAAATAACCTGGATAGAGGCTAGGATCCAGCCAGCTGAACTCAAATTACCTGGATAGAGCATAGGATCCAGTCAGCTGATCTCAAATAACCTGGATAGAGGCTAGGATCCAGCCAGCTGAACTCAAATAACCTGGATAGAGAATTGGATTTAGTCAGCTGATCTCAAATAACCTGGATAGAGCATAGGATCCAGCCAGCTGATCTCAAATATCCTGGATGGAACATAGGATCCAGCCAGCTGATCTCAAATAACCTGGATAGAGCATAGGATCCAGCCAGCTGATCTCAAATAACCTGGATAGAGGCTAGGATCCAGCCAGCTGAACTCAAATAGCCTGGATAGAGCATAGGATCCAGTCAGCTGATCTCAAATAACCTGGATAGAGGCTAGGATCCAGCCAGCTGAACTCAAATAACCTGGATAGAGCATTGGATTTAGTCAGCTGATCTCAAATAACCTGGATAGAGCATAGGATCCAGCCAGCTGATCTCAAATAACCTGGATAGAGCATAGGATCCAGCCAGCTGATCTTAAATAACCTGGATAGAGCATAGGATCCAGCCAGCTGAACTCAAATAACCTGGATAGAGCATAGTATCCAGTCAGCTGATCTCAAATAACCTGGATAGAGGCTAGGATCCAGCCAGCTGATCTCAAATAACATGGATAGAACATAGGATCCAGCCAGCTGATCTCAAATAACCTGGATAGAGGCTAGGATCCAGCCAGCTGATTAGTTATATGATATATAATTATGTCATTTGATTGACGTGTATTAAAGTGTCAAGTTAGAGTTGAAACGCTGGAGAATGGACCCCGCATGCGCCACTGATTAGTAAAGTAATTATACTGAAAAGTAATCCTGAGCTGTTTTATCGCCCCGAGCGATACCGAGCAACAACACACATACACACACAGCTCGTTTAATCGGAAGTATTTGAAGGTACGAGTTTAATTATTGGAAACAGGATTTGAAAGCGATGAAAATTTGCGAGCTTGACATGAATTGAGATCAGATTAATGTCGCTGCAGTTTCAAACATTCTTCATGTTTTCTCCCCTTTTTTATACGCATTTTGCAAGCTGGTTTTTTGGGAAACAAAACTTGCGTTGGAAGATTTAGTCCAGCGTAGATCAGACTCAATGTAGATCAGACTCAATGTAGATCAGACTCAATGTAGATCAGACTCAGATCAGACTCAATGTAGATCAGACTCAATGTAGATCGGACTCAATGTATATCAGACTCAGATCAGACTCAATGTAGATCAGACTCAATGTAGATCAGACTCAATGTAGATCAGACTCAATGTAGATCAGACTCAATGTAGATCAGACTCAATGTAGATCAGACTCAATGTAGATCAGACTCAATGTAGATCAGACTCAATGTAGATCAGACTCAATGTAGATCAGACTCAATGTACATCAGACTCAATGTAGATCAGACTCAATGTAGATCAGACTCAATGTAGATCAGACTCAATGTAGATCAGACTCAATGTAGATCAGACTCAATGTAGATCAGACTCAATGTAGATCAGACTCAATGTAGATCAGACTCAATGTAGATCAGACTCAATGTAGATCAGACTCAATGTAGATCAGACTCAATGTAGATCAGACTCAGATTAGACTTAATGTAGATCAGACTCAATGTAGATCAGACTCAATGTAGATCAGACTCAATGTAGATTAGACTCAATGTAGATCAGACTCAATGTAGATCAGACTCAATGTAGATCAGACTCAATGTAGATCAGACTCAATGTAGATCAGACTCAATGTAGATCAGACTCAATGTAGATCAGACTCAATGTAGATCAGACTCAATGTAGATCAGACTCAATGTAGATCAGACTCAATGTAGATCAGACTCAATGTAGATCAGACTCAATGTAGATCAGACTCAATGTAGATCAGACTCAATGTAGATCAGACTCAGATTAGACTCAATGTAGATCAGACTCAATGTAGATCAGACTCAATGTAGATCAGACTCAGATTAGACTCAATGTAGATCAGACTCAATGTAGATCAGACTCAATGTAGATCAGACTCAATGTAGATCAGACTCAATGTAGATCAGACTCAATGTAGATCAGACTCAATGTTGATCAGACTCAATGTAGATCAGACTCAATGTAGATCAGACTCAATGTAGATCAGACTCAATGTAGATCAGACTCAATGTAGATCAGACTCAATGTAGATCAGACTCAATGTAGATCAGACTCAATGTAGATCAGACTCAATGTAGATCAGACTCAATGTAGATCAGACTCAATGTAGATCAGACTCAATGTAGATCAGACTCAATGTAGATCAGACTCAATGTACATCAGACTCAATGTAGATCAGACTCAATGTAGATCAGACTCAATGTAGATCAGACTCAATGTAGATCAGACTCAATGTAGATCAGACTCAATGTAGATCAGACTCAATGTAGATCAGACTCAATGTAGATCAGACTCAATGTAGATCAGACTCAATGTAGATCAGACTCAATGTAGATCAGACTCAATGTAGATCAGACTCGATGGAAGACTGGTCTTGTCGTTTTACAGGGTGGAAGGGTGGAAGGATGGAAGGATGGAAGGGTGGAAGGGTGGAAGGGTGGAAGGGTGGAAGGGTGGAAGGGTGGAAGGGTGGAAGGGTGGAAGGGTGGAAGGGTGGAAGGGTGGAAGGATGGAAGGGTGGAAGGGTGGAAGGGTGGAAGGGTGGAAGGGTGGAAGGGTGGAAGGATGGAAGGATGGAAGGGTGGAAGGGTGGAAGGGTGGAAGGGTGGAAGGGTGGAAGGATGGAAGGAAGGATGGAAGGATGGAAGGATGGAAGGAAGGGTGGAAGGCTGGAAGGATGGAAGGATGGAAGGATGGAAGGGTGGAAGGGTGGAAGGGTGAAAGGATGGAAGGATGGAAGGAAGGAAGGAATACAAGCGACACGTGTTAGGCTACCAAATGTTTTATTGTCAGATAGAAATAATGGGTCGGAGCAGACATGGTATACCCCGCCTAAAAGCGACGTTCACGTTAAAATGCGGCAGGAAATGCATCGAATTATTAAACATTAAACATTAGCAAAGATTGGCGAGCAGCTTGGAGTTGAGTCACGTGGTCAGGTCGCCATGTGACGTCATCACGTGGTCAGGTCTTCTAATCGTCTCCTCCGGTCATCACTTCCATGAACTCTGCAAGCAGATCGTACAGATGTCATCATAGAGACAATGTAGTCATCATAACATGACATCATCACGTGGGACTTACCATCGAAGTCCACGGTACCCGAGCCATCAGAGTCAATCTCCTCAATCATCGAGTCCAAGTCGTCCTTGGTGATGGCGCTGTCGAGTTCCTTCAGGATCTCACGCAGGACATCGGTCGTGATGTAGCCGTTACCTGGGACAGAAATCAGCTGATTGGCATCTTCAATGGGAGCCAGGGACATGTGTGTCAAGGTATAGGGCATGGTGCAAGCATGGATGTGCACAGCTGGGTTGGCATCTTCAATAGGAGCCAGGGACATGTGTGTCAAGGTATAGGGCATGGTGCAAGCATGGATGTGCACAGCTGGGTTGGCATCTTCAATAGGAGCCAGGGACATGTGTGTCAAGGTATAGGGCATGGTGCAAGCATGGATGTGCACAGCTGGGTTGGCATCTTCAATAGGAGCCAGGGACATGTGTGTCAAGGTATAGGGCATGGTGCAAGCATGGATGTGTACAGCTGGGTTGGCATCTTCAATGGGAGTCAGGGACATGTGTGTCAAGGTATAGGGCATGGTGCAAGCATGGATGTGTACAGCTGGGTTGGCATCTTCAATGGGAGCCAGGGACATGTGTGTCAAGGTATAGGGCATGGTGCAAGCATGGATGTGTACAGCTGGGTTGGCATCTTCAATGGGAGTCAGGGACATGTGTGTCAAGGTATAGGGCATGGTGCAAGCATGGATGTGTACAGCTGGGTTGGCATCTTCAATGGGAGCCAGGGACATGTGTGTCAAGGTATAGGGCATGGTGCAAGCATGGATGTGTACAGCTGGGTTGACATCTTCAATGGGAGCCAGGGACATGTGTGTCAAGGTATAGGGCATGGTGCAAGCATGGATGTGTACAGCTGGGTTGACATCTTCAATGGGAGCCAGGGACATGTGTGTCAAGGTATAGGGCATGGTGCAAGCATGGATGTGTAGAGCTGGGTTGGCATCTTCAATGGGAGCCAGGGACATGTGTGGCAAGGTATAGGGCATGGTGCAAGCATGGATGTGTAGAGCTGGGTTGACATCTTCAATGGGAGCCAGGGACATGTGTGGCAAGGTATAGGGCATGGTGCAAGCATGGATGTGTACAGCTGGGTTGGCATCTTTAATGGGAGCCAGGGTATATGACTTGTTTCTCACCCTCCTTATCGTAGAGTCTGAACGCCTCCTTCAGCTCCTGTTGCATCGCCTCCTGATCTTCCTCCACTAAGAATCTTGCAGCAAGTTGAACGAACTCGTCGAACTCCAACTCGCCGGAACCTGTCAAACAAGGGGTGGGGCGATAAATTGGTGTCTTACAGGGGGGGTGGGGGTGGGGGGGCGTTTCACAGGCACGAGATGGAAGAACAAACTCACCGTCTTCATCAACCTCCAACATGATGGCATTGAGTGAATCAGCGTCCTGATGATGACCCAACATGTCCAAGATGGTGCCGATCATTTCAGTTCCAATGCAACCCTTCTTCTCGTGGTCGAAAGCATCGAACGCCTTCTTTAATACTGTAAACAAACACTTGACAGTCAGCCCATAGCAACCCATGTAAACACAGCCCCTAGCAACCCATGTAAACACAGCCCCTAGCAACCCATGTAAACACAGTCCATAGCAACCCATGTAAACACAGTCCATAGCAACCCATGTAAACACAGTCCATAGCAACCCATGTAAACACAGCCCCTAGCAACCCATGTAAACACAGCCCCTAGCAACCCATGTAAACACAGTCCCTAGCAACCCATGTAAACACAGCCCCTAGCAACCCATGTAAACACAGCCCATAGCAACCCATGTAAACACAGTCCCTAGCAACCCATGTAAACACAGCCCCTAGCAACCCATGTAAACACAGCCCATAGCAACCCATGTAAACACAGCCCCTAGCAACCCATGTAAACACAGTCCCTAGCAACCCATGTAAACACAGCCCCTAGCAACCCATGTAAACACAGCCCCTAGCAACCCATGTAAACACAGCCCCTAGCAACCCATGTAAACACAGTCCATAGCAACCCATGTAAACACAGTCCATAGCAACCCATGTAAACACAGTCCATAGCAGCCCATGTAAACACAGCCCCTAGCAACCCATGTAAACACAGCCCCTAGCAACCCATGTAAACACAGTCCCTAGCAACCCATGTAAACACAGCCCCTAGCAACCCATGTAAACACAGCCCATAGCAACCCATGTAAACACAGTCCCTAGCAACCCATGTAAACACAGCCCCTAGCAACCCATGTAAACACAGCCCATAGCAACCCATGTAAACACAGCCCCTAGCAACCCATGTAAACACAGCCCCTAGCAACCCATGTTAACACAGCCCCTAGCAACCCATGTAAACACAGTCCCTAGCAACCCATGTAAACACAGCCCATAGCAACCCATGTTAACACAGCCCCTAGCAACCCATGTAAACACAGCCCCTAGCAACCCATGTAAACACAGCCCCTAGCAACCCATGTAAACACAGCCCCTAGCAACCCATGTAAACACAGCCCCTAGCAACCCATGTAAACACAGTCCCTAGCAACCCATGTAAACACAGTCCCTAGCAACCCATGTAAACACAGCCCCTAGCAACCCATGTAAACACAGCCCCTAGCAACCCATGTAAACACAGCCCCTAGCAACCCATGTAAACACAGCCCCTAGCAACCCATGTAAACACAGCCCATAGCAACCCATGTAAACACAGCCCCTAGCAACCCATGTAAACACAGCCCCTAGCAACCCATGTAAACACAGCCCATAGCAACCCATGTAAACACAGCCCCTAGCAACCCATGTAAACACAGCCCCTAGCAACCCATGTAAACACAGCCCCTAGCAACCCATGTAAACACAGCCCCTAGCAACCCATGTAAACACATAAATAAAACTTACATGCAATTTGTTCTGGGGGAAGATCGTCCTAGAAGCAGTGAAACATACACAAAGATTAGCTACAATAGTTGATTGTTCTCCTGTACTAAGCCCTGGTATTGCTTGCTGATTCATTACTTACCGCCATGTCTGTGCTGTTGGAGAAATTGCGTGTAGTGAGTGCTTGAGTCTACGCACTAGCGATGTCAGCGTTTAGCTCGGATCCACGCAGCTTATACCCCGAGTCAATATACAGCCCCTTACAGCCGTGACGCGCTGAAAATAGCTCAGCCAGAGCATGGTCCATGTTAAATCTTCCCAACCAACTTAAGATGTTAGTCTTATAAACAATAATACAGTGGACCAGCGCAACAATACCAGCTTTAACAATCACAAACACTGTAAATGCGGCGACGTTCAAATCTGGGTCGACTTAACGATTTAAAGTAAGAATAGCCGAATCACGATTTGCCAACAAACCTTTGTCTTATGAAGCTAGCGTCGAGTTGGCGCGTGTAGCCAGAGTTAAGCAACACTGTGCTGGGTCACCCTATTGGATGGGTGACCATCATACACATGACCAGTTCTGTTCGGGAGAGAGGTTGGAGGGATGAAAGTTAAGCAACACTGCGCTGGGTCAGGTATTGGATGGGTGACCATCATACACATGACCAGTTCTGTTCGGGAGAGAGGTTGGAGGGATGAAAGTTAAGCAACACTGCGCTGGGCCAGGTATTGGATGGGTGACCATCATACACATGACTAGTTCTGTTCGGGAGAGAGGTTGGAGGGATGAAAGTTAAGCAACACTGCGCTGGGTCAGGTATTGGATGGGTGACCATCATACACATGACCAGTTCTGTTCGGGAGAGAGGTTGGAGGGATGAAAGTTAAGCAACACTGCGCTGGGTCAGGTATTGGATGGGTGACCATCATACACATGACCAGTTCTGTTCGGGAGAGAGGTTGGAGGGATGAAAGTTAAGCAACACTGCGCTGGGTCAGGTATTAGATGGGTGACCATCATACACATGACCAGTTCTGTTCGGGAGAGAGGTTGGAGGGATGAAAGTTAAGCAACACTGCGCTGGGTCAGGTATTGGATGGGTGACCATCATACACATGACCAGTTCTGTTCGGGAGAGAGGTTGGAGGGATGAAAGTTAAGCAACACTGCGCTGGGTCAGGTATTAGATGGGTGACCATCATACACATGACCAGTTCTGTTCGGGAGAGAGGTTTGAGGGATGAAAGTTAAGCAACACTGCGCTGGGTCAGGTATTGGATGGGTGACTATCATACACATGACCAGTTCTGTTCGGGAGAGACGTTTGAGGGATGAAAGTTAAGCAACACTGCGCTGGGTCAGGTATTAGATGGGTGACCATCATACACATGACCAGTTCTGTTCGGGAGAGAGGTTGGAGGGATGAAAGTTAAGCAACACTGCGCTGGGTCAGGTATTGGATGGGTGACCATCATACACATGACCAGTTCTGTTCGGGAGAGAGGTTGGAGGGATGAAAGTTAAGCAACACTGCGCTGGGTCAGGTATTAGATGGGTGACCATCATACACATGACCAGTTCTGTTCGGGAGAGAGGTTTGAGGGATGAAAGTTAAGCAACACTGCGCTGGGTCAGGTATTGGATGGGTGACTATCATACACATGACCAGTTCTGTTCGGGAGAGACGTTTGAGGGATGAAAGTTAAGCAACACTGCGCTGGGTCAGGTATTGGATGGGTGACCATCATACACATGACCAGTTCTGTTCGGGAGAGAGGTTGGAGGGATGAAAGTTAGTACAGCAACTTCACTCGCCTTGCTTATCAACCTCTCGACAGCATGGATTTGTGTAGGAATCCTGTTGTTCGCGTTGTACCGTCCTTCGGAAGGGACGTTAAGCCGGTGGTCCCCTTGGTCTTCGACAGGAGTAGGCTACGTGCCGGCACCAGGTTTCCTTCTAGGTTTGTCTAGGTTTGTTTAGGTTAATATAGCGACGCCATCATTAGAGTAATGAATGATTGCGTCGTTAAACAGCTCGTGTCGGCGACTTTAATTGCTCGACTTCCCACGGATTATGTCAGCGCTTGCCGACGAACAAATGCACTCTATATCGGCCCCGTGGTCACGTGACGTCACTTGCGTGTTAATCACTAACCTAGTTTCACACACAACTTCGTTGCCACGGTAACCGAGGCAAACCGAGGCAAACCGAGGCACCCAGTTTAATTAAACAATCCTCAGTAATTAAACAGAACTTGTTCTACTTATTGTTGCCGGTGCCGCCGCTTCCTTCTACACAAGCAGTCCTTTTAGGCTGGGATATTACTTCACGAGGTACACGTTACAATACTTCACAATACTTCACAATACTTCACAATACTTCACAATACTTCACAATACTTCACAATACTTTACAATACTTCACAATACTTCACAATACGGTTAGGTTATGTTGGGTTAGGTTAGGTTTGGTTGGGTTAGGTTAGGTTAGGTTAGGTTAGTTTAGGTTAGGTTAGGTTAGGTTAGGTTAGGTTAGGTTAGGTTAGGTTAGGTTAGGTTAGGTTAGGTTAGGTTAGGTTAGGTTAGGTTAGGTTAGGTTAGTTTAGGTTAGGTTAGGTTAGGTTGGGTTGGGTTGGGTTAGGTTAGGTTAGGTTAGGTTAGGTTAGGTTAGGTTAGGTTAGTTTAGGTTAGGTTAGGTTGGGTTGGGTTGGGTTGGGTTGGGTTGGGTTGGGTTGGGTTAGGTTAGGTTAGGTCGGGTTAGGTTAGGTTAGGTCAAGTTTGATTTCGCTGTGACGGGGACGAGGGTCGAAGTGAAGACTGTCTATATGTTTTGCTATTTATTTTCAATCCACATTATTATACATTCGTTCACGGCTTGCCTGATTAATTATCTAACAGTCTTTGTTGCTATTATATAAGATAAGTCTTTGAGTCGAGGTGTGAACTGGGGACTGTTGATATGCCACGCCCCTTGCGCCTCCTCGATCCACGTCAGGATCCACTGCCTTCCTTTCATCAATCTCACCGCCTTCTAGTCGTCTCCTCCTGTCATCACCTCCATGAACTCTGCAAGGAAATAATTCAACAAATAATAATCTCTCTAGCTGGAGCCAGGGTGGATGGAAGTCCATGTTACAAACCTTCAAAATCAACGGTACCCGATCCATCAGAGTCAATCTCTTCAATCATGGCGTCGAGGTCCTCGTTGGTGATGGCACTGTCGAGTTCCTTCAGGATCTCACGCAGGACATCGGTCGTGATGTAGCCGTTACCTGGGATGAGACGGAGGCGTTAGTCTGGCTTGGTTAGCACCGTGGTACAAGGACGAGGAGGGGTGGGGGGGGGGGGCGTTTCTCACCCTCCTTATCGTAGAGTCTGAACGCTTCTCTGAGCTCCTGCTGCATCGCCTCGGCGTCTTCTTCTACCATGAAGCGGGCTGCCAAGGTGACGAACTCCTCGAACTCCAGTTGACCTGAGCCTGTAATACACGAGAAGTGGGGAGATAAGTTGATGCTAAATGAAGAGGGGGGGGGGGAGTGGGGGGGGGGGAAGTGGGCGTGGCTTGCTTACCATCCTCGTCAATCTCATCGATGACCTCCTGCAGAGTCTCTTCATCAAGATGATGTCCCAGCATCTCCAGGATCTCGCCAACCATGTCAGTACTGATGAATCCTTCCTTCTCGTGGTCGAAAGCCACAAACACTTTCTTCAGCACTGCAAGACAAAGTTGGGTTTCATATTCCTTACCTTGTTAAAGTACATCTCGTATATCAGGCTCAAGTCATCAGGACATCAGGACATGCATACTTACTGTCAATCTGGTCCTTGGGAAGCTCATCCTGTAGAACAGAGAAAAAAAACAGTAAGGAACATAAAAGTGACCTTAACAAAGTATATAAGCAGGCTAGGCAGTGCCCAATACACGTAGCAGGCTAGGCAGTGCCTAGTACAAGTAGCAGACTAGGCAGTGCCTAGTACAAGTAGCAGACTAGGCAGTGCCTAGCACAAGTAGCAGACTAGGCAGTGCCTAGCACAAGTAGCAGGCTAGGCAGTGCCTAGTACAAGTAGCAGACTAGGCAGTGCCTAGTACAAGTAGCAGACTAGGCAGTGCCTAGTACAAGTAGCAGGCTAGGCAGTGCCTAGTACAAGTAGCAGACTAGGCAGTGCCTAGTACAAGTAGCAGGCTAGGCAGTGCCTAGTACAAGTAGCAGACTAGGCAGTGCCTAGTACAAGTAGCAGACTAGGCAGTGCCTAGTACAAGTAGCAGACTAGGCAGTGCCTAGTGCAGGTAGCAGACTAGGCAGTGCCTAGGACTCACCATGTTGTTTGCTTCAAGAGGTTAGTTCAAGTGTAAGCTTCACAACGCGGGGTCTCGGCACACAATGACGTGACGAACACTCGATCATCTTTTATTAACTGCGATCATTCACAGCTCGTTGCACGATCAATAACTAATTATATCACCCGATCAATTGTTGGATGCACTTGCACTTCTAGGCTGACCTAGTGCAGGATGCACTTGCACTTCTGGCTGACCTAGTGCAGGGTGCACCTCAATAGAGCATAGGATCCAGCCAGCTGATCTCAAATAACCTGGATAGAGCATAGGATCCAGCCAGCTGATCTCAAATAACCTGGATAGAGCATAGGATCCAGCCAGCTGATCTCAAATAACCTGGATAGAGCATAGAATCCAGCCAGCTGATCTCAAATAACCTGGATTGAACATAGGATCCAGCCAGCTGATCTCAAATAACCTGGATAGAGGCTAGGATCCAGCCAGCTGATCTCAAATAACCTGGATAGAGCATAGGATCCAGCCAGCTGATCTCAAATAACCTGGATAGAGCATAGGATCCAGCCAGCTGATCTCAAATAACCTGGATAGAGCATAGGATCCAGCCAGCTGATCTCAAATAACCTGGATAGAGCATAGGATCCAGCCAGCTGATCTCAAATAACCTGGATAGAGCATAGGATCCAGCCAGCTGATCTCAAATAACCTGGATAGAGCATAGGATCCAGTCAGCTGATCTCAAATAACCTGGATAGAGCATAGGATCCAGTCAGCTGATCTCAAACAACCTGGATAGAGCAAAGGATCCAGCCAGCTGATCTCAAATAACCTGGATAGAGCATAGGATCCAGCCAGCTGATCTCAAATAACCTGGATAGAGCATAGGATCCAGCCAGCTGATCTCAAATAACCTGGATAGAGCATAGGATCCAGCCAGCTGATCTCAAATAACCTGGATAGAGCATAGGATCCAGTCAGCTGATCTCAAATAACCTAGATAGAGCATAGGATCCAGCCAGCTGATCTCTTATAACCTGGATAAAGCATAGGATCCAGCCAGCTGATCTCAAATAACCTGGATAGAGCATAGGATCCAGCCAGCTGATCTCAAATAACCTAGATAGAGCATAGGATCCAGCCAGCTGATCTCTTATAACCTGGATAAAGCATAGGATCCAGCCAGCTGATCTCAAATAACCTGGATAGAGCATAGGATCCAGCCAGCTGATCTCAAATAACCTGGATAGAACATAGGATCCAGCCAGCTGATCTTAAATAACCTGGATAGAGCATAGGATCCAGCCAGCTGATCTCTTATAACCTGGATAAAGCATAGGATCCAGCCAGCTGATCTCAAATAACATGGATAGAGCATAGGATCCAGCCAGCTGATCTCAAATAACCTGGATAGAGCATAGGATCCAGCCAGCTGATCTCAAATAACCTGGATAGAGCATAGGATCCAGCCAGCTGATCTCTTATAACCTGGATAAAGCATGGTGTAATGCGGTGTAATACGGTGTAATAGCAGTTGCTATGATAATATAATTGGATTGCTTGTCTCATGCAACATTGAGTTTTGATAGCTGCTTGGTCACTAGACGAGACTGAGCAAGATTCTAGTTGTGTTGCCGCGTGCTATTTGCATCGTTCAATTGAAAGTTAAATATAGCGATCTCAAGCAGCTATCAGGCGTCCTGAGTTCGATGCCAGGTTCGATGCCAGGTTCGATGCCAGGCCGAACCACGGCAAGGTAACTCTAGCAGCAAAACATAGATCATACTTTACTAATTGACTAACCTGTCGATTACTAGAATTACAAGCTAATAACGGTCCACTCGTAATCACGTCATTAATAATGCGTTACCTTGACAACCGTAACCAGGTGTTAGTTATCCTGGCTTGAAAGTATATCAGGCTGTAATCATCACATTTACCATCATATATTATTATTAGACGGAAATAATTATAATACAGTCTTTAATTGACTTCGAATGCCGTTAGCTGGTCAATTAAATATTTTGACCAAACTTTAAGCCATGCCTTGCCATGCCATGCCTTGCCATGCCTTGCCATGCCATGCCATGCCATGCCATGCCATGCCATGCCTTGCCATGCCATGCCATGCCTTGCCATGCCATGCCTTGCCATGCCTTGCCATGCCATGCCATGCCTTGCCATGCCATGCCATGCCTTGCCATGCCTTGCCATGCCATGCCTTGCCATGCCATGCCATGCCTTGCCAGGCCATGCCATGCCATGCCATGCCATGCCTTGCCATGCCATGCCATGCCATGCCATGCCATGCCATGCCATGCCATGCCTTGCCATGCCTTGCCATGCCATGCCATGCCATGCCAAGCTATGCCATGCTATGCCTTGCCATGCAATGCCATGCCATGCCTTGCCTTGCCATGCCATGCCATATCATGCCATGCCATGCCTTGCCATGCCATGCCATGCCATGCCTTGCCATGCCATGCCATGCCATGCCATGCCATGCCATGCCATGCCATACCTTGCCATGCCATGCCATGCCTTGCCATGCCATGGCATGCCTTGCCATGCCTTGCCATGCCTTGCCATGCCTTGCCATGCCATGCCTTGCCATGTCATGCCTTGCCTTGCCATACCATGCCATGCCATGACTTGCCTTGCCATGCCTTGCCTTGCCTTGCCATGCCATGCCTTGCCATGCCATGCCATGCCATGCCATGCTATGCCATGCCATGCCATGCCATGCCATGCCATGCTATGCTATGCCATGCCATGCCATGCCACGCCTTGCCTTGCCTTGCCATCTCATGCCATGCCATGCCATCTCTTGCCATGCCATGCCATGCCTTGCCTTGCCTTGCCTTGCTATGCCATGCCATGTTATGCCATACCATGCTATGCCTTGCCTTGCCATATTATACCATGCCATGCCTTGCCTTGCCATGCCATGCCGTGCCTTGCCTTGCCATGCCTTGTCATGCCATGCCATGCCATGCCATGCTAGCCATGCTTTGCCATGCCTTGCCATGCTATGCCATGCTATGCCATGCCATGCCATGTCATGCCTTGCTTTGCTATGCCATGCCATGCCATGCCATGCCATGCCATGCCATGCCATGTCATGCCTTGCTTTCCTATGCTATGCCATGCCTTGCCATGCTATGCCATGCTATGCCATGCCATGCCATGCCATGCCATGCCATGCCATGCCTTGCCTTGCTTTGCTATGCTTTGCCATGCCTTGCCATGCTATGCCATGCTATGCCATGCCATGCCATGTCATGCCTTGCTTTGCTATGCTATGCCATGCCTTGCCATGCTATGCCATGCTATGCCATGCCATGCCATGCCATGCCATGCCATGCCATGCCATGCCTTGCCTTGCTTTGCTATGCTATGCCATGCCTTGCCATGCTATGCCATGCCATGCCATGCCATGCCATGCCTTGCTCTGGTTGGTAGGCTAGCAATGCTACGTTTGTGTACTTTGGGTTGCGTTCAGGGCATGGTAGGTATTTTAGACTCGCACGTTACTGGCTTTTTAATATTGTTATTTGTTTATTTATCGTTGAGGTAAACATTGATGGAGATTTTTTGAGCATGAAAAGTCTCAAAAGCGAGTTAACCTACGAGAAATATCGAAATTAAATTTCATACGACAGTGGCTCCACTTAACGTGATGTTCCGGTACTCTGCATTTTTGTCGGTAAGGTAGTCATTTGGCGGCCATCTTTCACGCAGAGACTGTAACATTGACGTTGTTTCACTATTTAGAACCTGCACATAATGCTTTTAGTGCAACCCTGGTTGGTAGGCAAGCAATGCTACGCTTGTGTATTGCGGGTTGCGTTCAAGGACTTGTAGGTATTTTTAACTAGCAGCGGAAGGAACACATAAATAATGAACCGATGACACATTTTGTTATCAAAGCTTTCTTTATTTCTTGAAAATAAAACTGGCTTCACATTTTGGCACAAGTTAAATATGACACTGTTCTTTTCACAAGCAAATAACTGACAGAAAACCATGACATTTCTTTGTCTATATTTACTTGCAATCAGCTTGACTTATATTTACATTCTGCACCCGTTCAAGATTAGACCCAACCAAGATTAGACCCAACCAAGATTAGACCCAACCAAGATTAGACCCAAGAAGCTGGAAGTTGTGTTAACATTGCAACAAGAATACAAGGGCTTCGGATCTTCGTAGTCTTCGTTGGAACGTTCTTATTCACCGCCTTCTAATCGTCTCCTCCGGTCATCACTTCCATGAACTCTGCAAGCAGATCATACAGATGTCATCATACAGACAATGACGTCATCATAACATGACGTCATCACGTGGGACTTACCATCGAAGTCCACGGTACCCGAGCCATCAGAGTCAATCTCCTCAATCATCGAGTCCAGATCTTCTTTAGTGATTGTGTCATCGAGTTCCTTCAGGATCTCACGCAGGACATCGGTCGTTATATAGCCGTTGCCTGGGACAGAAATCAGCTGATCGGCATCTTCAATGGGAGTCAGGGACATGTGTACCAAGGTATAGGGCATGGTGCAAGCATGGATGTGTACAGCTGGGTTGGCATCTTCAATGGGAGCCAGGGACATGTGTGTCAAGGTATAGGGCATGGTGCAAGCATGGATGTGTACAGCTGGGTTGACATCTTCAATGGGAGCCAGGGACATGTGTGTCAAGGTATAGGGCATGGTGCAAGCATGGATGTGTACAGCTGGGTTGGCATCTTCAATGGGAGCCAGGGACATGTGTGCCAAGGTATAGGGCATGGTGCAAGCATGGATGTGTACAGCTGGGTTGGCATCTTCAATGGGAGCCAGGGACATGTGTGTCAAGGTATAGGGCATGGTGCAAGCATGGATGTGTACAGCTGGGTTGACATCTTCAATGGGAGCCAGGGACATGTGTGTCAAGGTAAAGAGCATGGTGCAAGCATGGATGTGTACAGCTGGGTTGGCATCTTCAATGGGAGCCAGGGACATGTGTGTCAAGGTATAGGGCATGGTGCAAGCATGGATGTGTACAGCTGGGTTGGCATCTTCAATGGGAGCCAGGGACATGTGTGTCAAGGTATAGGGCAGGGTGCAAGCATGGATGTGTACAGCTGGGTTGGCATCTTCAATGGGAGCCAGGGACATGTGTGTCAAGGTATAGGGCATGGTGCAAGCATGGATGTGTACAGCTGGGTTGGCATCTTCAATGGGAGCCAGGGACATGTGTGTCAAGGTATAGGGCATGGTGCAAGCATGGATGTGTGCAGCTGGGTTGGCATCTTCAATGGGAGTCAGGGATATGTGTGTCAAGGTATAGGGCATGGTGCAAGCATGGATGTGTACAGCTGGGTTGGCATCTTCAATGGGAGTCAGGGACATGTGTGCCAAGGTATAGGGCATGGTGCAAGCATGGATGTGTACAGCTGGGTTGGCATCTTCAATGGGAGCCAGGGTATATGACTTGTTTCTCACCCTCCTTATCGTAGAGTCTGAACGCCTCCTTCAGCTCCTGCTGCATCGCCTCGGCGTCTTCCTCCACTAAGAATCTTGCAGCAAGTTGAACAAACTCCTCGAACTCCAACTCGCCGGAACCTGTCCAACCCAAGGCAGGGCTCAGAATGAGATCACAAGCGTGGCGGCCATTTTGTTTTTACAGAGTCGAGCACTCACCGTCTTCATCAACCTCCAACATAATCTCGTTGAGAGCTTCTGCATCCAGACGATGTCCCAGCATCTCCAAGATGGTGCCGATCATTTGGGTTCCAATGCAACCTTTCTTCTCTTGATCGAACGCATCGAACGCCTTCTTTAATACTGAAAACACATGATAGACATCTTCAACCTCATATCAACTTGTACACATGCCCCCCAACCTCACGCATGCTCCCCGACCTCAAGCATGCCCCCCAACCTCACGCATGCTCCCCGACCTCACGCATGCTCCCCGACCTCAAGCATGTCCCTCGACCTCACGCATGTCCCTCGACCTCACGCATGTCCCCCGACCTCACGCATGTCCCCCGACCTCGCTGTGGTTGGACTTACGTGCGATTTGTTCTGGCGGAAGTTCGTCCTGCAAATAAAAGAGATTACATGAGCAAGACGATGACAGCAAGGGTAGGGCGTTTTGAAAGCTTGGCTGCGCAGGGAGGGAGTTTTCACTTACCATCTCGTCTCTTCTGTTGGGTGCTGTTGGGTGCTGTTGGGTGCTGTTGGGTGCTGAGAGTTCTCAAGAGACTGACTTCATGTCGCCGTGATTATCACCGTCTAGTAGCTGAACGCTTCCACCCCTTCCCCCCAAATACTAGAAGCATTGGGCAGGCAGGGGCAGGCAGGGGCAGGGCAGGCAGGGGCAGGACAGGGGCAGTGGCAGGACAGGGGCAGGGGCAGGTAGGGGCAGGGGCAGGGGCAGGGCAGGGGTAGGACAGGGGCAGGGGCAGGGCAGTGGCAGGCAGGGGCAGGACAGGGGCAGGGGCAGGGGCAGGGGCAGGGCAGTGGCAGGCAGGGGTAGGACAGGGGCAGGGGTAGGATAGGGGTAGGGTAGGGCATGACCACCCCATTGTAAAAACTCGCGCTGTTTTGGCAGCTTTTTGCCCGCAAACGACTAAACGAATCTCTCGCCGACAAAGCAACGTAATTATTCCTTGTGTAGAAAGTGGGTCAATAAAGTGGGTCTCTTCCTGGGATCATCTCATTATATCCGTTTACATTCCGAGAATAGTCGCGTTATTTTGCCTCCAACTTGAGCAACATCTCGCCAGGTTGGTGGGGAGGGGGTAAGGGTGGGGAGGGGGGGGGGAGGGGGGGGGGGGGGGGTAGGTGAGGGAAGGGGAGGGAGACAAAGTTCAGGTGAAAATCTTCTAAATTAGTCTCAAGTGCGAGGATTTCACTCGGGAAATATTCACTGAAAATACGATACTTAGCCGAGATGACGAAAGCAGTATTTTATTTTCAATATATAACGAACTCTGAACGACTTCTGTTTCGTAAGACAGAAATAAATAATAAATAAATAAATAAATAAAATGTGAACAAATGTTTGCTTGTCTCTACTTCGGAGCTCTCTTGACTTGAGGCAGAAAGTTGCCGCACTTTGGGAATCCTCGAGGGGGCGGTGGGAAATCCTCGACCACGCCCACCTGAAGAACTGCGTTCATTCCCGTCGCTTGGTGGTAAATAAAGTGACAATGCATCGCCCAAAATCCTG
The DNA here is from genome assembly GCA_947568835.1 of Protonemura montana. Classification (NCBI taxonomy): domain Eukaryota; kingdom Metazoa; phylum Arthropoda; class Insecta; order Plecoptera; family Nemouridae; genus Protonemura; species Protonemura montana. The sequence continues at coordinate 32,764,444 of OX387602.1, read as the reverse complement.
GAACAAATATCCAAGTTAGTCTTTGTTGAAACTGTTGCCATGACGACTTCCAATCACATGCAGTGAAATTCAGATGTTTCTGTGAGCTAGAGATCCAACTTATAGTTGAACATTTTGTTGAAACTGTTGCCATGACGACTTCCAATCACATGCAGTGAAATTCAGATGTTTCTGTGAGCTAGAGATCCAACTTATAGTTGAACATTTTGTTGAAACTGTTGCCATGACGACCTACAATCACATGCAGTGAAATTCAGATGTTTCTGTGAGCTAGAGATCCAACTTATAGTTGAACATTTTGTTGAAACTGTTGCCATGACGACCTACAATCACATGCAGTGAAATTCAGATGTTTCTGTGAGCTAGAGATCCAACTTATAGTTGAACATTTTGTTGAAACTGTTGCCATGACGACTTCCAATCACATGCAGTGAAATTCAGATGTTTCTGTGAGCTAGAGATCCAACTTATAGTTGAACATTTTGTTGAAACTGTTGCCATGACGACTTACAATCACATGCAGTGAAATTCAGATGTTTCTGTGAGCTAGAGATCCAACTTATAGTTGAACATTTTGTTGAAACTGTTGCCATGACGACTTCCAATCACATGCAGTGAAATTCAGATGTTTCTGTGAGCTAGAGATCCAACTTATAGTTGAACATTTTGTTGAAACTATTGCCATGACGACTTTCAATCACATGCAGTGAAATTCAGATGTTTCTGTGAGCTAGAGATCCAACTTATAGTTGAACATTTTGTTGAAACTGTTGCCATGACGACTTCCAATCACATGCAGTGAAATTCAGATGTTTCTGTGAGCTAGAGATCCAACTTATAGTTGAACATTTTGTTGAAACTGTTGCCATGACGACTTCCAATCACATGCAGTGAAATTCAGATGTTTCTGTGAGCTAGAGATCCAACTTATAGTTGAACATTTTGTTGAAACTGTTGCCATGACGACCTACAATCACATGCAGTGAAATTCAGATGTTTCTGTGAGCTAGAGATCCAACTTATAGTTGAACATTTTGTTGAAACTATTGCCATGACGACCTACAATCACATGCAGTGAAATTCAGATGTTTCTGTGAGCTAGAGATCCAACTTATAGTTGAACATTTTGTTGAAACTGTTGACATGACGACTTCCAATCACATGCAGTGAAATTCAGATGTTTCTGTGAGCTAGAGATCCAACTTATAGTTGAACATTTTGTTGAAACTGTTGCCATGACGACTTGACTCTCGCAAGTCGAGTCAACTACGTCACTGCCAGCCAGCAATTGCACTCAACCAACTTTTTATAAGTATTTAACAACAATTTTTTCCATACAAATTACAATTAAATTGAAAGACAATGAAGTGAGGGGAAAACATATTTATATTAATAATTTGACAGATTCTTGGTTCGAACCCCGCTGCGTCCTACAAGCAGCCAGCTGGCTTGGTTACGTCATGACTTGCTCAGACTATTTCGATAATTCAGAAGAATTATATTTCGTGCATCTCAAGGCATGCGTCAACAACCGGTGCATTGCCAACCAATTAACACGCTGCATTCCACTGCAATAATTGCATCACATGTTCACCCATCCAAGCCCCGGGCCGGGTACAATGTTGCTTAACTTACCAGGATTGTCTGCAACGAAGCGTACGACAGCGAATCCAGCTGACGGGACTGCAACTGTGTCTTTCGCAGCTGGAACTCTGAACGCGAGTTCATTGCCCCGAGGTAGTCGTCCTGCACCCTGACGTAGTCCTTGCAGGACCCGTCTGACATCTTGTTGTCCTGGACCGAACAGTCCCGTAGACATAACGTGGAACTCATGTCCATGCAGGTGGAAGGGGTGGGTTAAAAACCCAGGCATGGGTGCTAAAACAAAACATAACTTAACATAGCATAGCATGGCAAGGCATGGCATGGCAAGGCATGGCAAGGCAAGGCATGGCAAGGCAAGGCATGGCATGGCATGGCAAGGCAAGGCATGGCAAGGCAAGGCAAGGCATGGCAAGGCAAGGCATGGCAAGGCAAGGCATGGCATGGCATGGTATGGCATGGCAGGCCATGGCATAGCAAGGCATGGCATGGCATGGCATGGCAAGGCATGGCATGGCATGGCATGGCAGGCCATGGCATAGCAAGGCATGGCATGGCATGACATGGCATGGCATGGCATGGCATGGCAAGGCAAGGCAAGGCATGGCATGGCAAGGCAAGGCAAGGCAAAGCAAGGCATGGCATGGCATGGCATGGCAAGGCAAGGCATGGCATGGCATGGCATGGCATGGCATGGCATGGCATGGCATGGCATGGCAAGGCAAGGCAAGGCATGGCATAGCAAGGCAAGGCAAGGCAAAGCAAGGCATGGCATGGCATGGCATGGCAAGGCAAGGCATGGCATGGCATGGCATGGCATGGCATGGCATGGCATGGCATGGCAAGGCAAGGCAAGGCAAAGCAAGGCATGGCATAGCATGGCATGGCAAGGCAAGGCAAGGCATGGCACGGCATGGCATGGCATGGCAAGGCATGGCATGGCATGGCAAGGCATGGCATGGCATGGCATGGCATAGCAAGGCATGGCATGGCATGGCATGGCATGACAAGGCAAGGCAAGGCAAGGCATGGCATGGCATGGCAAGGCATGGCATGGCATGGCAAGGCATGGCATGGCATGGCATGGCATGGCATGGCATGGCATGGCATGGCAAGGCAAGGCATGGCATGGCATGGCATGGCATGGCATGGCATGGCAAGGCAAGGCATGGCATGGTATGGCATGGCATGGCATGGCATGGCAAGGCAAGGCATGGCATGGCATGGCATGGCAAGGCAAGGCATGGCATGGCATGGCATGGCATGGCAAGGCATGGCATGGCATGGCAAGGCATGGCATGGCATGGCAAGGCATGGCATGGCATGGCAAGGCATGGCATGGCATGGCATGGCATGGCATGGCATGGCATGGCATGGCAAGGCAAGGCAAGGCATGGCAAGGCATGGCATGGCATGGCATGGCATGGCATGGCATGGCAAGGCAAGGCAGGGCATGGCATGCCATGGCATGGCATGGCATGGCATGGCATGGCATGGCAAGCCATGGCATGGCATGGCATGGCATGGCATGGCATGGCAAGGCAAGGCATGGCATGGCATGGCATGGCATGGCATGGCATGGCATGGCATGGCATGGCATGGCATGGCAAGGCAAGGCAAGGCATGGCATGGCAAGGCAAGGCATGGCATGGCATGGCATAGCATGGCAAGGCAAGGCATGGCAAGGCATGGCATGGCATGGCATGGCATGGCATGGCAAGGCATGGCAAGGCAAGGCATGGCATGGCAAGGCAAGGCAAGGCAAAACAATGTAAAATCTTACATTCATCAGCGAAGATCATCTCGACGACGGCTCCTAGCGGCACCTGTATCACATGAAGACACTCGCAGAGCTCGGCTTGGCATTGAGTTCGACCTTGAACTCCAGCTGGACAGAAGACGTTGCTTGGGATGTCGTTCAACTGACTTAGAAGAGGTGAAGCCGGGAACACGTTGGAGATATTGTTCACCATCGCAGCAACAACCATCGGCACTGGGGGCTCTGTGTACAAACATTGACTCTAAGTACAAACATTGACTCTGTGTAAAAACATCAACATTGAGCTTGTTTGCTTCTTACGGAAGAACTTGTGGTAAGTGTTGGTTTGGAAAAGTTCCTTGCGTGTAAAAGCGTGGAAACCGAACCCAACGATGACGCGTACTGCAGGATCGGCGGCCATCAGCGCTGCAGAGACGGGAACTCTGCTAACTAATTGATCCACGCATATCCCGGAGTCACCGTCACCACATCTGACATCTAGTGGATTCAACGTCTGTAATAACATAGTAATAAACACAAGGATCTTAAAACTTGGTTATCATATGGGACTGCACACAATTGACATAGCAATAAGCACAAGCATAGCACACAAGGATCTTAAAACTTGGTTATCATATGGGACTGCACACAATTGACATAGCAATAAGCACAAGCATAGCACACAAGGATCTTAAAACTTGGTTATCATATGGGACTGCACACAATTGACATAGCAATAAGCACAAGCATAGCTCACAAGGATCTTAAAACTTAGTTATCATATGGGACTGCACACAATTGACATAGCAATAAGCACAAGCATAGCACACAAGGATCTTAAAACTTGGTTATCATATGGGACTGCACACAATTGACATAGCAATAAGCACAAGCATAGCACACAAGGATCTTAAAACTTGGTTATCATATGGGACTGCACACAATTGACATAGCAATAAGCACAAGCATAGCACACAAGAATCTTAAAACTTGGTTATCATATGGGACTGCACACAATTGACATAGCAATAAGCACAAGCATAGCACACAAGGATCTTAAAACTTGGTTATCATATGGGACTGCACACAATTGACATAGCAATAAGCACAAGCATAGCACACAAGGATCTTAAAACTTGGTTATCATATGGGACTGCACACAATTGACATAGCAATAAGCACAAGCATACCACACAAGGATCTTAAAACTTGGTTATCATATGGGACTGCACACAATTGACATAGCAATAAGCACAAGCATAGCACACAAGGATCTTAAAGTTTGGTTATCATCTAGGACTGCACACAATTTACATAGCAATAAGCACAAGCATAGCACACAAGGATCTTAAAACTTGGTTATCATATGGGACTGCACACAATTGACATAGCTATAAGCACAAGCATAGCACACAAGGATCTTAAAACTTGGTTATCATATGGGACTGCACACAATTGACATAGCAATAAGCACAAGCATAGCACACAAGGATCTTAAAACTTGGTTATCATATGGGACTGCACACAATTGACATAGCAATAAGCACAAGCATAGCACACAAGGTCACGTACCACTGGAGTCGCTGGGTTAATAAATCCATCGTATCCTGGAGTTGTTGTTGGTGGCGTCTCATGTGGTGATCCCAGGTACTTGAGTACTGCCAGCTGATATGTACGTAGTGTGACGTCAGCACATGGTCCCAGCCCCTTTATGTGAATCCAGTAGGCAGATGGAGGTTGGTCGGCTTTTATTACAAAGTCAAAGCGTTCTCCTGAAAGACAAACAACAGACACGTGATGATCTTGAATAGCAGCTGATTTATCCTCAAGTTAGCGCCGTTATTTACCTGCCAAGAAGACGACATGGTCCACGTTGACAGGTTCCACTGGAGTCCCATCAGTGGCGATGACTTGGAGGCGGTGATTCTGTACAGACAACTGAACCGGGCATACCAGGCACATGCCACCAATTAACCGGAACCGGAAGCGACGATCTTGAACAACACGGAAGACGGCAAACGGCACGACGGCTGCAGAGGAGGACGTTGTCCAGCCTTGCAAGGGGTGCGCGATGAACGGGGGCAATATGGAGGTTAAGGGAGGATAGGAGCTCACCGGCTGGAGGCAGAGATAAATATACTTTCATTAGTTTCATGGTATCATAGTGTCATGGTATCATGGTATTATAGCATCATATATTTGACAAGTTTTGAGTATGGTAGTCACTTACCAGGTGTTGGCCCCTTCCATTAACGAGGTACGAATCAGGATGTTGTCCTTGTTCGCGACGTCGAAGTCCAGGAAACTTCTGATCTGAATCCGTGTGCATCCAATCAACGATCAGCATCACGTGAGATCTCAAATCATAATCATAAAGTCCAGCATTGACGTCACGTTTCCTTGGTTGTCTGACCACAAGACTTCCAACCACCCCATCCATCTTCTGTAGACCTGCAAACAATAACCAATACATGTGGATGTAGGGGTCAAGTAGCTCAATTGGTTAGAGCAACACCCGCGACATGTGGAGATCGGGATCCAAGTAGCTCAATTGGTTAGAGCAACACCCGCGACAGGTGGAGATCGGGGTCCAAGTAGCTCAATTGGTTAGAGCAACACCCGCGACAGGTGGAGATCGGGGTCCAAGTAGCTCAATTGGTTAGAGCTACACCCGCGACAGGTGGAGATCGGGGTCCAAGTAGCTCAATTGGTAAGAGCAACACCCGCGACAGGTGGAGATCGGGGTCCAAGTAGCTCAATTGGTTAGAGCTACACCCGCGACAGGTGGAGATCGGGTTACAATGTTTAAGAGGTTGGTATTTATTTTAATAATGATAATAAATGAGCTGTTACCATCATGTGAGTGCCAGAAGTGAGTGCCAACATTGCCAGCCTTGAAGTCGTATCTGAAGTTACCTCCCTCATTGATGGGACATTGTGTTACCATAGGAACCCCGTCCATGTGCTGGGACCCGTGTTGGAAGATTCCGTGCCAGTGGATAGCGGTCGATCTTCCTGGCATCATGTTCATGACGTCCACCACTATTCGGTCTCCCAGACAAACCTGTGTTAAACATACGGAGGCTCATATACCTAGATACGAAGTTAAGCAACACTGCGCTGGGTCACCGTATGGATGGGTGACCATCATACACAAGACCAGTTCTGTTCGAGAGAGAGGTTCGAGGGATGAAAGTTAAGCAACACTGCGCTGGATCAGTTATTGAATGGGTGACCATCATACACATGACCAGTCCTGTTCGGGAGAGAGGTTGGAGGGATGAAAGTTAAGCAACACTGCGCTGAGTCAGGTATTGGATGGGTGACCATCATACACATGACCAGTTCTGTTCGGGGGAGAGGTTGGAGGGATGAAAGTTAAGCAACACTGAGCTGAGTCAGGTATTGGATGGGTGACCATCATACACATGACCAGTTCTGTTCGTGAGAGAGGTTGGAGGGATGAAAGTTAAGCAACACTGCGCTGAGTCAGGTATTGGATGGGTGACCATCATACACATGACCATTTCTGTTTGGTAGAGATGTTGGAGGGATGAAAGTTTGTACCTGTATGGATGGTCCTGGTAGACGCCGGTTCACGCTCAAGATCCCGCGTTCGAATCCGTCAGCTGTTACGCATTGCGGGTCGAAGCAAGCCGTGAGATTCTGAGGACAAGCGCCACACGCTCTGCAGAAAGTGAGGTTATGTTGTAAGGTAATGCAACTAAGTAATGTTATGCAGAAGATGCTATATGTGTTAACTCACTCTCCCATCGTATGATATTGTTCAACATTGAAACGGTAATAACAAATGTTCGGAGGTTGATTTTCTTCACAACTTCGATCGCAGCGAGTTGACCTTGATCCCGTCTCAACTCTTGCAGATCTCGAAGACAACGAATCATCCTCAGGCTCAGCCTGATGGTACTCAACCAGGTCAACTGTCCTGGTCTCGTCCTGGTCTACTGCTAGCTCTATGTGTGGGGGGTAAACAATGTTTTGTCAAACATGTATAAGTTTAGTTGATATCACGGCCTGATGGTACTCATCCAGGTCAACTGTCCTGGTCTCGTCCTGGTCTACTGCTAGCTCTATGTGTGGGGGGTAAACAATGTTTTGTCAAACATGTATAAGTTTAGTTGATATCACGGCCTGATGGTACTCATCCAGGTCAACTGTCCTGGTCTCGTCCTGGTCTACTGCTAGCTCTATGTGTGGGGGGTAAACAATGTTTTGTCAAACATGTATAAGTTTAGTTGATATCACGGCCTGATGGTACTCATCCAGGTCAACTGTCCTGGTCTCGTCCTGGTCTACTGCTAGCTCTATGTGTGGGGGGTAAACAATGTTTTGTCAAACATGTATAAGTTTAGTTGATATCACGGCCTGATGGTACTCATCCAGGTCAACTGTCCTGGTCTCGTCCTGGTCTACTGGTATTGGTATATCACGGCCTGATGGTAGCTTCTTACCTGAATTAGCTGCTGTAAGAAGTCCTTGTAGGAAGATGAGGATCAGAATTGGCTTCATGTTCACCCGAGGTTTTGCACTGGAATGACAAGATTCTAGTTTGCCGTGAAATCCGTTACTTGTTATATTTAAATAAACCCTCGAATAACGGAGATAAGAACGCGAATAGAACGCCTCGGGTCACGTGTGGTCCTCTTTTAGGTGGGAGTCAAACTTTACAGCGTTATTCACTTGAGCTTATATCATTGATATATTATTCATATGTATCTCATGTACTTATCATATTATTATATGTATCACATGTACCTATCATATCATGGTTGGATGGGAAGGAAATGGTGGGTGCTACGATATTACTGTGGGTGGCGGGGGGGGGTGGGGGGGGGGGGGGGTCTGGGATGATTGTACTAGTAGCTGTCACAGGACGCTGCTGGGAAACTACAGACTCGGTTCCTGAGGGAAAACCTAGTGACGTCATAGCGCCCTGTCACAGCCTCATGGTCACATTTCAGTTGATAGAAAAACATATTAATAAACAAAATTAATGAAAACCCTTGACGTGTTTTCTAGTTGTTTGAATGTTCGATGTCATCTCCCTTCTGGTTGATAATATTTACATACGATCTGACAGCGTTTGTTAAGAAAGTTAATATTCACTTATGATTTTAATTATTCAGCTCACTGGTCAAGGAATATAAATATGTGTTAATATTTTTATTATTGCTTCAATACTTTGGAAGTTACAACGATATCTAATTTAAAAACTTGAAAAACTCCCCTAGTTTTAACCTGAGAGAAAAACAGGGATGTGCATTCGATTCCTCATAAAATCATATCCTGTTGACATTCTTTGCCGGGCAAAATACGTCGCTTTAATTTCAGGGCAAATTTAAGTATTCTTTGAAAGATAATGGATCGCTTATCATCTCGGCTAAATGAGATTTTGTATCTAATTCTGAACTCTTTTGCCCTCTAGCGGCAAACTGTAATAACTAAATTAGTGTTGTCAATTTGTTGCTAGATGGCAGCTGCAGTGGTTCAGAGTTGTGTAGCCCACCATGTAGCCGAGATGAAACAAATAATTGTAAACTGAACCACCCGTGGTGCCAGTTGGAGGCTTCTGGCTTGTGCAATCATTTGTTTTTAGCTCAGCTAAATATCGAGGGAATTATTTCAATCACAAATCGTCACATCGGCTTGATGTTTGGAAAACTTGTAACTATTTCCGGAGAATCCGGGATCCGATTGAATACCAAGCACTGCATTGTTTAGTTGGAATTTATTTGATTTTATTATTGGTAATTAACGACGCACTGTTTTGACAACGGTTTTGAAATCTTTTATCCGTTAGTTTAACATGTGCTGCTACTTTCAGTTGATTTCTGCGGTTGTTTTAAATTACATGAGGACTGACTTGACTTGCGACGCTAAGTCGCAAGGTGAAATGACAAGTTTCAAACTGGAGCATTTACCCGATTTATTCCGATAGACTCGAGTTGATCGATATCGAAGAGTAGGGAATGGTCCACATCATTCCACAGCATTCGAAAAGGTCGTAGATTCTTCTTCGTGTAATAAATCTGTGTCGAGATTGACTTTCCTCTTGTAAAGCCATGCTGTACCTTCTTTGCAAGGGAGTACTTTTCGTTGAATTAAAAATAGAACAAGTTTACAAGTTAAAGACGGTTCATGCGATTGCCATTCTTGCACTTGCCGTTGCTTTCAGACCCAAAGCTAGCGGGATTATTATTTAAACTCTGTGCAGCTGTAGGGCAAGGTCGTAGCTCTCAGCTGATACCGTTACCGCTAGCGACTTGAGCGAAATAAAAGCGGTGAAACATAACCTGAAACTGTCTGATGCCAAACCTTGCCTCGTATTCTGATTCTCTAGAAGCGCACTAGCATCACCACTCACCAGCAATAACATATCTTCGCTGAAAGAAAAGCCGTTGTGAAAATAGTTAGTGAAATGGGAAAACTACAAGATACCAGCACAGAAGACGACAACGCTGGAGTTGCTGGTAAGCGGATTTCTAGCTCGATGAATTTCCGTATGAAAACACTCTTTAGACATTGATTTTGTAATATTCAAATAAAAAACCACGAATACATTTCATTTTTATTTCCACAGGCACAACCACTTTGAGTGAGCATTTTCCAGCTAAGAAACACAAGAAGCATAAGCACAAAAAGCACAAGAAGAAGCGGATTCAGGTGGAAGAAAGTGACGAAACGCAAGATATTAATGTAGAAGATGATGCAGCAGCATTAAAAATCAAACTAAAACTTACTAAGGAAGCTGCTAGTCCTTCAGCTTCAGCTTCAGCTGATAAAATGAGAGACAGCTCAAAGGAATCTTTGCCAAAACCAGGAGATAAAGTTGCGTCTGTTAGTTCCTCACCGAAGACTGCCGGTGCTGCCAGCACGAAGAAGAAACGCAATCGAGGAAAAGATAGCGGAACTTCGAGTGAAGAAGAAAGATGGCTAGATGCAATAGAGTCGGGAAAACTGGAGGAGGTGAGATTTGTTTTTCTGAGATGCTTCGTCTGGAATTAAATGATTTGCATGCAATTTCTGATTATTTGAACATCGGTCCCATGGCAACGTCGCTGATTTCAGGTGGACGATGAATTGAAAAAAATCAAGCCCAAAGATCCCAAGTTGATGACGGCACGACAACGAGCTATGTTTGAAAGAAAATCTGACAAAGAGCCGATGTTTGCTGGAGAACAACTGGTGGCACTACCTTCAGGTAACTTGCAAGCTGGTCTTGGCTGGAGAACAGTTAGATGGTTACTTGCAGGGCATTGTTGTTTATGTTTTATTATTATTATTATTTGTTATCATAAAACATTTTAACAGAACGTTGACATTAAATCGCCTCCGAATCCTCAATATGGAAAACAGACGCATTCTGCACCTTTTGACAACAACTTTCAAAATTCTGCAAGACCAGTCCCCTGAATACTTATTTGAGAAATTAATCGCTTCATCCAAATCACTTAGTCATAGCACACGAAATCACTCACTTATCATTCCAAAACATTCCTCCCCGGCCCGCAGTACGTCTTTTTCAATTCTGGCTCCAAAATTATGGAATAGATTGCCCCCAGTCATTAAAAAAACCAAATCAGTAACATCTTTTAAAACACTCTTTAAGTCGCATCTTTTAAGTTCCCAAGCCAATAGTAACCAGAACTTATTCTTATAAATGTGTTGTAATATTGTTTCTCTTGTTTGCTTTTATTTCCAAATCTTGTCTAAGTCTAAGTTACTTGTCTAAGTCTAAGTTACTTGTAAGTAATAATATACTTTCTACATTAATTTAACACTGCAATATTGTTACGTAATACCTATGTCCTAGATATATAATGCACATATTTTAACTGTGTTTTTTTTTTAAATCTTAACTAGAGATTATAATATAAGTACATATTATAGTTATGTGTTTATTTTCTTATCCAACTTGCAATATTGTTGAGGTTAAGTGGAAGAGCGGGGTAACCCGAACTTCGCCTCGTGTAAAAAAGACCAATAAATAAATAAATAAATATAGCGCCCGTAATTGATCACATAGTGACAGGTCAATAAGAATCAAATAAGTACTGATTTGAACCAAGATAGCAAGTCACTTGATTTAATATTTCCAGGTAGCTTGCTAAAAACAATCGAGCACGTTCCACCAGTTTGTTTGATGAACTCAGCCGTTCTATATTTATTATAAAATACATCAAGTGTGTAGGTACCATATTAATGTCCCTGTTTGAAATGAAATCCATCTTGTTTTTGTATACAAATAATTCACAGTCATCAATATCCTGGGAGATTAGAGGGTACAACTTTATATTGGATAAAATAAGATCATACACTGGTTCAACTTAGGTCAACTGGAACATAACAGACCATTGTTAACATGGATGTGTAACGTAGTACACACGAGTCGTGAACAGTTTATGTTTATTTACAAGTGTACAATATTACTTTAATATCTAATATATGAAAAGATCAGACGACAAGTCTATCCTAGAGAGTCCGAGAACCGAGTGAGTCTCTAAAACAGTTGCCCCGCTCTCTTTCTTCTCATCCACCCTGCCTGGTGGATTGTCAGAGTCAGAGTCGCCACAGATGTAACCATTGTTAACATGGATGTAACCATGGCAACATGATGTTGATGTTGATGTTGATGTTGTTGCAGGCTACAAGGAGAAAGTCATGACGGTGGAAGCTTTACAGAAAGCTGCGTTGAAATCACAGAAACGCAAGCAACAGGCCGATGAAAAGCGGGAGAAAGACAAGGTGGGTTGATAGCCACGCCCCTCACGGTGGGTTGTATTTGTATTTATTATTATTTTCCCATTGGCTAGTAAGGGAAGGTGGTACATATTGGATCGGATTTCTTCAAGTTCAAGTTTCCTCATTCACAGTAGCTGTAAATGGAGGAACATTTGTACTATACGTGCATTACATTAATTAGAACAAGATATGTTTTTTCTAGAATTATGCCAGCATTTGTGGGTGAAATATCTGAAGTGACCCACAATATAGCACTTGACTTACCATGTACCAACCATATACCACTTGACTTACCATGTACCAACCATATACCACTTGACTTACCATGTACCAACCATATACCACTTGACTTACCATGTACCAACCATATACCACTTGACTTACCATGTACCAACCATATACCACTTGACTTACCATGTACCAACCATATACCACTTGACTTACCATGTACCAACCATATACCACTTGACTTACCATGTACCACCCATATACCAGGTTATATTTGCCATGACTGAATATCTACAAATTATTCAATACAAGCACCAATTAAAAACTGTACAAGAATGTAGCTTAGATCAACAACAAAAGATTGTCATTTTTTGAAAATTTTCTTTCCATTCAGGTGGCAGAAAAGTTTGATAGCTCACTATAGACCGTGACCCAATATGTTCCACCTTCCCCTATATTATACAGAGTATGGGTTTGGTCAGATTGTTGATGCTATTGTACATAATGTTCAGCCCACACCTGTCATGGTTGCTTGTTAATGCTAGTATGTGTTGTTGTGTGTTTGTTTTGCAGAAGAAGACGATGGAACGTTTGTTAAAGAAGCAAGATTCCAAGTCAGGGAAGGGCAACAAACTACGTATGACTCGGAAAGCATTTCTTCGTGTAACTTACCGAAGCAATGCACACGGACTTTCCATCTCACTGCCTTCTGGAGTTGATTTCCCACTGACACAGAAAACAAACAAGTAAGACACGCCCCCTTAACTTGAAGCTTGTTTTTATAAAACACATGGTTTAACAATTGATTTTACAATATATCTAATACTTGTTACAATTGTTACTATTTCTAGGTGAAACATATTAAATAATAACTGAGTGATTGCTTGACTGTGAATTCTCTGATGGAGTTCGGTGATAATTTAACCAAGTGTTGTTTTAATTTTGAGTTAAATTTGGAGTTGAGTCTGTGATAAATTTAATCTGATTCGGAAGGAAATTAAATAATGCAATAGCAGCATTTTTTGATGATTTTTCTGAAAGTCGTTATTAATATGACTAATTTCTTCACCTCTAGTCACATGTTTATGTACATAGGGTTTATTTATTCTTTACATTGCCGTCACTTATTGCTAACATAATTGTAGATTGAATGTAAATACTTGGTAATGTAAGTATGTTTAAATTAAATGTTCCGTACAAGATTCACCAGTTTTCAGCCCCTGAATGATTCTTATTTCTCTTTTCTGATATTTTAGTATATGTTTCAAGTTTTTCTGTGAGCTTTTTCCCCAGGCACATAATATACCATCATATCTAATATGTGATTCAATAGGTGTAAAATATGCTAATAATATTAGATCTTTATTTACATGATGTGTTAGCTTGTTAGTAAATAAAGTCCTGGGAGTATTTTTTTAGATAGAAAGTCAATGTGAAGTTTCCAGTTCAATTGTTGGTCTATTATTGTTCCTGGGAAAGAATTATTAATCACTTGTTCTATTGGAGTGTTGTCAATTTCTACGTTAATATTCTTTATCAATTGCTTTCCAAGCTGATCAATCATCAAACATATCCTCTGAATAACAAAAACTATTTCAACTGGGTTTTCAATGCTAAGTGAAGAACAACTGAATTTCCCAACGTTTCGTAACTTGTACCTGTTACTTTATCAAGGGTAAGAGCAGTCCTGACAATTTTCCAATAACAAAAGAACCACACAAAATTATAACAATTACCAAGTTGAAGCTTCCTGGTTGTACCTTGTTGAAAATATTGATGCTTGTTTGTGCATCAACTTCTGCGAGGGTTTAATTGTTGGTCTAATAATGAAACTCTACGTGCATTAACCTTATATAAAAGCCTTAAATCTGCGATGTTCAACTTTTTAGTTTGTATCTGGCGACCGACCAGCTGGGGTAACATTTTTCTGTACATGTTGATTTAAATTGCGAAATTTGGTTAAAAACGTGTGCAATTGGGTTATAATTGTTCAAAATTAAAATCTCTATCCTATTGTGACACTTTGAGGGTGATTTGAAAGCGTTTTTTTGGTGAAATATTGATAATTGTGTTTGAAATTTCCTGCCTAGGAAAATTGGAGCCATGTCTCACAGTTCGATTTTTATTTCATTCAAAACTTGCCTTTAAATGACCTGCAGCAGTTTGGTAATACTGTTTATGCATGCCTATGAAAGTTATTGAAGAAATTGAGCACAAACGCTGTTATTTACGTTCGTTTTAAGTGAAATAGAAATAATTTTGCAAAAAGTTTGACAGATGCATTCATTTGTTTGGTTTTTTGACCACTGCAGGGTGAACGAATTCTTAAACTTATCTTTGCGGCAGTGCATTCAGGATATTCAAACGTCAATGTCAATGTCAACGTCAATGTCAAATTCTTTTCAAAATCTCTGGAACTGAAGGGAAATAAATGACAGAACTGAAATATTGTTGGTGTCTTGGCTAGCAAGATTGGTAAGCCCAGATTCTAAAAGGTATTTCACAAGTTTCACTCTCTAAAAAATATTTCAAGAAATCATACACGGAAATCTTTTGACAGCCAACTTCGTTTGTTTTCGAAATTGTCATCGTGGTCACTTTGGAATTCACAGAGTTTCCACAATGCAGTGACCCCGAGTGAAATAAGCGGCAAATTTCAAATAAAATAAATGGGGGTACTTTTGGTTGTGGTCCCATTAGAGGCTTTACATTAAAACCAAAATGCACAATCCCTCAAAATCTTAAGGTGCCGTTAGGCATCGGGTACTGCTAGTTGCATCTTAATTTGTCTATAATCACAGAGCTTACATTCAAATAGTAAAAAGTTGTGGACTCGACAAAAATAAAACTGCATTGCAAGCGTTTTTAAGATTAATCATATTTCACTGCTACCAACTCGTGTAATCATTTGTTGTGTTGGGTTGGTATTAATGCTGTCTTGTCTCCTGCAGGTCAACATTGAATCTTCGAGCTGCTCCTCGTACTTGCTCGGTGCCGGGCTGCAAGAACCTTCGGAAATACGAAAGCTCAAAAACAGGACAGTCTTTGTGTAGCTTGCAATGCTATCACAAGCATATGAAAGTCCTTGGGTAGCTTTGACTGCTATCACAAGCATATGAAAGTCCTTGGGTAGCTTTGACTGCTATCACAAGCATATGACTAGCATATGACTAGCATATGACTAGCATATGACTAGCATAGCCTGGCACATGTGAAGCTTGGGATCCCCATGAGAAGCTTTGTAGGGACATATGCGCCCCCGTATTTAGTGTTTTTTATATTTTATTAAATGATGAGGAATGTCGTGGCGAACGTTTAGTTGTGTTTCTTCTGTGTAAACTAAATATCGGCTACAAAGTTGACCTTGATCTCAACTAAGTCACAGATGTACATAACTAATACAGCGTGGCTTGCAAAGTACATTTTACAATGATTTATTATCCTTGACATACAACATTTTACAATGATTTATTATCCTTGACATACAACATTTTACAATGATTTATTATCCTTGACATACAACATTTTACAATGATTTATTATCCTTGACATACAACATTTTACAATGATTTATTATCCTTGACATACAACATTTTACAATGATTTATTATCCTTGACATACAACATTTTACAATGATTTATTATCCTTCACATACAACATTTTACAATGATTTATTATCCTTGACATACAACATTTTACAATGATTTATTATCCTTGACATACAACATTTTACAATGATTTATTATCCTTGACATACAACATTTTACAATGATTTATTATCCTTCACATACAACATTTTACAATGATTTATTATCCTTGACATACAACATTTTACAATGATTTATTATCCTTCACATACAACATTTTACAATGATTTATTATCCTTGACATACAACATTTTACAATGATTTATTATCCTTGACATACAACATTTTACAATGATTTATTATCCTTGACATACAACATTTTACAATGATTTATTATCCTTGACATACAACATTTTACAATGATTTATTATCCTTCACATACAACATTTTACAATGATTTATTATCCTTCACATACAACATTTTACAATGATTTATTATCCTTGACATACAACATTTTACAATGATTTATTATCCTTGACATACAACATTTTACAATGATTTATTATCCTTGACATACAACATTTTACAATGATTTATTATCCTTGACATACAACATTTTACAATGATTTATTATCCTTGACATACAACATTTTACAATGATTTATTATCCTTGACATACAACATTTTACAATGATTTATTATCCTTGACATACAACATTTTACAATGATTTATTATCCTTGACATACAACATTTTACAATGATTTATTATCCTTCACATACAACATTTTACAATGATTTATTATCCTTGACATACAACATTTTACAATGATTTATTATCCTTGACATACAACATTTTACAATGATTTATTATCCTTGACATACAACATTTTACAATGATTTATTATCCTTCACATACAACATTTTACAATGATTTATTATCCTTGACATACAACATTTTACAATGATTTATTATCCTTCACATACAACATTTTACAATGATTTATTATCCTTGACATACAACATTTTACAATGATTTATTATCCTTGACATACAACATTTTACAATGATTTATTATCCTTGACATACAACATTTTACAATGATTTATTATCCTTGACATACAACATTTTACAATGATTTATTATCCTTCACATACAACATTTTACAATGATTTATTATCCTTCACATACAACATTTTACAATGATTTATTATCCTTGACATACAACATTTTACAATGATTTATTATCCTTGACATACAACATTTTACAATGATTTATTATCCTTGACATACAACATTTTACAATGATTTATTATCCTTGACATACAACATTTTACAATGATTTATTATCCTTCACATACAACATTTTACAATGATTTATTATCCTTCACATACAACATTTTACAATGATTTATTATCCTTGACATACAACATTTTACAATGATTTATTATCCTTGACATACAACATTTTACAATGATTAATTATCCTTCACATACAACATTTTACAATGATTTATTATCCTTGACATACAACATTTTACAATGATTTATTATCCTTCACATACAACATTTTACAATGATTTATTATCCTTCACATACAACATTTTACAATGATTTATTATCCTTCACATACAACATTTTACAATGATTTATTATCCTTGACATACAACATTTTACAATGATTTATTATCCTTGACATACAACATTTTACAATGATTTATTATCCTTGACATACAACATTTTACAATGATTTATTATCCTTCACATACAACATTTTACAATGATTTATTATCCTTGACATACAACATTTTACAATGATTTATTATCCTTGACATACAAAATTTTACAATGATTTATTATCCTTGACATACAACATTTTACAATGATTTATTATCCTTCACATACAACATTTTACAATGATTTATTATCCTTGACATACAACATTTTACAATGATTTATTATCCTTCACATACAACATTTTACAATGATTTATTATCCTTGACATACAACATTTTACAATGATTTATTATCCTTGACATACAACATTTTACAATGATTTATTATCCTTGACATACAACATTTTACAATGATTTATTATCCTTGACATACAACATTTTACAATGATTTATTATCCCTGACATAGTTACAAAGCTCATATGTTCCTATTTCTTTCAGAATCTGGATGACATTGAAGGTAGATTCAAACAAAGCTAACATCAAATCTCACTGCACCTGGAGCTTTTAATGCTAACTTCACAGTTTTTTAACCAATCGGGAGAATTCAAGCAATAAAAACCACAAACACTTGAAATAGCACAGGCTCGAATCAGTGACTACCAAGATGGCGGCCATGGCTTAAAAGTGTCGACATTATAGTTTGAGTTGTAAGTTTCACCTGAACGCTACTGAGTCACGTGGTACTTGCTGGAGTCAGCTGTAATTCTGGTAGAACTACGAGTCTAGCTTGACTTGAAGTTGTAACTTGAAGCAAATATGTGCCCTCCATGTTCGCACTGAACGTTGCCGTCACGATGACGTAATCACCGGGGGGTAGACACAGGCCGCACTGCACTTCACGTGCATTTGTAAACAAACCGGAACCACCGACTTCTGGTACACAGAGAAGATACTCGGGGCTGAGACAACAACCAGGAGCACCCTCATCAGCCTATCAAACAAAACACTCATATCAGCTGGCTGGATCCTAGCCTCTATCCAGGTGATAACAGATCAGCTGGCTGGATCATAGCCTCTATCCAGGTTATAACAGATCAGCTGGCTGGATCCTAGCCTCTATCCAGGTGATAACAGATCAGCTGGCTGGATCCTAGCCTCTATCCAGGTTATTTGAGATCAGCTGGCTGGATCCTATGCTCTATCCAGGTTATTTGAGATCAGCTGGCTGGATCCTATGTTCTATCCAGGTTATTTGAGATCAGCTGGCTGGATCCTATGTTCTATCCATGTTATTTGAGTTCAGCTGGCTGGATCATATGTTATCCAGGTTATTTGAGATCAGCTGGCTTGATCCTATGCTCTATCCAGGTTATTTGAGATCAGCTGGCTGGATCCTATGCTCTATCCAGGTAATTTGAGATCAGCTGGCTGGATCATATGTTATCCAGGTTATTTGAGATCAGCTGGCTTGATCCTATGCTCTATGCAGGTTATTTGAGATCAGCTGGCTGGATCCTATGCTCTATCCAGGTTATTTGAGATCAGTTGGCTGGATCCTATGCTCTATCTAGGTTATTTGAGATCAGCTGGCTGGATCCTTTGCTCTATCCAGGTTATTTGAGATCAGCTGGCTGGATCCTATGCTCAATCCAGGTTATTTGAGATCAGCTGACTGGATCCTGTACTCTATCCAGGTTATTTGAGATCAGCTGGCTGGATCCTATACTCTATCCAGGTTATTTGAGATCAGCTGGCTGGATCCTATGCTCTATCCAGGTTATTTGAGATCATCTGGCTGGATCCTATGCTCTATCCAGGTTATTTGAGATCAGCTGGCTGGATCCTATGCTCTATCCAGGTTATTTGAGATCAGCTGGCTGGATCCTATGCTCTATCCAGGTTATTTGAGATCAGCTGGCTGGATCGTATGTTCTATCCAGGTTATTTGAGATCATCTGGCTGGATCCTATGCTCTATCCAGGTTATTTGAGATCAGCTGGCTGGATCCTATGTTCTATCAAGGTTATTTGAGATCAGCTGGCTGGATCCTATGCTCTATCCAGGTTTGCCAACCTTGTAAACGAAGAACGCAATGGGCAGCAAGTGTTGTTGTTGTTGTTGTTGCGACAGTCGAATCAGTAGAATGCAATCCTCGACCTCGCAGAGGTCACTCTCGGGGTCAAGGTCATCCTGAAAGTCTGAGACAACGCGTAGTTAGCGAGTTTTACGTTTGATCTCACAAACATCATAACTTTTTAGGGTATAACAATGTTTTTGCTGTCAATATTTGTTTGAAAAAAGTTCGTTTGTTTAGAGGATATCAGAGTTTTGAAAACATGACGTCATCCCACCCTTTGTCTCTCACCTGGCGGACAAATTGTCAACTGATATTGCGGGTTTCTCGCAAAACTCTCGATGTCATTCCTACTTCCGCCCGCGTTGACGCCATTTTGCCAACTCCCATTGGCTGACAGCTCCTGTGTCCAATACATCCAATCACTCCAATCATTTTACTAAATTTCACTTCGTCAACGATTTAGAAAATATTAAATATTTAAAAAGTTCTTGCCAATTGATGACGCTTCCACGCGTCGCCGTCAAGGGCACCGCTGACGTCAGCGTCGCGTGGTGGCTCCTCCTGGAACTAGAGTTAGAACTAGAGTTAGAACTAGAGTTAGAACTAGAGTTAGAACTGGAGTTAGAACTAGAGTTAGAACTGGAGTTAGAACTGGAGTTAGAACTAGAGTTAGAACTGGAGTTAGAACTAGAGTTAGAACTGGAGTTAGAACTAGAGTTAGAACTAGAGTTAGAACTAGAGTTAGAACTAGAGTTAGAACTAGAGTTAGAACTAGAGTTAGAACTAGAGTTAGAACTAGAGTTAGAACTGGAGTTAGAACTGGAGTTAGAACTAGAGTTAGAACTAGAGTTATAAAAAGACATAGATTTAAAAGCAGAAGCAGACCTGTTACCCACCGATTGGTCGTTGGTCTCAGCGTCGGACGTGACGCATGCGTCAACCACGTCACTCTACAACAACAATATTAATGTTATAAACTCAATGGTTTGACTATAAACTCAATGGTTTGACTATAAACTCAATGGTTTGACTATAAACTCAATGGTTTGACTATAAACTCAATGGTTTGACTATAAACTCAATGGTTTGACTATAAACTCAATGGTTTGACTATAAACTCAATGGTTTGACTATAAACTCAATGGTTTGACTATAAACTCAATGGTTTGACTATAAACTCAATGGTTTGACTATAAACTCAATGGTTTGACTATAAACTCAATGGTTTGACTATAAACTCAATGGTTTGACTATAAACTCAATGGTTTGACTATAAACTCAATGGTTTGACTATAAACTCAATGGTTTGACTATAAACTCAATGGTTTGACTATAAACTCAATGGTTTGACTATAAACTCAATGGTTTGACTATAAACTCAATGGTTTGACTATAAACTCAATGGTTTGACTATAAACTCAATGGTTTGACTATAAACTCAATGGTTTGACTATAAACTCAATGGTTTGACTATAAACTCAATGGTTTGACTATAAACTCAATGGTTTGACTATAAACTCAATGGTTTGACTATAAACTCAATGTTTGTACTTCGTTGGTTGATGACCGAGCATTGAATGCTTGCTATCTGATTGGTCACGCGACTCGAGGGGGCCGTGGTGGTGGGAGGGGGGGGGGTGGGGGGGTGGGGGGGGGGGGTCTTATGTGAAGGGCGTTGAGTGCATCGATCGATGTTTGACCACAAGCTGACCACGTGACGCAATTAACCAGCCCTGGCCATAAAGTCACCCATCCAATACCTGACCCAGCGCAGTGTTGCTTAACTTTCATCCCTCCAACCTCTCTCCCGAACAGAACTGGTCATGTGTATGATGGTCACCCATTCAATACCTGACCCAGCGCAGTGTTGCTTAACTTTCATCCCTCCAACCTCTCTCCCGAACAGAACTGGTCATGTGTATGATAGTCACCCATTCAATACCTGACTCAGCGCAGTGTTGCTTAACTTTCATCCCTCCAACCTCTCTCCCGAACAGAACTGGTTATGTATATGATGGTCATGTGCATGATGGTCATGTGTATGATGGTCATGTGTATGATGGTCATGTGTATGATGGTCATGTGTATGATGGCCATGTATATGATGGTCATGTGTATGATGGTCATGTGTATGATGGTCATGTGTATGATGGTCATGTGTATGATGGTCATGTGTATGATGGTCATGTGTATGATGGTCATGTGTATGATGGTCATGTGTATGATGGTAATGTGTATGATGGTCATGTGTATGACGGTCATGTGTATGATGGTCAAGTGTATGATGGTCATGTGTATGATGGTCATGTGTATGATGGTCATGTGTATGATGGTCATGTGTATGATGGTCATGTGTATGATGGTCATGTGTATGATGGTCATGTGTATGATGGTCATGTGTATGATGGTCATGTGTATGATGGTCATGTGTATGATGGTCATGTGTATGATGGTCATGTGTATGATGGTCATGTGTATGATGGTCATGTGTATGATGGTCATGTGTATGATGGTCATGTGTATGATGGTCAAGTGTATGATGGTCATGTGTATGATGGTCATGTGTATGATGGTCATGTGTATGATGGTCATGTGTATGATGGTCATGTGTATGATGGTCATGTGTATGATGGTCATGTGTATGATGGTCATGTGTATGATGGTCATGTGTATGATGGTCATGTGTATGATGGTCATGTGTATGATGGTCACCTGCAATATCCGTGTTTCTCGAGGATGCATCGACGCCGAGCACCACGTGACGTCGTCCAGCGTGACAGCGTCGCGACGCTCCAGGTGGCTCTGAGCACAACCCATCCCATGTTCAGCTTGTTCAACGTCCGCTAGTCGAATGAGGCGTCGCGTGGCGTCGGCTTGACTCGGCGTCGCTTCGGGTGCTAATGAACGTCAAGCACGCAATCACCACGTGTTTGAATGAGAGAGAACATAACGATAATAAAACATTGTACGTGGACCGACCAATGGCAGCAAAGACAACTGAACATTTGCAAACAGCTGATGACTGTTTCTCTAATAAATCCAGCTTAACAGTAATCTTCCAGCCTGGAGATGCAAAGTCTTGTATAATCCAGCTTCCAAATAATATCAGATGTGGGTAAAATATCCCCATGGAGAATAAGTGGTCGTGGGATATGCAGTGAAACTGACTGAACTAGCTCGTATACATTCGCACCGGCAGCCATTTACACTTTTAGTACTAAATTGCTAAAAGTTGGTATCACTTCTTCATGTAATTTCTGTGATAGCTTTTTAATATGGTAGAAAATGAGATACGAAGGTGGATGGAAATCAGTTAAAACGGTTAATATCGTGTGTATAGCCCGTGACGTGTGGAGGAGGGTTAAATATTTCTCTGAAATCTCGAGAGGAATTCGTTTCTTCAAGTTATGCCTACACTAGCTTTAGCATTGAATAAAGTTGGTTAAGTTAAAGTTCTCGTAGTTTAACTCGCTTTTTAATATCGTTACGTGTTTATCAATCGTTGAGGTAAACATTGATGGAGATTTTTTGAGCATGAAAAGTCACAAAAGCGAGTTAACCTACGAGAAATATTGAAATTAAATTTCATACGACAGTGGCTCCACTTAACGTGATGTTCCGGTACCTACCGGTCCATGTCGTGGTTGCTATGAGCAGCGTCCAGCGTCTTGTGGATTGTTCTTTGTCAACTGTTCTTTGTCTGTCAACTGTTGATAGGGTTTAATTACGTCACAGTCTCTTGGGTCAACCAAGAGTCGCTTGAAAGCAATCGACGTCTCGACCTACTTGGCCTCCGCCACTGCGTCGCGCCACTGCGTCGCGCCACTGCGCAGCCGCCACTGCGCAGCCGCCACTACGTCGGCACCAGGCGTCGTACGTTGCGAGTAACTAGTCGACGCCGAGCGTCCAGCGTCGAGCGTCGAGTTTTCAGGTTAGTTCCCCTCTTCCCCGCCGTTCATTAGCTTAACCTTGCAACCGTCCACAAGAAGTAGTTAGTTGATGCTAGTGTCATAACCTCCACCACCAAGCGTTGACACCGACCTGACAACCTCCACCACCAAGCGTTGACACCGACCTGACAACCTCCACCACCAAGCGTTGACACCGACCTGACAACCTCCACCACCAAGCGTTGACACCGACCTGACAACCTCCACCACCAAGCGTTGACACCGACCTGACAACCTCCACCACCAAGCGTTGACACCGACCTGACAACCTCCACCACCAAGCGTTGACACCGCCCTGACAACCTCCACCACCAAGCGTTGATGCCGACCTGACAACCTCCACCACCAAGCGTTGACACCGACCTGACAACCTCCACCACCAAGCGTTGACACCGACCTGACAACCTCCACCACCAAGCGTTGACACCGACCTGACAACCTCCACCACCAAGCGTTGACACCGACCTGACAACCTCCACCACCAAGCGTTGACACCGACCTGACAACCTCCACCACCAAGCGTTGACACCGACCTGACAACCTCCACCACCAAGCGTTGACACCGACCTGACAACCTCCACCACCAAGCGTTGACACCGACCTGACAACCTCCACCACCAAGCGTTGACACCGACCTGACAACCTCCACCACCAAGCGTTGACACCGACCTGACAACCTCCACCACCAAGCGTTGACACCGACCTGACAACCTTCACCACCAAGCGTTGACACCGACCTGACAACCTCCACCACCAAGCGTTGACACCGACCTCACAACCTCCACCACCAAGCGTTGATGCCGACCTCACATCGAAGCTGCGACTTGTTGCTCTCTTCTCACGCGGTGCCGAGTTAAGCAACACTGCGCCGACTCTAGTGCTGGGTGGGTGACCGCTGCAAGGTCACGTTGCTTGCAAGACTAAGATCCAGCCAGCACTGCTTGAGTCTAGACATCAGCTGTTTGCCAGACTTCAGCTGTTTACTAACAATCACTGCACATTTATACCCGACCGACGCTGACCATTCATAATAACAATAATAACATATCATTCTGCTATCTTATGTTACCACGGGTATATCATGGCCTAGCATAGGAGGTTCAATGTTACCACGGGTATATCATGGCCTAGCATAGGAGGTTCAATGTTAGCACGGGTATTTCATGGCCTAGCATAGGAGGTTCAATGTTAGCACGGGTATATCATGGTCTAGCATAGGAGGTTCAATGTTAGCACGGGTATATCATGGCCTAGCATAGGAGGTTCAATGTTAGCACGGGTATATCATGGCCTAGCATAGGAGGTTCAATGTTAGCACGGGTATATCATGGCCTAGCATAGGAGGTTCAATGTTAGCACGGGTATATCATGGCCTAGCATAGGAGGTTCAATGTTAGCACGGGTATATCATGGCCTAGCATAGGAGGTTCAATGTTAGCACGGGTATATCATGGCCTAGCATAGGAGGTTCAATGTTAGCACGGGTATATCATGGCCTAGCATAGGAGGTTCAATGTTAGCACGGGTATATCATGGCCTGGCATAGGAGGTTCAATGTTACCACGGGTATATCATGGCCCAGCATAGGAGGTTCAATGTTAGCACGGGTATATCATGGCCTGGCATAGGAGGTTCAATGTGAGCACGGGTATATCATGGCCTGGCATAGGAGGTTCAATGTTAGCACGGGTATATCATGGCCTAGCATAGGAGGTTCAATGTTAGCACGGGTATATCATGGCCTGGCATAGGAGGTTCAATGTGAGCACGGGTATATCATGGCCTAGCATAGGAGGTTCAATGTTAGCATGGGTATATCATGGCCTAGCATAGGAGGTTCCATGTTAGCACGGGTATATCATGGCCTAGCATAGGAGGTTCAATGTTAGCACGGGTATATCATGGCCTAGCATAGGAGGTTCAATGTTAGCACGGGTATATCATGGCCTAGCATAGGAGGTTCAATGTTAGCACGGGTATATCATGGCCTAGCATAGGAGGTTCAATGTTAGCACGGGTATATCATGGCCTAGCATAGGAGGTTCAATGTTAGCACGGGTATATCATTGCCTAGCATAGGAGGTTCAATGTTAGCACGGGTATATCATGGCCTAGCATAGGAGGTTCAATGTTAGCACGGGTATATCATGGCCTAGCATAGGAGGTTCAATGTTAGCACGGGTATATCATGGCCTAGCATAGGAGGTTCAATGTTAGCGCGGGTATATCATGGCCTAGCATAGGAGGTTCAATGTTAGCACGGGTATATCAAGGCCTAGCATAGGAGGTTCAATGTTAGCGCGGGTATATCATGGCCTAGCATAGGAGGTTCAATGTTAGCACGGGTATATCATGGCCTAGCATAGGAGGTTCAATGTTAGCACGGGTATATCATGGCCTAGCATAGGAGGTTCAATGTTAGCACGGGTATATCATGGCCCAGCATAGGGAGGTAACAGAAGCTCAATTATCGCCCCTCTTTGCCTACAGGAAGTGACGTTATGTCGGACAAGATCTACTACTGGAGCGAGGGAAGGAAGGGAAAGGATGGTGTCGATGTTGATGGTGACGTTGAGTTCCTCGAGTTCAGTGCATCATCACCCTCCTGCTACCCTGATAGCTCACCACGACGGCAACCCCCAGTGCCTACCATCCAGGTGTCAGCTCCACCGGATGTTGGCGACGAAGATGGAAGCGCTGGGGACGGCGTTGACGACGGAGGCGGGGAACGTGGAGGCTGGAACAACAAACTGGATTTCCTGTTCTCCTGTATTAGCGTCTCTGTTGGCCTGGGCAACGTCTGGCGATTCCCCTACCTCTGCTACAAGAATGGAGGGGGTAAGTCTAACTTCCCCTATCTTCACATTAGCTGCATTTATCTGCACCTAACTTTCCTAGGACCGTCTTATGCTGGGTCTTATGCTGGGTCTTATATTATTAACGGCGTACTCCTCATGCCCAGGTGCGTTCCTCGTCACGTACGGCGTGGCGATGCTGTTCTGCGGGGTGCCTATCTTCTTCCAAGAAGTTGCTGTCGGGCAATATCTCGGTACTGGAGGCATGAACATGGTCGGCCAGCTTTGTCCGATATTACAAGGAGTTGGATACGCAACAATGACCATCGTCTTCTTCCTTGACATCTACTACTGTATTATCATCGCGTGGACGCTGTTTTACCTCGCAGCAACATTCGCTGCCCTGCCAGGTCTGCCCTGGGCAGAGTGTGGTGAGTTCGATGCCAGGCAAGCCCGTGAAACGCCCCCCCCCCCCCCCCCCCCCTCGTCACTCCTGTCGTCATAACGCCTCTCTTCTTATTGCTACAGATAACAGGTGGAATTCTGCGTCTTGTTTCTCACGAGGCATGAACGCCTCCCTGAAAGTAAACCACTCGACGACTCCTGTAGAGGAGTTCTGGGAGTAAGTACCACGTCACGTGTGCTGAGAGTCTGGTGGCTGCTGGGGGAAGGGCGTTTCACAGTCTCTGTGTTGCAGTCGACGCGTGCTACAAAGAAGCTCTGGACTCGAGGAGGTCGGCGGCGTCCAGTGGGAACTTCTGGCTTGTTTACTGCTGGCGTGGGCTCTGGTGTACTCCATCGTGTGTAGGGGACTTCACCAGAGCGGCAAGGTAAGTCAGTCAGCTGACTGGATCCTATGTTCTATCCTGGTTATTTGAGATCAGCTGGCTGGATCCTATGCTCTATCCAGGTTATTTGAGATCAGCTGACTGGATACTATGTTCTATCCAGGTTATTTGAGATCAGCTGACTGGATCCTATGTTCTATCCAGGTTATTTGAGATCAGCTGGCTGGATCCTATGTTCTATCCAGGTTATTTGAGATCAGCTGGCTGGATCCTATGTTCTATCCAGGTTATTTGAGATCAGCTGGCTGGATCCTATGCTCTAACCAGGTTATTTGAGATCAGCTGGCTGGATCCTATGCTCTATCCAGGTTATTTGAGATCAGCTGACTGGATCCTATGTTCTATCCAGGTTATTTGAGATCAGCTGACTGGATCCTATGTTCTATCCAGGTTATTTGAGATCAGCTGGCTGGATCCTATGTTCTATCCAGGTTATTTGAGATCAGCTGACTGGATCCTATGTTCTATCCAGGTTATTTGAGATCAGCTGACTGGATCCTATGTTCTATCCAGGTTATTTGAGATCAGCTGGCTGGATCCTATGTTCTATCCAGGTTATTTGAGATCAGCTGGCTGGATCCTATGTTCTATCCAGGTTATTTGAGATCAGCAGGCTGGATCCTATGCTCTAACCAGGTTATTTGAGATCAGCTGGCTGGATCCTATGCTCTATCCAGGTTATTTGAGATCAGCTGACTGGATCCTATGTTCTATCCAGGTTATTTGAGATCAGCTGACTGGATCCTATGTTCTATCCAGGTTATTTGAGATCAGCTGGCTGGATCCTATGTTCTATCCAGGTTATTTGAGATCAGCTGGCTGGATCCTATGTTCTATCCAGGTTATTTGAGATCAGCTGGCTGGATCCTATGCTCTAACCAGGTTATTTGAGATCAGCTGGCTGGATCCTATGCTCTGTCCAGGTAATTTCAGATCAGCTGACTGGATCCTATGCTCTAACCAGGTTAGTTGAGATCAGCTGGCTGGACCATGTGCTCCATCCAGGTTATTTGAGATCAGCTGGCTGGATCCTATGCTCTAACCAGGTTGGTTGAGATCAGCTGGCTGGACCATGTGCTCCATCCAGGTTATTTGAGATCAGCTGGCTCGATCCTATGCTCTATTCATGTTATTTGAGATCAGCTGGCTGGATCCTATGCTCTATCCAGGTTATTTGAGATCAGCTGGCTGGATCCTATGTTCTATCCAGGTTATTTGAGATCAGCTGGCTGGATCCTATGTTCTATCCAGGTTATTTGAGATCAGCTGGCTGGATCCTATGCTCTATCCAGGTTATTTGAGATCAGCTGGCTGAATCCTATGTTCTATCCAGGTTATTTGAGATCAGCTGGCTGGATCCTTTGCTCTATCCAGGTTATTTGAGATCAGCTGACTGGATCCTATGCTCTATCCAGGTTATTTGAGATCATCTGGCTGGATCCTATGTTCTAACCAGGTTATTTGAGATCAGCTGGCTGGATCCTATGTTCTATCCAGGTTATTTAAAATCAGCTGACTGGATCCTATGCTCTATCCAGGTTATTTGAGATCAGCTGACTGGATCCTATGCTCTATCCAGGTTATTTGAGATCAGCTGGCTGGATCCTATGTTCTATCCAGGTTGTTTGAGATCAGCTGGCTGGATCCTAGGCTCTATCCAGGTTATTTGAGATCAGCTGGCTGGATCCTATGTTCTATCCAGGTTATTTGAGATCAGCTGGCTGGATCCTATGTTCTATCCAGGTTGTTTGAGATCAGCTGGCTGGATCCTAGGCTCTATCCAGGTTATTTGAGATCAGCTGGCTTGATCCTATGTTCTATCCAGGTTATTTGAGATCAGCTGGCTGGATCCAATGCTCTATCAAGGTTATTTGATATCAGCTGACTGGATCCTATGCTCTATCCAGGTTATTTGAGATCAGCTGACTGGATCCTATGTTCTATCCAGGTTGTTTGAGATCAGCTGGCTGGATCCTAGGCTCTATCCAGGTTATTTGAGATCAGCTGGCTGGATCCTATGCTCTATCCAGGTTAGTTGAGATCAGCTGGCTGGATCCTATGTTCTATCCATGTTATTTGAGATCAGCTGGCTGGATCCTATGCTCTATCCAGGTTATTTGAGATCAGGTGGCTGGATCCTATGCTCTATCCATGTTATTTGAGATCAGCTGACTGGATCCTATGTTCTATCCATGTTATTTGAGATCAGCTGGCTGGATCCTATGTTCTATCCATGTTATAAGAGATCAGCTGGCTGGATCCTATGCTCAATCCAGGTTATTTGAGATCAGCTGGCTGGATCCTAGCCTATATCCAGGTTATTTGAGATCAGCTTGCTGGATCCTATGTTCTATCCAGGTTATTTGAGATCAGCTGGCTGGATTCTATGCTCTATCCAGGTTATTTGAGATCAGCTGGCTGGATCCTATGCTCTATCCAGGTTATTTGAGATCAGCTGACTGGATCCTATGTTCTATCCAGGTTATTTGAGATCAGCTGGCTGGATTCTATGCTCTATCCAGGTTATTTGAGATCAGGTGGCTGGATCCTATGCTCTATTCATGTTATTTGAGATCAGCTGACTGGATCCTATGTTCTATCCATGTTATTTGAGATCAGCTGGCTGGATCCTATGTTCTATCCATGTTATAAGAGATCAGCTGGCTGGATCCTATGCTCTATCCAGGTTATTTGAGATCAGCTGGCTGGATCCTAGCCTATATCCAGGTTATTTGAGATCAGCTTGCTGGATCCTATGTTCTATCCAGGTTATTTGAGATCAGCTGGCTGGATTCTATGCTCTATCCAGGTTATTTGAGATCAGCTGGCTGGATCCTATGCCAGTGATTGTTATGTTGGTATATACTTGCAGATCATCTGGTTCACTGCGTTATTCCCCTATGCTGTGCTTGCTGTGCTCCTGATCCGAGCTGTCACGCTACCAGGAGCATCTCTTGGGCTGTGGTATTACGTCACGCCACGATGGGCGGAGCTTGTTGCACCCGGGCCGTGGATTGACGGCGCAACGCAGATCTTCTTCGCGTACAGCATCGGCACAGGAGCGTTGCCCGCCCTCGGGTCTTACAACCAATTCAAACACAACTGCTACCAGTAAGCATTGCATAGCTTAGCATGGCATTGCATAGCTTAGCATGGCATGGCATGGCATGGCATTGCATAGCTTAGCATGGCATGGCATGGCAAGGCAAGTCATAGCTTAGCATGGCATGGCAAGGCAAGGCAAGGCATGGCAAGGCATGGCATGGCATGGCATGGCATTGCATAGCTTAGCATGGCATGGCATGGCATGGCATTGCATAGCTTAGCATGGCATGGCATGGCATGGCAAGGCATGGCAAGGCATGGCATGGCATGGCATGGCATTGCATAGCTTAGCATGGCATGGCAAGGCAAGGCAAGGCATAGCTTAGCATGGCATGGCATGGCATGGCATGGCAAGGCAAGGCATGGCATGGCATGGCATGGCATGGCATGGCATGGCAAGGCAAGGCATGGCAAGGCAAGGCATGGCATGGCATGGCATGGCATGGCATGGCATGGCAAGGCATGGCAAGGCAAGGCATGGCAAGGCATGGCATGGCATGGCATGGCATGGCATGGCATGGCATGGCATGGCATGGCATGGCATGGCATGGCAAGGCATGGCAAGGCAAGGCATGGCATGGCATGGCATGGCATGGCATGGCATGGCAAGGCATGGCATGGCATGGCATGGCATGGCATGGCATGGCATGGCATGGCATGGCAAGGCATGGCAAGGCATGGCAAGGCAAGGCATGGCATGGCATGGCATTGCATGGCATGGCATGGCAAGGCATTGTATGGTGGAAGATTATGGTTGATGTTTATGGTTGATGTTTATGGTTGATGTTTAAATAAGTGATATGGTTTTGATGCCTACTTTGACTGAGTTTAGTCTCCAACAACGACTTGATGTTCCTCCATACAGAAGCCGTGCAAGTGCTCTTGTTAGGGTAGGTGGGGGCTGGGTGGGGGCTGGGTGGAGAGGGTGGAGAGGGGGGAGGCGGCGTTCACTTGAAAGGGTTCGTCAGAGTCGATGGCTCAGTTTGTCTGCTCGAGTTATCACTTTCATCTCCCATCAGAACAACAAAGCATCACATGACTTCTCTTGGCTGCTGAACAGAATGTGGGCTAAAATAACACTCACTACGTCGTCATCTATTTAACAGTGATTCTTGACAGCTGACAGATAGCCACGCCCCCTTTGCTTGACAGGGACGCGTACATCACGTGCGTCATCAATACTCTGACGTCACTCTTGGCTGGATGCGTGACGTTCTCAATCCTGGGCCACATTGCGTCAGAGCAGGAAGCTGGAGTCGAAGATGTCGTCCAGTCTGGACCTGGCCTTGTCTTCCTGACTTATCCTGATGTAGTCCTTAAACTGCCTGGAGCACCGCTCTGGGCGGCCATCTTCTTCGGCATGCTACTGGTGAGTTGACACGAGTTAAGCAACACTGTGCTGGGTCACCGCATAGGATGGGTGACCATCATACACATGACCATCATATACATGACCATCATACACATGACCATCATACACATGACCATCATATACATGACCATCATACACATGACCATCATACACATGGCCATCATATACATGACCATCATACACATGACCATCATACACATGACCATCATATACATGACCATCATACACATGACCATCATACACATGACCTCATACACATGACCATCATACACATGACCATCATACACATGACCATCATACACATGACCATCATACACATGACCATCATACACATGACCATCATATACATGACCATCATACACATGACCTCATACACATGACCATCATACACATGACCATCATATACATGACCATCATACACATGACCTCATACACATGACCATCATACACATGACCATCATACACATGACCATCATACACATGACCATCATACACATGACCATCATACACATGACCATCATACACATGACCATCATATACATGACCATCATACACATGACCATCATACACATGACCATCATACACATGACCATCATACACATGACCATCATACACATGACCATCATACACATGACCATCATACACATGACCATCATACACATGACCATCATACACATGACCAGTTCTGTTCGGGAGAGAGGTTGGAGTGATGAAAGTTAAGCAACACTGCGCTGGGTCAGGTATTGAATGGGTGACCATCATACACATGACCAGTTCTGTTCGGGAGAGAGGTTGGAGGGATGAAAGTTAAGCAACACTGCGCTGAGTCAGGTATTGGATGGGTGACCATCATACACATGACCAGTTCTGTTCGGGAAAGAGGTTGGAAGGATGAAAGTTAAGCAACACTGCGCTGGGTCAGGTATTGAATGGGTGACTATCATACACATGACGAGTTCTGTTCGGGAGAGAGGTTGGAGCGATGAAAGTTAAGCAACACTGCGCTGGTTTAGGTACTGGATGGATGACCATCATGTAATGTTCTAGGTGCTGGGAATAGACAGCGAGTTCTGCATCGTGGAGTCGCTAGTAACGGGTATGGTAGACATGTGGCCCAAGACTCTGCGACCGCACCGCGGCAAGTTCACCCTGGCCGTGTGTCTCCTCATGCTTCTGCTTGGACTTCCCATGGTGACCCACGTGAGTCTAGTGGGCCATGGAAGGGGGAAGGGGGGGGGGGGGGGGGGGGGGGGTCAGGGGCAAGGCCGACTTGACGCGCTTACCTCATCGCGAAATCGGCCGAGTTGCCAAGTCTATTCCTGGACACCGCCTGTCACCTGTCCACATTCCTTAAATACATTGTTGCCAGCTCAAGATATGGCTTGCCAAACAATGCTTGCAGCCCATGTTGTTGTCCAGCTCAAGACATGGCTTGCCAAACAATGCTTGCAGTCCATGCTATTGTCCAGCTCTAGACATGGCTTGCAGTCCATGCTGTTGTCCAGCTCTAGACATGGCTTGCCAAACAATGCTTGCAGTCCATGCTGTTGTCCAGCTCTAGACATGGCTTGCAGTCCATGCTGTTGTCCAGCTCAAGACATGGCTTGCAGTCCATGCTGTTGACCAGCTCAAGACATGGCTTGCAGTCCATGCTGTTGTCCAGCTCAAGTCATGGCTTGCAGTCCATGCTGTTGTCCAGCTCAAGACATGGCTTGCAGCCCATGCTGTTGTCCAGCTCAAGGCATGGCTTGCCAAACAATGCTTGCAGCCCATGTTGTTGTCCAGCTCAAGACATGGCTTGCCAAACAATGCTTGCAGTCCATGCTATTGTCCAGCTCTAGACATGGCTTGCAGTCCATGCTATTGTCCAGCTCTAGACATGGCTTGCCAAACAATGCTTGCAGTCCATGCTGTTGTCCAGCTCTAGACATGGCTTGCAGTCCATGCTGTTGTCCAGCTCAAGACATGGCTTGCAGTCCATGCTGTTGACCAGCTCAAGACATGGCTTGCAGTCCATGCTGTTGTCCAGCTCAAGACATGGCTTGCAGTCCATGCTGTTGTCCAGCTCAAGACATGGCTTGCAGCCCATGCTGTTGTCCAGCTCAAGACATGGCTTGCAGTCCATGCTGTTGTCCAGATCAAGACATGGCTTGCAGTCCATGCTGTTGTCCAGCTCAAGACATGGCTTGCAGTCCATGCTGTTGTCCAGCTCAAGACATGGCTTGCAGTCCATGCTGTTGTCCAGCTCAAGACATGGCTTGCAGTCCATGCTGTTGTCCAGCTCAAGACATGGCTTGCAGTCCATGCTGTTGTCCAGCTCAAGACATGGCTTGCAGCCCATGCTGTTGTCCAGCTCAAGACATGGCTTGCAATCCATGCTGTTGTCCAGCTCAAGACATGGCTTGCAGTCCATGCTGTTGTCCAGCTCAAGACATGGCTTGCAGTCCATGCTGTTGTCCAGCTCAAGACATGGCTTGCAGTCCATGCTGTTGTCCAACTCAAGACATGGCTTGCAGTCCATGCTGTTGTCCAGCTCTAGACATGAGCTTGCAGTTCATGCTGTTGTCCAGCTTAAGACATGGCTTGCAGTCCATGCTGTTGTCCAGCTCAAGACATGGCTTGCAGTCCATGCTGTTGTCCAGCTCAAGACATGGCTTCCAGTCCATGCTGTTGTCCAGCTTAAGACATGGCTTGCAGTCCATGCTGTTGTCCAGCTCTAGACATGGCTTGCAGTCCATGCTGTTGTCCAGCTCAAGATATGGTTTGCAGTCCATGCTGTTGTCCAGCTCAATACATGGCTTGCAGTCCATGCTGTTGTCCAGCTCAAGACATGGCTTGCATGCTATTGTCCAGCTCTAGACATGGCTTGCAGTCCATGCTGTTGTCCAGCTCTAGACATGGCTTGCCAAACAATGCTTGCAGTCCATGCTGTTGTCCAGCTCTAGACATGGCTTGCAGTCCATGCTGTTGTCCAGCTCAAGACATGGCTTGCAGTCCATGCTGTTGACCAGCTCAAGACATGGCTTGCAGTCCATGCTGTTGTCCAGCTCAAGTCATGGCTTGCAGTCCATGCTGTTGTCCAGCTCAAGACATGGCTTGCAGCCCATGCTGTTGTCCAGCTCAAGGCATGGCTTGCCAAACAATGCTTGCAGCCCATGTTGTTGTCCAGCTCAAGACATGGCTTGCCAAACAATGCTTGCAGTCCATGCTATTGTCCAGCTCTAGACATGGCTTGCAGTCCATGCTATTGTCCAGCTCTAGACATGGCTTGCCAAACAATGCTTGCAGTCCATGCTGTTGTCCAGCTCTAGACATGGCTTGCAGTCCATGCTGTTGTCCAGCTCAAGACATGGCTTGCAGTCCATGCTGTTGACCAGCTCAAGACATGGCTTGCAGTCCATGCTGTTGTCCAGCTCAAGACATGGCTTGCAGTCCATGCTGTTGTCCAGCTCAAGACATGGCTTGCAGCCCATGCTGTTGTCCAGCTCAAGACATGGCTTGCAGTCCATGCTGTTGTCCAGCTCAAGACATGGCTTGCAGTCCATGCTGTTGTCCAGCTCAAGACATGGCTTGCAGTCCATGCTGTTGTCCAGCTCAAGACATGGCTTGCAGTCCATGCTGTTGTCCAGCTCAAGACATGGCTTGCAGTCCATGCTGTTGTCCAGCTCAAGACATGGCTTGCAGTCCATGCTGTTGTCCAGCTCAAGACATGGCTTGCAGCCCATGCTGTTGTCCAGCTCAAGACATGGCTTGCAATCCATGCTGTTGTCCAGCTCAAGACATGGCTTGCAGTCCATGCTGTTGTCCAGCTCAAGACATGGCTTGCAGTCCATGCTGTTGTCCAGCTCAAGACATGGCTTGCAGTCCATGCTGTTGTCCAACTCAAGACATGGCTTGCAGTCCATGCTGTTGTCCAGCTCTAGACATGAGCTTGCAGTTCATGCTGTTGTCCAGCTTAAGACATGGCTTGCAGTCCATGCTGTTGTCCAGCTCAAGACATGGCTTGCAGTCCATGCTGTTGTCCAGCTCAAGACATGGCTTCCAGTCCATGCTGTTGTCCAGCTTAAGACATGGCTTGCAGTCCATGCTGTTGTCCAGCTCTAGACATGGCTTGCAGTCCATGCTGTTGTCCAGCTCAAGATATGGTTTGCAGTCCATGCTGTTGTCCAGCTCAATACATGGCTTGCAGTCCATGCTGTTGACCAGCTCAAGACATGGCTTGCAGTCCATGCTGTTGTCCAGCTCAAGACATGGCTTGCAGCCCATGCTGTTGTCCAGCTCAAGACATGGCTTGCAGTCCATGCTGTTGTCCAGCTCTAG
This sequence comes from Protonemura montana, assembly GCA_947568835.1. NCBI lineage: Eukaryota > Metazoa > Arthropoda > Insecta > Plecoptera > Nemouridae > Protonemura > Protonemura montana. The sequence continues at coordinate 32,728,361 of OX387602.1, read as the reverse complement.
ACATGGCTTGCAGTCCATGCTGTTGTCCAGCTCAAGACATGGCTTGCAGTCCATGCTGTTGTCCAGCTCAAGACATGGCTTGCAGTCCATGCTGTTGTCCAGCTCTAGACATGGCTTGCAGTCCATGCTGTTGTCTAGCTCAAGACATGGCTTGCAGTCCATGCTGTTGTCCAGCTCAAGACATGGCTGTTTGTTTCTGTCTTCCAGGGGGGTGTGTATATCTTTCAGCTGATGGACTTTTACTCTGCCAGCGGAATGTCCCTGCTCTGGGTTTGTTTCTTTCAAACGATCGCCATCTCCTGGATTTTCGGGGCGCGCAAGTTTGCAGATTGTGTTCATCAGATGCTGGGCATCCGAGTCAACGCCTTCTGGATTCTGTGCTGGAAATACTTTGCTCCGGCAGTAATGGCGGTAAGAGCTCAAACTAGCATCAAACCATGGCATGCCATGCCATGCCATGCCATGCCTTGCCATGCCATGCCATGCCATGCCATGCCATCCCATGCCATGCCATGCCATGCCTTGCCATGTCATGCCATGCCATGCCATGCCATGCCATCCCATGCCATGCCATGCCATGCCTTGCCATGTCATGCCATGCCATGCCATGCCTTGTCTTGCCTTGCCATGCCATGCCTTGCCTTGCCATGCCATGCCATGCCATGCCATGCCATGCCATGCCATGCCATGCCTTGCCATCCCATCCCTTGCCATACCATGCCATAACATGCCATGCCATGCCATGCCATGCCATGCCTTGCCTTGCCATGCTATGCCATGCCATGCCATGCCATGCCATACCATGCCATGCCATGCCATGCCATGCCATGCCATGCCTTGCCATGCCATGCCATGCCATGCCATGCCATGCCATGCCTTGCCTTGCCATGCTATGCCATGCCATGCCATGCCATGCCATACCATGCCATGCCATGCCATGCCATGCCTTGCCATGCCATGCCATGCCATGCCATGCCATGCCTTGCCATGCCATGCCATGCCATGCCATGCCATGCCATGCCATGCCTTGCCTTGCCATGCCTTGCCATGCCTTGCCATGCCATGCCATGCCATGCCATGCCTTGCCATGCCATGCCTTGCCATGCCATGCCATGCCTTGCCATGCCATGCCATGCCATGCCATGCCTTGCCATGCCATGCCTTGCCATGCCATGCCATGCCATGCCATGCCTTGCCATGCCATGCCATGCCATGCCATGCCATGCCATGCCTTGCTCTGCTTTGACGACACTGAACTTAGCACTGTTTCTTTGTTCGCTCGTCAGGGTATCTTCATGTTCTACTGCGCACAGTACGAGCCCATCAAGTACGGCAATAGCTACCAGTACCCGGGCTGGGCAGAGATCATCGGCTTCACTATCAGCTTCTCTTCTATGATCTGGATCCCGGGATATGCCATCTTCTACCTGCTTACCCGGCCAGGAACAATTACAGAGGTAAACACAGAACCCGTTTCATATCAGCTGACTTGATCCTAGCCTCTATCCAGGTTATTTGAGATCAGCTGTCTGGATCCTATGCTCTATCCAGGTTATTTGAGATCAGCTGTCTGGATCCTATGTTCTATCCAAGTTATTTGAGACTGTTTGTTTTTGCAGAACTTCCTGTTGGGTCTCCAACCGGATATCCGGCCTCGTGCCAGGACGGTGAAAAGTGCCGACGTCTCCATCATTCCGTTGTCGGAGAGTAGCGCTGGTTTGCTGCCTAAGAACGCCTCGTTCGTCAGCCAGTAGCTAGTTCCATGGTCCGCCACTGGACGCAGGGTCCACCACTGGACGCAGGGTCTCTACAGAAGTATTAGCAGGTTTAGCAGGCGCATGCTCGGGTCTGGCAGTAGAAGAATATTTGTACTTGAGCTTGTTTAGCTGGTGATGAACTGCAGCAATGTTTGATGATTTTGTTAGCTTTATTTTTCCTATGTCGTTGAATAAAGTTTCAGTGCCAGGTTGATGTCAGGTTGATGTCAGGTTGATGATTGCTTGCAATTTAAAACAATACAAGCTTCAACTTGGAAGCGTCGTTCATACAACAATTGTTTTTATTTAAACTGGAAAATTTCCCCAGTTTTTACCCGAGAGGAAGACAGGGATGCGCATTCTCTTTCTATTGGTTGGCCCATGCTGTAGTCTTAGGGTAGTTTGCACCCCCGAACACGATAGGCTATTAAGATTTTGCGTAAACTACTTGCGTAAACTACTTTGGCCGCTATATTGATTTTAAATATTAAAACTTAAATAACTCCCTTATTATTAATCTGAGACAAAATCTGAGGATTGCATTCGACTTCTCTTGAAATTTTACCTCTGTTGACAACTACCTCGCGGGTCAAAATCCATCACTTGAAATTCCACTCAAAAAATATCACGTTTTTTGTTGATTTTTGAAGATTCGCCCATACTGTGATCTAGGGGGTAGTTTGCACCCCCGAACACGATGGGCTAATTAGATTTTGCGTTAGCCTTATACTTTAGCAGCTACATCGATTTTAAACATTAAAACCTAAATAACTCCCTTAATATTAATCGGAGACAAAATCTGAGGGGTGCATTCGACTTCCCTTGAAATTTAACCCCTGAAGGCATCCCTCGCGGGTCAAAATCTATCACTTGAATTTCCACTCAAAAAATATTGAAAAATCAATGGACTAACCCCTTACGTTTTTTGTTGATTTTTGAAGATTCGCCAATACTGTTTTATATGGGGTAGTTTGCACCCCCGAACACGATGGGCTAATTAGATTTTGCGTTAGCCTTATACTTTAGCCACTATTTTGATTTTAAACATTAAAACCTAAATAACTCCCTTAATATTAATCGGAGACAAAATCTGAGGTGTGCATTCGACTTCCCTTGAAATTTTACCCCTGTTGACATCCCTCGCGGGTCAAAAGCCATCACTTGAAATTCCACTCAAAAAATATTGAAAAATCAATGGACTAACCCCTTACGTTTTTTCTTGATTTTTGAAGATTCGCCCATACTGTGGTCTAAGGGGTAGTTTGCACCCCCGAACACGATGGGCTAATTAGATTTTGCGTCAGTCTTATACTTTAGCCACTATATTGATTTTAAACATTAAAACCTAAATAACTCCCTTAATATTAATCGGAGACAAAATCTGAGGGGTGCATTCGACTTCCCTTGAAATTTCACCCCTGTTGACATCCCTCGCGGGTCAAAATCCATCACTTGAAATTCCACTCAAAAAATATTGAAAAATCAATGGACGCCCATACTGTGATCTAAGGGGAAGTTTGCACCCCCGAACACGATGGGCTAATTAGATTTTGCGTCAGCCTTATACTTTAGCCACTATCTTGATTTTAAAGATTAAAACTTAAATAACTCCCTTAATATTAATCGGAGACAAAATCTGAGGGGTGCATTCGACTTCCCTTAAAATTTTACCTCTGTCAACACCCCTCGCGGGTCAAAATCCATCACTTGAAATTCCACTCGAAAAATATTGCAAAAATCGATGGACTAACCCCTTACGTTTTTTCTTGATTTTTGAAGATTCGCCCATACTGTGGTCCAAGGGGTAGTTTGCACCCTTGAACACGGTAGGCTATTTAGATTTTAGATTGCTTCAATACTTTGGAAGTTACAACGATATCTAATTTAAAAACTTGAAAAACTCCCCCAGTTTTAACCTGAGGGAAAATCAGGGATGTGCATTCGATTCCTAAGAAAATCATATCCCTGTTGAAATTCTTTGCCGGGCAAAATACGTCGCTTTAATTTCAGGGTAAATTTAAGTGCAAATAAATGAATTTTTTGAAAGATAATGGATCGCTCATCGTCTCGGCTAAATGAGAGGTTGTATCTAATTCTGAACTCTTTTGCAACCTAGCGGCAATCTGTAACAACTAAATTAGTGTTGTCAATTTGTTCATAGATGGCAGCAACAGTGGTTCTGAGTTGTGTAGCGCACCATGTAGCAAAGATGAAACAAATTGTAAACTAAACCACCCGGCGTGCTTGTTTGCATTAAAATACAAATACAAATAGCAAATACAAAAAGTATAAAATCTAATTAGCCCGACGTGTTCGGGGGTGCAAACTACCCCTTAGATTACAGTATGGGCGAATCTTTAAAAATCAAGAAAAAACGTAAGGGGTTAGTCCATCGATTTTTGCAATATTTTTCGAGTGGAATTTCAAGTGATGGATTTTGACCCGCGAGGAGTGTCAACAGGAGTGAAATTTCAAGAGAAGTCGAATGCACCCCTCAGATTCTGTCACCGATTAATATTAAGGGAGTTGTTTAAGTTTTAATCTTTAAAATCAATATAGTGGCTTAAGTATAAAGCTGACGCAAAATATAATTAGCCCATCGTGTTCGGGGGTGCAAACTACCCCCTAGATCACAGTATGGGCGAATCTTCAAAAATCAAGAAAAATCGTAAGGGGTTAGTCCATCGATTTTTGCAATATTTTTCGAGTGGAATTTCAAGTGATGGATTTTGACCCGCGAGGGGTGTCGACAGAGGTAAAATTTCAAGGGAAGTCGAATGCACCCCTCAGATTTTGTCTCCGATTAATATTAAGGGAGTTATTTAAGTTTTAATCTTTAATATCAATATAGTGGCTTAAATATAAGGCTAACGCAAAATCTAATTAGCCCATCGTGTTCGGGGGTGCAAACTACCCCTTAGATCACAGTATGGGCGAATCTTCAAAAATCAACAAAAAACGTAAGGGGTTAGTCCATCGATTTTTGCAATATTTTTCGAGTGGAATTTCAAGTGATGGATTTTGACCCGCGAGGGGTGTCGACAGAGGTAAAATTTCAAGGGAAGTCGAATGCACCCCTCAGATTTTGTCTCCGATTAATATTAAGGGAGTTATTTAAGTTTTAATCTTTCAAATCAATATAGTGGCTAAAGTATAAGGCTCACGCAAAATCTAATTAGCCCATCGTGTTCGGGGGTGCAAACTACCCCTTAGATCACAGTATGGGCGAATCTTCAAAAATCAACAAAAAACGTAAGGGGTTAGTCCATCGATTTTTGCAATATTTTTCGAGTGGAATTTCAAGTGATGGATTTTGACCCGCGAGGGGTCTTGACAGAGGTAAAATTTCAAGGGAAGTCGAATGCACCCCTCAGATTTTGTCTCCGATTAATATTAAGGGAGTTATTTAAGTTTTAATCTTTCAAATCAATATAGTGGCTAAAGTATAAGGCTCACGCAAAATCTAATTAGCCCATCGTGTTCGGGGGTGCAAACTACCCCTTAGATCACAGTATGGGCGAATCTTCAAAAATCAACAAAAAACGTAAGGGGTTAGTCCATCGATTTTTGCAATATTTTTCGAGTGGAATTTCAAGTGATGGATTTTGACCCGCGAGGGGTGTCGACAGAGGTAAAATTTCAAGGGAAGTCGAATGCACCCCTCGGATTTTGTCTCCGATTAATATTAAGGGAGATATTTAAGTTTTAATCTTTAAAACGATATAGTGGCTTAAGTATAAGGCTGACGCAAAATCTAATTAGCCCATCGTGTTCGGGGGTGCAAACTACCCCTTAGATCACCGTATGGGCGAATCTTCAAAAATCAAGAAAAAACGTAAGGGGTTAGTCCATCGATTTTTGCAATATTTTTCGAGTGGAATTTCAAGTGATGGATTTTGACCCGCGAGGGATGTCAACAGGGGTGAAATTCAAGGGGAGTCGAATGCACGCCCCCGTTCTTACCTGTGATGAAAACTTACCCTGTGTTTCTTGATTTTCTTCTGATACTCTGAGTTCATTGACCCCAACGCCTGCACCATCAGCAGCACATCAGCGCACACGTGTGATGGGTTGCCTACCCATCAGGATTCACAAATAAATATTACCGTCAGAAATTATTTATTTACATCTCGTTTTATTTCACAACAAACTCTTACAATCATTTGTTTTTACACTGCAGCCAACTCCATTGTTTAACAATATCTTATTTCCCTTCAATGTCATCGTGTCTCGGTGGCTCATTGCAGAAGTTGCTTCATGAGATCGTCGTCCCGTGGTCTCGGGTTCGATTCCCGGCCGATCCGCTTTTTGTTTATCAGAGAATATAGAATTGATTTTCAGTGATTGACAGCACGTGTTTGTTAATAAATCCATCCTGATTGCATTAGTCTACGTGGCCGAGTGGGATATTCGTCATCTACAGTTCGAGAGGTCTCCAGTTCGATCCCCGACGCATCCGACAGCGTAGCTACGTCACAAGGTAAGTTACAAATAGCGTGTGTGTGTGTTCAGATGTCAACAAGATTAAATTCCATCTCTCGTCAGTTTCATCGAGATCATCATGTGACAACTCTAAGACGTCGACACGTATGCACGGCTTGTTGGGTTGCAGTCTTCATCAGCGAATAACAATCTCAGAGTGAATGAACTTACTGATCTGCTTTTTGTTCTTCAAGTCGCGACTGTAATTCATTACAAAAGATAAATTGCATCTAATGTTGACTAATAAATCCCCATCATATCAAGTGTCCAAGTAGCTCAGTGGTATGGTCTACATCTTCAGTTGGAAGGGTTCGGGGTTCGATCCTCGACACATTCATGTTTTGTTTTATGCAACACCTCATTAAAAATATATTTACATTGAAGGGGAACTCTAAAAAAATAATGAGAAGTATTTCAGTGAAGTTTTTTTTTTTTTTTTACTAAGTCCAAAGTGGCTCATATACAAGTTAAACCACTAGATTATTATCAGGGCAGCGTGGCTCAATGGTAACGTGCTGGCTTCAGTGCTGCACACGGATTTATATTCCCGGGTTCGAATCCGGTCAAAACTAGGTTTTGGTTACAGTTTGGGACTTTTTTTTTTTTTTTTTTTTTTTTTTTTTTTTTTCGCGGACAGAATAAAGGGGTAAGTGTTTTGAAAAATACAATCAACTTTTTCAGCAAGATTTTGTTTTTATTGTAAGTCATGGCAATACATTTCATTCTCACAAGCAGCAACAAAATCACATACGCAATAACTTTCTACAACTGGGTTTTTTCAAAGCTAAGTGAAAACAACTCATTTTACTAAAGTTCTACAACTCGTGACTGTCACTTTATCGAGGGTGAAAGCAATTCTGACATTTCTCTGATAACAAAAAAACCAAAAAAATATCAACAATTATTTTTACTTAAATAATTACCCTAACAAATAATGTTGGTAAACGTTGGGAAAATTAGTTGTTCTTTGCTTTGCATTCAAAAAACAAATTGAAAAGGTTTTCTTGAAACAACCATCTCAAGTTAAAAACAAAAGACAACAAGGATTTCAGACCGTCGTGGAAACTATTGGGTCGCTACGTTCAATAAACAAAATATAAATTCCAGTCGACCGGTGCTTTTGATTGGAGGAAGCTAAAAAACAGCTGACAGTTTCCGAGATCTCTGTCACAGTGACATTTTGATTCTTATCCTGCGGTTGTTTTATTCCTAACAAAGCTTGCGGGTCATTCCATGTCAAATAGGACAGACCTTGATCTTAACCAACTCGGAATTTCATGACATCTCACTTGTTCAGAATGTTGCTTTGAGTAAAAGCATTTTTTTTTTACTCGAAGAGTTCAAAAGTTATGGGGGGTTTTTGGCAAATTTCATAAAAATTCAGAGTCAGTCAAGGTAAAAATTAATTTTAAATAGCTTAGTTATACTTATATTTTCGTTTATAAATATGCGTTTTTTCCAGAGCCGAGAATTGATCACTGTGATAAAATAAAAACCTTGCTTTTCTCCCTGAGGGACGGAAAGTGAACAAAGCTGCTGGTCTTGCGTTGACGTAGATCGATGTTTCCCGAGTCAAGTTCTTCTTCAGTTAGGTGCAGCGGGACCGAGAGGGGAGGGAACATCCAACCTGCAAAATAAGGGAAACATTTAGACATGTCAGGATAGCCAACTGTACCAGACTGGCAAGCTAACAGGTGGCAACACTGCTTGTTGGGATTAAATATATCACTGTTTTGACAACAATCCATGTGGCACTGGTCTAGTGGCATTGGTGAATGAGTGGGATGATGAACCTAACCTAGCCTAGAAGAGCATGCACTCTTATATGCAGTGCATTCGACTGGACAGTAAGCCTGTAAAACATACCTGACATGCACTCTTATAGGCAGTGCATTCGACTGGACAGTAAGCCTGTAAAACATACCTGACATGCACTCTTATAGGCAGTGCATTCGACTGGACAGTAAGCCTGTAAAACATACCTGACATGCACTCTTATAGGCAGTGCATTCGACTGGACAGTAAGCCTGTAAAACATACCTGACATGCACTCTTATAGGCAGTGCATTCGACTGGACAGTAAGCCTGTAAAACATACCTGACATGCACTCTTATATGCAGTGCATTCGACTGGACAGTAAGCCTGTAAAACATACCTGGCATGCACTCTTATAGGCAGTGCATTCGACTGGACAGTAAGTCTGTAAAACATACCTGGCATGCACTCTTATAGGCAGTGCATTCGACTGGACAGTAAGCCTGTAAAACATACCTGGCATGCACTCTTATAGGCATTGCATTCGACTGGACAGTAAGCCTGTAAAACATACCTGGCATGCACTCTTATAGGCAGTGCATTCGACTGGACAGTAAGCCTGTAAAACATACCTGGCATGCACTCTTATAGGCAGTGCATTCGACTGGACAGTAAGCCTGTAAAACATACCTGGCATGCACTCTTATATGCAGTGCATTCGACTGGACAGTAAGCCTGTAAAACATACCTGGCATGCACTCTTATAGGCAGTGCATTCGACTGGACAGTAAGCCTGTAAAACATACCTGACATGCACTCTTATAGGCAGTGCATTCGACTGGACAGTAAGCCTGTAAAACATACCTGGCATGCACTCTTATATGCAGTGCATTCGACTGGACAGTAAGCCTGTAAAACATACCTGGCATGCACTCTTATATGCAGTGCATTCGACTGGACAGTAAGCCTGTAAAACATACCTGGCATGCACTCTTATATGCAGTGCATTCGACTGGACAGTAAGCCTGTAAAACATACCTGGCATGCACTCTTATAGGCAGTGCATTCGACTGGACAGTAAGTCTGTAAAACATACCTGGCATGCACTCTTATAGGCAGTGCATTCGACTGGACAGTAAGCCTGTAAAACATACCTGGCATGCACTCTTATAGGCAGTGCATTCGACTGGACAGTAAGCCTGTAAAACATACCTGGCATGCACTCTTATAGGCAGTGCATTCGACTGGACAGTAAGCCTGTAAAACATACCTGACATGCACTCTTATAGGCAGTGCATTCGACTGGACAGTAAGCCTGTAAAACATACCTGGCATGCACTCTTATAGGCAGTGCATTTGACTGGACAGTAAGCCTGTAAAACATACCTGGCATGCACTCTTATAGGCAGTGCATTCGACTGGACAGTAAGCCTGTAAAACATACCTGGCATGCACTCTTATAGGCAGTGCATTCGACTGGACAGTAAGCCTGTAAAACATACCTGGCATGCACTCTTATAGGCAGTGCATTCGACTGGACAGTAAGCCTGTAAGACATACCTGGCATGCACTCTTATAGGCCGTGCATTCGACTGGACAGTAAGCCTGTAAAACATACCTGGCATGCACTCTTATAGGCAGTGCATTCGACTGGACAGTAAGCCTGTAAAACATACCTGGCATGCACTCTTATAGGCAGTGCATTCGACTGGACAGTAAGCTTGTAAAACATACCTGGCATGCACTCTTATAGGCAGTGCATTCGACTGGACAGTAAGCCTGTAAAACATACCTGGCATGCACTCTTATAGGCAGTGCATTCGACTGGACAGTAAGCCTGTAAAACATACCTGGCATGCACTCTTATAGGCAGTGCATTCGACTGGACAGTAAGCCTGTAAAACATACCTGGCATGCACTCTTATAGGCCGTGCATTCGACTGGACAGTAAGCCTGTAAAACATACCTGGCATGCACTCTTATAGGCAGTGCATTCGACTGGACAGTAAGCCTGTAAAACATACCTGGCATGCACTCTTATAGGCAGTGCATTCGACTGGACAGTAAGCCTGTAAAACATACCTGGCATGCACTCTTATAGGCAGTGCATTCGACTGGACAGTAAGCCTATAAAACATACCTGGCATGCACTCTTATAGGCAGTGCATTCGACTGGACAGTAAGCCTGTAAAACATACCTGGCATGCACTCTTATAGGCCGTGCATTCGACTGGACAGTAAGCCTGTAAAACATACCTGGCATGCACTCTTATAGGCAGTGCATTCGACTGGACAGTAAGTCTGTAAAACATACCTGGCATGCACTCTAATAGGCAGTGCATTCGACTGGACAGTAAGCCTGTAAAACATACCTGGCATGCACTCTTATAGGCAGTGCATTCGACTGGACAGTAAGCCTGTAAAACATACCTGGCATGCACTCTTATAGGCCGTGCATTCGACTGGACAGTAAGCCTGTAAAACATACCTGGCATGCACTCTTATAGGCAGTGCATTCGACTGGACAGTAAGCCTGTAAAACATACCTGGCATGCACTCTTATAGGCAGTGCATTCGACTGGACAGTAAGCCTGTAAAACATACCTGGCATGCACTCTTATAGGCCGTGCATTCGACTGGACAGTAAGCCTGTAAAACATACCTGGCATGCACTCTTATAGGCAGTGCATTCGACTGGACAGTAAGCCTGTAAAACATACCTGGCATGCACTCTTATAGGCAGTGCATTCGACTGGACAGTAAGTCTGTAAAACATACCTGGCATGCACTCTTATGGGCAGTGCATTCGACTGGACAGTAAGCCTGTAAAACATACCTGGCATGCACTCTTATAGGCAGTGCATTCGACTGGACAGTAAGCCTGTAAAACATACCTGGCATGCACTCTAATAGGCAGTGCATTCGACTGGACAGTAAGCCTGTAAAACATACCTGGCATGCACTCTTATAGGCAGTGCATTCGACTGGACAGTTAGCCTGTAAAACATACCTGGCATGCACTCTAATAGGCAGTGCATTCGACTGGACAGTAAGCCTGTAAAACATACCTGGCATGCACTCTTAAAGGCAGTGCATTCGACTGGACAGTAAGCCTGTAAAACATACCTGGCATGCACTCTTATAGGCCGTGCATTCGACTGGACAGTAAGCCTGTAAAACATACCTGGCATGCACTCTTATAGGCCGTGCATTCGACTGGACAGTAAGCCTGTAAAACATACCTAGCATGCACTCTTATAGGCAGTGCATTCGACTGGACAGTAAGCCTGTAAAACATACCTGGCATGCACTCTTATAGGCAGTGCATTCGACTGGACAGTAAGCCTGTAAAACATACCTGGCATGCACTCTTATAGGCAGTGCATTCGACTGGACAGTAAGCCTGTAAAACATACCTGGCATGCACTCTTATAGGCAGTGCATTCGACTGGACAGTAAGCCTGTAAAACATACCTGGCATGCACTCTTATAGGCAGTGCATTCGACTGGACAGTAAGCCTGTAAAACATACCTGGCATGCACTCTTATAGGCAGTGCATTCGACTGGACAGTAAGCCTGTAAAACATACCTGGCATGCACTCTTATAGGCAGTGCATTCGACTGGACAGTAAGCCTGTAAAACATACCTGGCATGCACTCTTATAGGCAGTGCATTCGACTGGACAGTAAGCCTGTAAAACATACCTGGCATGCACTCTTATAGGCCGTGCATTCAACTGGACAGTAAGCCTGTAAAACATACCTGGCATGCACTCTTATAGGCAGTGCATTCGACTGGACAGTAAGCCTGTAAAACATACCTGGCATGCACTCTTATAGGCAGTGCATTCGACTGGACAGTAAGCCTGTAAAACATACCTGGCATGCACTCTTATAGGCCGTGCATGCTCTACAAATTCCTGAACTGAGGCAAAAATAGTGACAATTGTTAAAATATTGATAACTAGAATTGCTCTGAATTGCTCACCTTCAGTAGACTTGACAAGCTTTGTTGATGGAAACTCCGGAACAGTCGCTGTTGTTGGTCTTTCACAAGAGCAGGTCTCCAGCAGCCGTTGACAGCAATCTAGAAGAAAGAATTCATGACTGAGACATCGACAGCTTCTCGTTGGTTTCAAAGCAATTGTATGAACTTCAACTAACCTTGTTTAAAGTTGTATTCAAAGTGAGTCGGTGGTTCTTGAATCTCTAATGCATGCAACAATGTGTTGCTGGGGCTAGAAGCCATCCTTGGGCTGGGTTTGCTGCAATAGAAACAAAGAAACAATTAATACCGAAACATAAAATACATTGTGTAAATCCCAGGCCTTACAATGAAACATAAAAATGGTTTAATTGGCTGGTTTAACAGACAGATAGAAGATTGGATATGAATATAAGCTAATGGGCAGAGGTATTGGAATTTAAAAAGCAGGTGTTGAATAGGGGAATAATGGGTTTAAGTGATTGGAAACAGGTGACAAAGAATGTCAATAGTTTTAGGAAGTTGTTAAAAGATATATTGTAAGATCTGAAACGCTAAGATGGTGTGAAATTTCTAAGACAACTATCAAAATGTACAAATCTGCTTGAATGTAATAATTATCCAATTCCTGACCCTGCGATTCCCCAGATACCAGATGTTCTGGAACAGACTTTCTTGTAAACTAAACCCTTCACAGTTAACTTTACTTTTATCTCATAGTTTTATTAGGAACAAATACAAGTACCTTTAGTTTCGAGCAATTGGTTTAGACACTGGTAAATTCTTTCATGAATGGTTGAGATCCCACACGAGTTCATTCTTCTACGGATGTAGCTTGATAATTCGAAGCGTAAGTCCAAGTAGTCTCCACGATGCCATCAGTCAATGATATTGGATTGTTGGTGGCAGCCACACAGCAGAAGATATCATCTTACAGACAGAGAGAAGTTGATAGCATCGACAAAATATTTGACAGTTCATCCTGATGAAGCTGCAATCATAAGCTTGTCAGCCAGGGGCAATGTCTTCCATTCAACATCAAGTCTTATACGTAGGCACTTGACAATTTTAACAAAAAGAAATTACAGATAGAAAAGACAGAAACAGCATAAAAAGTCACCTGTAGCGGAGTGCAGTTTCATAGTCGAGTGACCGCATTGCAAGTCTCTGAAACTAGCTGGCAGTTCCAAAGATATCTTGCTCCGTTACTGAATTCATGACGATAGCACCCATCTTATGGCTTTGCTCACTATTCAATCAACATCAGCGGTATCCTGGAAGCAAAACAACCTTCACTTTAAACATAGAAAGTTATGCAAGGGTAGGTGGAAAGAAACTAAGCGTCCAATCACAAGATTCGGTTCTTGTTCTCCGAATGTTTTACCACTGATAGAACCCGGATTCTTTAAGAATTGTGTCACCCTCCATAGGTCATTGGACCTGTAACTATAGAAAACCCTCGCCTGGCAAGGAATTTAGTTCTACACGTAACAAATAGATTTAGGCCACGAGGTAGGAACTATTCCAATAACCCTACTGAATTAAATATGGACTATTTTAAAAGACTTACCCAAACAAGAACAAAATTATCAATCTCATAGTTCGAGATATCTTGAAGAACCAGACTGGCAATATTTTAAATGATAAAGAACCATAATTAGAAAGAATATTAGACATATTGAATTGCAGGAAACACGATCAAAATATCTGATTTGAAGTAAGCTTCCACAGGCTCTTTCCGGCGCTATCTACGTCATGCAGGGCTTCCAACTACGAAAAAAAATCCAACAAATTCAAATAATCCACCGCGTTCAAAGTATACACGATCCACATCATAATTACCAACCTCATCCTAATTACAAAACACATCTAAATGTTACAAAATGCTCAATGACGGTATGCATTCCTACAATTTCATCCCCTGATTGAGCCAACACGTAGGAAAACTTTCCTAATTTTGCAGGGATGATAGAACATATAAACAGCTATCGAACCTTGATGGTCCTAGTTTTTGGCCAAGTCCCATTAAAAAAAAACTGGATTCAAAATAATTCAGACTATGAAATAAATTCGCCAAAACGTAAGGATTAGCTTCCAACAAAGTACACGAACAGGTTAGCTTTTAACAAACTATACAAATCAGTGTAGTTTCTCACAAACTATATGATTCCGGTTAGTTTCCAACAAAGTGCAAGATCAGGTTAGCTTCCAGCACAGTATAGAATCAGGTTAGTTTCCAACAAAGTGCAAGATCAGGTTAGCTTCCAGCACAGTATAGAATCAGGTTAGTTTCCAACAAAGTATACGATCAGGTTAGCTTCCAGCACAGTATATAATCAGGTTAGTTTCCAATTAAGTATAGGTTCAGGTTAGTTTCCAGCATAGTATAAAATCAGGTTAGTTTCTAACAAAGTATAGAATCAGGTTAGTTTCCAGCAAAGTACATGTCAGGTTAGTTTTCAACAAAGTATAGAATCAGGTTAGTTTCCAGCAAAGTATGGAGTCAGGCTAGCTTCCAACAAAGTATACAAACAGATTTTTACTGGTTAATTTCTAACAGGGTATAGGAATATATTATGTGGGAAAAATACGTTTTTTTTTTTACATAAAAAATGGTCAGGTGTAATGGTAGCAAGACGCGACTGTCATCTTCAGTGTGAGAATATATTTGTATATTTTCAAACAGAAATCGAATCATCGTTATCTATAACTAACCAACAGAATACAAGGATTTTAAAATTAAAAATAAACTCATTATTAGATTATTTAAAACCTGTTTGAAGTTGGTGTCGCATTCGCAAAATAATAATAATTTTCTTCCACAGAAAATAAAATGTCAGGCAGGAAAGTCAGGTAAAGTACAAAAATGCATCTATGCCATAAAAGCAACGTTCACTAATAAGATATAGCTTAAACAACCTTCGAACTCTTTAAATTCTTTCTCTCTTAGCTCCGAATAAAATCAACCACCAGCATATACCTGTGCTTTTTTAAAATAGATACATTAGGTTTATCAAACCCACATTTTAAGTTCTGTCTGCTGGCATAAGAATTTGTTTTAGACATTACCACGCTCTTGTCATTAAAACAAACATTGGAAATGTGCAAATGTTTTCCAGGCAAACATCAATCAATTAACCTCGACATTCCTTTACAGATATTCTGTAAATCAGCAACGTTTGAAAACATGAACACAAGATATCTGTCAAGTTTGTGAACATCTAGAAACAGATGACAGTCTGCCACAATGCCATTGTGATTCACAACGAAATGCAAATACTTTTCATGTTTAAACAAATGAACAACACTTCAATGAGTTGGCTGGACTTGAAAGTTGCTGCATATAATCGCACAGTTATTGTTATGTAATTACTCATCGTGATCTTGACATAAGATCGGGGACCTCGAGAACAATCTGATATTATCTGATAACGCATACTGGGTAACAACTGATTGTGTAGCTAGATACATACGAACACCTGTCCACCTTGAATTCATGATTATTAGATATCAATCCTTGATATCACTTCAAGTGTGTCAATATCTGGACAAGAATAATTACATGCCGTCAATTTTTTAATACTAATTGACAGATATATTCTTAGAAACAGTAAGAGAATTAGTTGTCAGCCTCAACAAAATACAATCCAGAAAACTATACGGCATTTTCTTCAATCGTAACCTCACGGCTGATTCATTACATTTCTGTGTCGGTTTTGACAGATTTTGACAGATGCTCTCTCCATCTCGCTTTGCTTGTAAATAAACACGAAGGAACTTTAGACACCCTAGACTACGTCATGCTTTCGTTATATTTGTCATTCACACAACTTCTCATTGAAGGCTGGTTCGGTACTTTGCCAAGATAACCTTCCAACTTATTAACTACCAACAAATGCAAACGATGCCATTTCTTACAATTATTTACATCTTATTATCAATAATGATCTTCCAGTCTTTCCTAGACACATCTTCCCAAGGACCAAGCTCAAGAAGAGAGTTATCCTTGCAAATCTTAAGATGCTAGTTGTTGATCAACCAACGACCGATGTTTCTTTGTGCCCCTCGAAGGTCATCATCGACTGAGGTCCTTGAATGACCGTGTGCATCAACGCAAGTCCCATCTTGGCTGGCAGGATCCTGGGGACAGAGACAGAGCTTGCTAAACAATAACACAATATTATATTATTATTATTTATGGTGTTTAACTTAGCACTGTTTTGACATCTGGTCATGCGGCACTGGTCTAATGGCGTCGGTGAATGAGTGGTTGATGATGAACCTAACCTAGCCTAGAAGGGAGGAGGGGAAACCTGGTGCCGGCACGTAGCCTACTCCTGTCGAAGACCAAGGGGACCACCGGCTTAACGTCCCTTCCGAAGGACGGTACAACGCGAACAACAGGATTCCTCCACAAATCCATGCTGTCGAGAGGTTGATAAGCAAGGCGAGTGAAGTTGCTGTCGAGAGGTTGGTAAGCAAGGCGAGTGAAGTTGCTGTACTAACTTTCATCCCTCCAAACTCTCTCCCGAACAGAACTGGTCATGTGTATGATGGTCACCCATCCAATACCTGACTCAGTGCAGTGTTGCTTAACTTTCATCCCTCCAACCTCTCTCCCGAACAGAACTGGTCATGTGTATGATGGTCACCCATCCAATACCTGACCCAGCGCAGTGTTGCTTAACTTTCATCCCTCCAACCTCTCTCCCAAACAGAACTTGTCATGTGTATAATGGTCACCCATGTAATACCTGACCCAGCGCAGTGTTGCTTAACTTTCATCCCTTCAACCTCTCTCCCGAACAGAACTGGTCATGTGTATAATGGTCACCCATTTAATACCTGACCCAGCGCAGTGTTGCTTAACTTTCATCTCTCCAACCTCTCTCCCGAACAGAACTTGTCATGTGTATAATGGTCACCCATTTAATACCTGACCTAGCGCATTGTTGCTTAACTTTCATCCCCCAAACCTCAACATTAGGGTTGTTTGTTTACAAGGGGCATATTGGAATGTGAGATTTTGTTTTAAATCCAGACAGAGCATGAAATAATCTTTGATTAGAGTTCTGTTGGAAGTCTGCAGCTCCAATAAAACCCAAGATTTTCAGGAAAAGAGAAGTCAATGAATGCACGGAGGTAAAATTACCACATTTTCCATCTCCTGTAACTTTTCAACCCTTTGAGTAAAAAAATAAATAAAAATAACTTGAGCCTCAATCAACATTCTCAACAAGTGTACTAAATTTCATCAAAATCTGAGTCAGTCCTTGCCAAAGTTGAGTGATTTGATTGTGTAATTGAATTGAAATGAAAAGATATTTGGAAGTTCATAGTTTGTTGAACTATTATAAATATCTAGAAACAACAACAACCTAATGATCTCGAAATCAAAGCGCAAAAAGAATAAATGATAAGTTTTATTTTGTATCCGCCTCACATATTTACCCCACGTTACCCAACTAATGTCACCCTACAAGTAGAGGACACAGGATGAGTGAAGACTAGAGAAATTATTAACTGATTCAGAATCCTTACAATTAGCACTTGAGATAATTAACTTAAATTTAGTTGGACGACTTCTTATAGCCAACAGTGAGTACTTATAGTCGTGCGGTTGGTAGTACGTACGCTTTGAACGGCATGAGCCAGCGAGCAGACCGAGGGATGGTGACTGTCACTTCGTTGGCAAGCGTTGCAGCGACAATTTCATCAGCTACGTCTTCTGGCATCAACATCGGCAGGAGTCTGTGGCACAAACAAAACAACGTGAGTGGAGTTTGCTCTGGTAGCCGCCGCTGAAAGCTAAGCTTTGGCTGAAAGACTTCAGTTGACAGGGAAGATGCCAGAGTGGCTTTCAAGAAATAATACAACTCCCAGATTTTAAACACTTTTGTAAATTGCCTTGAAAACAACAAATAAAAACATAGCCTTCTCATTAAGTTGACCAGCATCAATTGTATATCTGTACCAAAGACCCTATTTTTAATAGAATCAAATTGTTTGATGCCCTGCCTGGATTAATCAAATATCTTTACATAAGCTAAAATCTAACCTCAAAATGAATTAGTGTTCTTTATAAGAATATTCTTTCAAGGACTTTTGTAATAAATAGACCAGCAGTAAATAAATGAATCTCACACAGAACAAATCACTAGTGATATTATTATCATAATTGTTACCACCACAAGCTTCCAGCCGCGAGTAACCTTCACCTTCCTAGAGCCTTGCCAAGTATGCGTGATGGCGAGGGGGGTGGGATGGCGGGACGTTGAATCAGCTGACGAGGAGAGTGGGTTACAAGTCTGCTCTTGGTTTGCTTCTCGTATTGAGGGAACTTGATTCAACATGAAGTATATCTGCAGGAATATTCTTCTGATTGTGATTAGCTTACCTCGGCTGAGCTCCGTCAAACATCCCTGTGTTAATGTAATACGGCAGAATGATGGTCGCGTGGACGCCGTCATAGCCGTGCGTCTGATAAAAATCATATCAAACATTAGTTACATGAGCTTAGCGAGCGAAGCAAAAGCTAACCGGACTTTTGAAAGATTGAATATAATCTGTGGGTAAATATATTTCGCTGATCTAACGGCTGATACGTGATTTCAAAATAAAGATATTTCACGTCGTTGGAAACTGTCACCGCTACGTTTTTTTTTAACTCGCTTTTCACAAAATAAGTATTTTTTTTTCTTGAGAACTTTCCAAAGATGGTAAAGTGGGACGGGTCAATTAAGTTAGCCCAACCCAGAAACGAAAGTCAATTCTGATTGCCTCAGAATATTGCACTAATTATGCACCATTTTGCACCATCAACTTCGAATTTTGCACCCCTACCCAAATCCAAGATAATAGCATTCGTAGTGGGTTGGGCTATCTTAATGACAGCCCAACCCATTCATCGGCCAGAACTGGGGTCAGGCTCATAATTTTGCACTAATTTTGCACCATTTTGCACCACCAATTACAAATTTTGCACCCCAAAAATACGGGGTCCAAACCCAAAATAAGTGGGTTGGGCCAGCCCAACCCACACGATAATTCATAAATCTAATTGTGCAGTAATTTTGCACCAATTATGCACCATTTTGCACCACTAATTGCGAATTTTGCACCATCACCCTTCACGAGATAAACGCGGTTTAAGTGGGTTGGGCTAACTTAACGCCAGCCCAACCCAAGGTCAAAAAGTAAAATCCTTTGTGCAGTAATTTTGCACCAATTATGCACCATTTTGCACCACCAATTGCGAATTTTGCACCATCACCCTTCACGAGATAAACGTGGTTTAAGTGGGTTGGGCTAACTTAACGCCAGCCCAACCCAAGGTCAAAAAGTAAAATCCTTTGTGCAGTAATTTTGCACCAATTATGCACCATTTTGCACCACCAATTGCGAATTTTGCACCATCACCCTTCACAAGATAAACGCGGTTTAAGTGGGTTGGGCTAACTTAACGCCAGCCCAACCCAAGGTCAAAAAGTAAAATCCTTTGTGCAGTAATTTTGCACCAATTATGCACCATTTTGCACCACTAATTGCGAAGTTTGCACCATCACCCTTCACGAGATAAACGCGGTTTAAGTGGGTGGGGCTAGTAAAGAATGCCTGTGTATACCTTCCCCCCCAGCCCTTCTACCAAGCATAATAAGGAATACAAGTTCGCTTACAATTTAAGGTTTCCTCATCCTAATCTGGGTCTGGAATCTTAACCTCTTACCTACCATGTGAGACGCACATATGTATTACATTTTGCATCTACTGGAAGGAATACTACCTTGGTATTACCTTAGAGATAAATGATTTTCTTTGTTATTACCAAGTGGCGATTTGCCTAAGATAACATCAAAGATGTGAAGAATGATTTAATTGAGTTTTAAGAAGGATCTAAAACAAAACTTATCCCGTAATTTATGCATGACACCACCATTTTAACCGTCATTCTAGCACATAGACAAAAACGAACCAGTTTTTTTAATTTCAGCTATCGTTGTGGAATGTGGATGTATGTAGATGCATCAAATTCTTTTAACTTTTCACGCTTTTCATGCTCACACTTCTCACTTTATTTGTTAGGTTCGGTTGCCATTCTCGGTCAAGCGTAAATGTACCATGATTTAATGAAGGTACAACCTCTACTGAATTGCCTGGTACAGACTGGTGAGCGACTTATTTCCCATTCAAACAAAAATTCTTCGCTAAATATGCATTTATTTTATATAAAATTATTAATTTTGAAGTTATAAGCATTCGTGCACGGAAAAAAAGTTGAAATGGTTTATATAACATCGGTCCAAGCACATGGTGTATAATAAATCTTATGCACAAAACAAACTATGGATCAACTTTCTGGCACCAATAATTTGTATCATTTATAAAATTGTTTACAATTATGTAATGACGTAGATTTCGCCCTATATGGACTTAGTGTCCGCCCTATGGTATTTTTCGCGCTATGGGCGTAGGGTTCGCCCTATGGGTTGGAGCAGAGCTCCAGTCTTGTTATAGTTTGCGCTTTAAAAACAGAAAAGTAAAACTAATTTTGAAAAAGGGCTTTAAGTAATTTTTTATCCACAACTTTTACGTACTATCATAGGTTATCTTCATCGGTTAAGTCAGCATTTGTAGAGGAAACTCGGTCCGCAAATGTTTCCCATGCGGCTCTGCAAGCTCTGCAAGCTAGGGTTGGGCTGGCGTTAAGTTAGCCCCACCCACTTAAACCGCGTTTATCTTGTGAAGGGTGATGGTGCAAAATTCGCAATTAGTGGTGCAAAATGGTGCATAATTGGTGCAAAATTACTGCACAAAGGATTTTACTTTTTGACCTTGGGTTGGGCTGGCGTTAAGTTAGCCCAACCCACTTAAACCACGTTAATCTCGTGAAGGGTGATGGTGCAAAATTCGCAATTGGTGGTGCAAAATGGTGCATAATTGGTGCAAAATTACTACACAAAGGATTTTACATTTTGACCTCGGGTTGGGCTGGCGTTAAGTTAGCCCAACCCACTTAAACCGCGTTTATCTCGTGAAGGGTGATGGTGCAAAATTCGCAATTAGTGGTGCAAAATGGTGCATAATTGGTGCAAAATTACTGCACAATTAGATTTATGAATTATCGTTTGGGTTGGGCTGGCCCAACCCACTTATTTTGGGTTTGGACCCCGTTTTTTTGGGGTGCAAAATTTGTAATTGGTGGTGCAAAATGGTGCAAAATTAGTGCAAAATTATGAGCCTGACCCCAGTTCTGGCCGATGAATGGGTTGGGCTGTCATTAAGATAGCCCAACCCACTACGAATGCTATTATCTTGGATTTGGGTAGGGGTGCAAAATTCGAAGTTGATGGTGCAAAATGGTGCATAATTAGTGCAATATTCTGAGGCAATCAGAATTGACTTTCGTTTCTGGGTTGGGCTAACTTAATTGACCCAAGTGGGACAACAAACTGAACCAACAAAACAGTCGATCGTGTACCAGACCTAAAAATCACCGCCTTGTAAGTTGTAAGTGTTTGCCGTGTACTGAGATCTATTGTATTTAGATTCACTTTCCCCTTCCTACAGTGACTGTCAGTTATTTGTGAATGTTTATCCACTAATCTTACTGGAGCCATCCTCTTCATGACCATTCGATGGAACAAAAGAGTGACAGCTGTCAAGTGGTACCAACTTGACCCCGACATAAGGTGACATAAAGAAAAGCTTCTTGAGATTAGTTCCAGTCATTGTTACCATCACAGCAAACTTGTAGACTTGTAGTCTGTCCGACGAGATCTCCATCGCACGTGCGCAGTCAGGTCATTCATAGAAAGTTTATTTTAAAAAAAGGGTAGAAACACAAAGCATGTATTTTATTATTAGAACCGCTAAGAACCTCATGAACTTTGTTGCCTAAACGGAGACTCGAACCCTGATCTCCACCTGTCACGAGTAAAAACATGTCGTATTGTTTCTGTAATTAACTTGTTATAATTGCCGAGTTTAATGAATCAACAGGTGTGTGGAGCAACAAGTGCTAGATAAGTGCTACACACCTGTAGCTCGGAGTACAAACTCTCGTGGAAGCCGACGGTAGCGAATTTGGTGGCACTGTAGTCAGTGCATTTGTAGAGACCCATTAGGCCGGTCATACTTGAGACTGTCACCACGTGGCCGTGATTAGCTTCCATCATGTCCGGCAAGAAGGCTTTGGTCGTCTGGGAACAGAATGATGATATGTTTAGCGCATGCCCAGCTCGGGCAATGTCATCCCAGGAAGACACTGTGCCGAGTCTTGGCTCTCTTTTAGGCTAGGATGACAAGTGGTTGGCGAATGCGGAACGCAGCCGCAACGCATAGGAAACTACGTTAAACCGTTGAGTGTAGGTTCTAGGTAGAGACAGAACGTCAATGTTATAGTCTCTGCGTGAAAGATGGCCGCCAGATGACTACCTTAGAATATTGGTTGGGGTGAAGTATAATAGAAATGACCAGTGGTGAAGTCCTACATTATTTGTTTTTGGGTATACGCTGGGTTATCAGGCTGTGAGATCCAAATGCCGTGGTCATCACTATAGTTAGGTACTGGGTGGGGGGTGTTTCTAATTCTTTACCTTAAGTCTATTCACTAGTTTATAGTTCATAGATAGTTAATTCCTATCAACACTAAAACTACTACTTGGTGTTGGGGTAGCTGCAATCGCGCTTTCCTGGGGTGGGTTGAATGAGTACGTTGACTGCTTGGAAAAACCATTGCATACCCATCCAGATCATACGAACCTCTACTATACACGGACTACCCACTTTTCAGAATAAACTTTGCTTTTCCAGTTTTTATAATGCAGGTTGTAGGGAGATTAAGAATTGTTGTTGCAAAACACATTTTAAAGTTTTGCAACTGAGTATTTATTGGGCGTATACCCTGTATATTTTTTTTGGTATACGCTCGGTGTCGAAAAGTTGTTTTGGGTATACGCGCGTATACCCGCGTATACCCTCGACTACACCACTGCTCTTAATGCTAGGATGACAAGTGGTTGACGAAAGGGAACTAAGCAAAGGAAACTACGTTACACTCTTGTGTTTGTAAAGAAATCCCGTTCACCGGTCAGTGGCCGATGAACGGAGAAAGGAGTCGAAGAAATTGCAGGTCATGAAACTCTCACTTTCTTTAATAAAGTAGAGGTGATCGTGGATCGTCTTTAGTTCGATGCCCGGTTCACTCACCCAGTAATGAGCCAGAATGTTGACTTGAAATGTACTGTCAATCATTGAGTCAGGAATATCCATCAATGTTTTCCCGCAAACAATACCGGCGTTGTTGACGAGGATCGAAACTTTGCCGATGTCCTTCTTGACTTTCTCGGCGGCTTCATATATGTTGGACCGATCGGAGATGTCACAGACATAGCCGTAGATTGTACCCCCAGCTTCCTTCACTAGACGCACTGTCTCGTCCAACTCTGTTACCAACAAAACAAAACATTTCATCGAAACTTAGCTACTTTTAGAGAATTGTCTGAACTATTGAATGATAATAAGTCACATTCTGTCCTTTGTTTCCTGTTGGCTGTAGGACTTGTTACACATTTGCTATTTTGTAGAGCAAATCCGTACATGCCTCCCTATATAATGCACTTTAACACGGGGTCACGTAAAAAACTATTTCAAGTGGATTTTCAATGCTAAGTGAAGAACAACTAAATTTCCCATGTGTTTCTTCCACACACATAATTGGTCAGTTGGTAAAAAATGCCAATGTGTTCGAGTTCTTATTTCAGAAAATACACAATACGTTAGTTTTTAAGTTATTGACCCTGATTATTTTCTTTAGATGCATTTAGGAAGCTTGAACTTGGTAATTGTTATAATTTTATGTGGTTCTTTTGTTATTGGAAAATTGTCAGGACTGCTCTTACCCTTGATAAAGTAACAGGTACAAGTTACGAAACGTTGGGAAATTCAGTTGTTCTTCACTTAGCAATCAAAGCGCAGTTGAAATAGTTTTTGTTAAAATATTCAATAAAATACTCATCTTCGAATGAATCCCCTTTATAATTGATAATAACGGTTCATGTTTGGTATTTCTCTTGCTAAGAGGTTGACTCCCCTGGGATGAGTGGGAAAACTCGGAAAGAAATATCACATCCAATTTATGCAACATTAAACCGGAAGTAAAACAAACGCAATCAACAGCTGCACTTAGAGCCAATGACCGGATATCGGAAGTGAAGAGCCAGTTGAGTGAACGTACCTTTCTGTTTGATATCCCAGACGACGACAATACTGCCGATATTAGCGAACCTGAGCGCCAAGAGTCGTCCAATGCCTCCTCCACCTCCCGTAATGAGAACAATCTCACCATCAACACTCTTAGATCGAAACCTTCTGGGAACACAAGACTTGACAAGAGCTTCTAGAATATAGAATATTGAAAGACCAATGAACGCAAACACATCCCGTACGATGCCCCACATTCTGACAGCTCGCTATAACAGCTGACGCTAGACTGAAGCAAAACCGCGAATCACAGATCAAGGTCAGAGAAATCTCATGCGTCGCGACGCAACGCGCCGGCGCAGACGACGCCTACAAACCTAGCAGCAATCGACGCTCGACGCCTTTCACTGTTTTATACCATCATATACATGACCAGTTCTGTTCGGGAGAGAGGTTGGAGGGATGAAAGTTAAGCAACACTGCACTGGGTCAGGTATTGGATGGGTGACCATCATACACATGACCAGTTCTGTTCGGGAGAGAGGTTGGAGGGATGAAAGTTAAGAAACACTGCGCTGAGTCAGGTATTGGATGAGTGACCATCATACACATAACCAGTTCTGTTCGGGAGAGAGGTTGGAGGGATGAAAGTTAAGAAACACTGCGCTGAGTCAGGTATTGGATGAGTGACCATCATACACATGACCAGTTCTGTTCGGGAGAGAGGTTGGAGGGATGAAAGTTAAGCAACACTGCACTGGGTCAGGTATTGGATGGGTGACCATCATACACATGACCAGTTCTGTTCGGGAGAGAGGTTGGAGGGATGAAAGTTAAGAAACACTGCGCTGAGTCAGGTATTGGATGAGTGACCATCATACACATAACCAGTTCTGTTCGGGAGAGAGGTTGGAGGGATGAAAGTTAAGAAACACTGCGCTGAGTCAGGTATTGGATGAGTGACCATCATACACATGACCAGTTCTGTTCGGGAGAGAGGTTGGAGGGATGAAAGTTAAGCAACACTGCGCTGAGTCAGGTATTGGATGAGTGACCATCATACACATGACCAGTTCTGTTCGGGAGAGAGGTTGGAGGGATGAAAGTTAAGCAACACTGCGCTGAGTCAGGTATTGGATGAGTGACCATTATACACATGACCAGTTCTGTTCGGGAGAGAGGTTGGAGGGATGAAAGTTAAGCAACACTGCGCTGAGTCAGGTATTGGATGAGTGACCATCATACACATGACCAGTTCTGTTCGGGAGAGAGGTTGGAGGGATGAAAGTTAAGCAACACTGCACTGGGTCAGGTATTGAATGGGTGACCATCATACACATGACCAGTTCTGTTCGGGAGAGAGGTTGGAGGGATGAAAGTTAAGCAAAACTGCGCTAGGTCAGGTATTGGATGGGTGACCATCATACACATGACCAGTTCTGTTCGGGAGAGAGGTTGGAGGGATGAAAGTTAAGCAACACTGCGCTAGGTCAGGTATTGGATTGGTGACCATCATACACATGACCAGTTCTGTTCGGGAGAGAGGTTGGAGGGATGAAAGTTGAGCAACACTGCGCTGGGTCAGGTATTGGATTGGTGACCATCATACACATGACCAGTTCTGTTCGGGAGAGAGGTTGAAGGGATGAAAGTTAAGCAAAACTGCGCTAGGTCAGGTATTGGATGGGTGACCATCATACACATGACCAGTTCTGTACGGGAGAGAGGTTGGAGGGATGAAAGTTAGTACAGCAACTTCACTCGCCTTGCTTATCAACCTCTCGACAGCATAGATTTGTGGAGGAATCCTGTTGTTCGCGTTGTACCGTCCTTCGGAAGGGACGTTAAGCCGGTAGTCCCCTTGGTCTTCGACAGGAGTAGGCTACGCGCCGGCACCGGGTTTCCCCTCCTTCCTTCTAGGCTAGGTTAGGTTCATCATCATTATCATCATCATCCACTCATTCACAGAGGCTATTAGACCAGAGCCGCATGGCCAGGTGTCAAAACAGTGCTATATGTTAAAGAGCACAAATCCATCAATCTTGTTCAATCATTTGACCACCAGACACTGGCATTCAGGTTTATAGGCAACTGACAGCTTACCTGATAATGATGATGATAATGATAATGTTAATGATAATGATAATGATAATGATAATGAAATTGTAGCTACACTGTGATTACTGTGATTACTGTGATTACTTATCACTCTGTGTTATGTAAGTTAAGATATTAATAACTTTACACATTTCAAACACGTGCCACCTGCCAGCTGTTAAAGCTCATACTTTATTCATATTCATACCATGCAGTGGGCCGCACTGCACTGTGATAGGATGGACTGGGATAGGATGGGCTGGGATAGGACGGACTGGGATAGGATGGACTGGGATAGGATGGACTGTGATAGGATGGACTGGGATGGACTGTGATAGGATGGACTGGGATAGGATGGACTGTGATAGGATGGGCTGGGATAGGATGGGCTGGGATAGGATGGACTGGGATAGGATGGACTGGGATAGGATGGACTGGGATAGGATGGACTGGGATAGGATGGACTGTGATAGGATGGACTGTGATAGGATGGACTGGGATAGGATGGACTGTGATAGGATGGACTGGGATAGGATGGACTGGGATAGGATGGACTGTGATAGGATGGACTGTGATAGGATGGACTGGGATAGGATGGACTGTGATAGGATGGACTGTGATAGGATGGACTGTGATAGGATGGACTGTGATAGGATGGACTGTGATAGGATGGACTGGGATAGGATGGACTGTGATAGGATGGACTGTGATAGGATGGACTGTGATAGGATGGACTGGGATAGGATGGACTGTGATAGGATGGACTGGGATGGACTGGGATAGGATGGACTGTGATAGGATGGACTGGGATAGGATGGACTGGGATAGGATAGACTGGGATAGGATGGACTGTGATAGGATGGACTGGGATAGGATGGACTGTGATAGGATGGACTGGGATGGACTGGGATAGGATGGACTGTGATAGGATGGACTGGGATAGGATGGACTGTGATAGGATGGACTGGGATAGGATGGACTGTGATAGGATGGACTGGGATAGGATGGACTGGGATAGGATGGACTGGGATAGGATGGACTGTGATAGGATGGACTGGGATGGACTGGGATAGGATGGACTGGGATAGGATGGACTGGGATAGGATGGACTGTGATAGGATGGACTGGGATAGGATGGACTGGGATAGGATGGACTGGGATAGGATGGACTGTGATAGGATGGACTGGGATGGACTGGGATAGGATGGACTGGGATAGGATGGACTGGGATAGGATGGACTGTGATAGGATGGACTGTGATAGGATGGACTGGGATGGACTGGGATAGGATGGACTGTGATAGGATGGACTGGGATAGGATGGACTGTGATAGGATGGACTGTGATAGGATGGACTGTGATAGGATGGACTGGGATAGGATGGACTGGGATAGGATGGACTGTGATAGGATGGACTGGGATGGACTGGGATAGGATGGACTGGGATAGGATGGACTGGGATAGGATGGACTGTGATAGGATGGACTGGGATAGGATGGACTGTGATAGGATGGACTGTGATAGGATGGACTGGGATAGGATAGACTGTGATAGGATGGACTGGGATGGACTGGGATAGGATGGACTGTGATAGGATGGACTGGGATAGGATGGACTGTGATAGGATGGACTGGGATAGGATGGACTGTGATAGGATGGACTGGGATAGGATGGACTGGGATAGGATGGACTGGGATAGGATGGACTGGGATAGGATGGACTGGGATAGGATGGACTGGGATAGGATGGACTGGGATAGGATGGACTGTGATAGGATGGACTGGGATAGGATGGACTGTGATAGGATGGACTGGGATAGGATGGACTGTGATAGGATGGACTGTGATAGGATGGACTGGGATAGGATGGACTGGGATAGGATGGACTGTGATAGGATGGACTGGGATAGGATGGACTGTGATAGGATGGACTGGGATAGGATGGACTGGGATAGGATGGACTGGGATAGGATGGACTGTGATAGGATGGACTGTGATAGGATGGACTGTGATAGGATGGACTGGGATAGGATGGACTGGGATGGACTGGGATAGGATGGACTGTGATAGGATGGACTGTGATAGGATGGACTGTGATAGGATGGACTGGGATAGGATGGACTGGGATGGACTGGGATAGGATGGACTGGGATAGGATGGACTGGGATAGGATGGACTGGGATAGGATGGACTGTGATAGGATGGACTGTGATAGGATGGACTGGGATGGACTGGGATAGGATGGACTGTGATAGGATGGACTGGGATAGGATGGACTGGGATAGGATGGACTGTGATAGGATGGGCTGGGATAGGATGGACTGGGATAGGATGGACTGGGATAGGATGGACTGTGATAGGATGGACTGTGATAGGATGGACTGGGATGGACTGGGATAGGATGGACTGTGATAGGATGGACTGGGATAGGATGGACTGTGATAGGATGGACTGGGATAGGATGGACTGGGATAGGATGGACTGGGATAGGATGGACTGGGATAGGATGGACTGTGATAGGATGGACTGGGATAGGATGGACTGTGATAGGATGGACTGGGATAGGATGGACTGGGATAGGATGGACTGTGATAGGATGGACTGGGATAGGATGGACTGGGATAGGATGGACTGTGATAGGATGGACTGGGATAGGATGGACTGGGATAGGATGGACTGGGATGGACTGTGATAGGATGGACTGTGATAGGATGGACTGGGATAGGATGGACTGTGATAGGATGGACTGGGATAGGATGGACTGGGATAGGATGGACTGTGATAGGATGGACTGGGATAGGATGGACTGTGATAGGATGGACTGGGATGGACTGTGATAGGATGGACTGGGATAGGATGGACTGGGATAGGATGGACTGGGATAGGATGGACTGTGATAGGATGGACTGGGATAGGATGGACTGGGATAGGATGGACTGTGATAGGATGGACTGGGATGGACTGTGATAGGATGGACTGGGATAGGATGGACTGGGATAGGATGGACTGGGATAGGATGGACTGTGATAGGATGGACTGGGATAGGATGGACTGGGATAGGATGGACTGGGATAGGATGGACTGTGATAGGATGGACTGTGATAGGATGGACTGGGATAGGATGGACTGGGATAGGATGGACTGGGATAGGATGGACTGTGATAGGATGGACTGTGATAGGATGGACTGTGATAGGATGGACTGGGATAGGATGGACTGGGATAGGATGGACTGGGATGGACTGTGATAGGATGGACTGTGATAGGATGGACTGGGATGGACTGGGATAGGATGGACTGGGATAGGATGGACTGGGATAGGATGGACTGGGATAGGATGGACTGTGATAGGATGGACTGGGATAGGATGGACTGTGATAGGATGGACTGGGATAGGATGGACTGTGATAGGATGGACTGTGATAGGATGGACTGGGATAGGATGGACTGTGATAGGATGGACTGGGATAGGATGGACTGGGATAGGATGGACTGGGATAGGATGGACTGTGATAGGATGGACTGGGATAGGATGGACTGTGATAGGATGGACTAGGATGGACTGGGATAGGATGGACTGTGATAGGATGGACTGGGATGGACTGGGATAGGATGGACTGTGATAGGATGGACTGTGATAGGATGGACTGGGATAGGATGGACTGTGATAGGATGGACTGTGATAGGATGGACTGGGATAGGATGGACTGGGATAGGATGGACTGGGATAGGATGGACTGTGATAGGATGGACTGTGATAGGATGGACTGGGATAGGATGGACTGTGATAGGATGGACTGTGATAGGATGGACTGGGATAGGATGGACTGGGATGGGCTGGGATAGGATGGACTGTGATAGGATGGACTGTGATAGGATGGACTGGGATAGGATGGACTGGGATAGGATGGACTGTGATAGGATGGACTGTGATAGGATGGACTGGGATAGGATGGACTGTGATAGGATGGACTGTGATAGGATGGACTGTGATAGGATGGACTGGGATAGGATGGACTGGGATAGGATGGACTGTGATAGGATGGACTGTGATAGGATGGACTGGGATAGGATGGGCTGGGATAGGATGGACTGGGATAGGATGGACTGGGATAGGATGGACTGTGATAGGATGGACTGGGATAGGATGGACTGGGATAGGATGGACTGGGATGGACTGGGATAGGATGGACTGTGATAGGATGGACTGTGATAGGATGGACTGGGATAGGATGGACTGGGATAGGATGGACTGGGATGGACTGGGATAGGATGGACTGTGATAGGATGGACTGTGATAGGATGGACTGTGATAGGATGGACTGTGATAGGATGGACTGTGATAGGATGGACTGTGATAGGATGGACTGGGATAGGATGGACTGTGATAGGATGGACTGGGATAGGATGGACTGGGATAGGATGGACTGTGATAGGATGGGCTGGGATAGGATGGACTGTGATAGGATGGACTGTGATAGGATGGACTGGGATAGGATGGACTGTGATAGGATGGACTGTGATAGGATGGACTGGGATAGGATGGACTGGGATGGACTGGGATAGGATGGACTGTGATAGGATGGACTGTGATAGGATGGACTGTGATAGGATGGACTGGGATAGGATGGACTGTGATAGGATGGACTGTGATAGGATGGACTGTGATAGGATGGACTGGGATAGGATGGACTGTGATAGGATGGACTGGGATAGGATGGACTGTGATAGGATGGACTGTGATAGGATGGACTGTGATAGGATGGACTGTGATAGGATGGACTGGGATAGGATGGACTGTGATAGGATGGACTGGGATGGACTGGGATAGGATGGACTGTGATAGGATGGGCTGGGATAGGATGGACTGGGATAGGATGGACTGGGATGGACTGGGATAGGATGGACTGGGATAGGATGGACTGGGATAGGATGGACTGGGATAGGATGGACTGTGATAGGATGGACTGTGATAGGATGGACTGTGATAGGATGGACTGTGATAGGATGGACTGGGATAGGATGGACTGGGATAGGATGGACTGGGATGGACTGTGATAGGATGGACTGGGATAGGATGGACTGGGATAGGATGGACTGGGATAGGATGGACTGGGATAGGATGGACTGGGATAGGATGGACTGTGATAGGATGGACTGGGATAGGATGGACTGTGATAGGATGGACTGGGATAGGATGGACTGTGATAGGATGGACTGGGATAGGATGGACTGGGATAGGATGGACTGTGATAGGATGGACTGTGATAGGATGGACTGGGATAGGATGGACTGGGATAGGATGGACTGGGATAGGATGGACTGTGATAGGATGGACTGGGATAGGATGGACTGGGATAGGATGGACTGTGATAGGATGGACTGGGATAGGATGGACTGGGATAGGATGGACTGGGATAGGATGGACTGGGATGGACTGGGATAGGATGGACTGTGATAGGATGGACTGTGATAGGATGGACTGTGATAGGATGGACTGGGATGGACTGGGATAGGATGGACTGTGATAGGATGGACTGGGATAGGATGGACTGTGATAGGATGGACTGTGATAGGATGGACTGTGATAGGATGGACTGTGATAGGATGGACTGGGATAGGATGGACTGGGATGGACTGGGATAGGATGGACTGGGATAGGATGGACTGTGATAGGATGGACTGTGATGGGATGGACTGGGATAGGATGGACTGGGATAGGATGGACTGTGATAGGATGGACTGGGATAGGATGGACTGGGATAGGATGGACTGTGATAGGATGGACTGGGATAGGATGGACTGTGATAGGATGGACTGTGATAGGATGGACTGGGATAGGATGGACTGTGATAGGATGGACTGGGATAGGATGGACTGGGATAGGATGGACTGTGATAGGATGGACTGGGATAGGATGGACTGTGATAGGATGGACTGTGATAGGATGGACTGTGATAGGATGGACTGTGATAGGATGGACTGTGATAGGATGGACTGGGATAGGATGGACTGGGATAGGATGGACTGGGATAGGATGGACTGGGATAGGATGGACTGTGATGGACTGTGATGGACTTTGCTGGGCTGGACTTTGCTGGGATGGACTTTGCTTGGCTGGACTTTGCTTGGCTGGACTTTGCTGGGCTGGGCTGGGATAGGATAGGTTGTGATTGGCTGGAGGTTTCATGCCTGTATCGAATGAACGCAAGTTGAAGGCGATGATTGTACAAGTTTATTGCCTGTCATAATATCAACCAAACAATCTGATGACGTCATTTCATGGTATCTCCTATGTTAATGACGTCATGGTATGGTATGGTCTCCTATGTTAATGACGTCATGGTATGGTATGGTCTCCTATGTTAATGACGTCATGGTATGGTATGGTCTTCTATGTTAATGACGTCATGGTATGGTATGGTCTCCCATGTTAATGACGTCATGGTATGGTATGGTCTCCTATGTTAATGACGTCATGGTATGGTATGGTCTCCTATGTTAATGACGTCATGGTATGGTATGGTTATGATGCTGTTGAAGACACCTGTCAAGTGGTTGTTGCAGCGATGAGCTGACGGCACCGGAACACCCGTCAGCACCCAAAGTGTGGATCGCCAAGAAGTCATGACAAGTGACTGCACCGTCCACGTCACAGTCCTGTAAGAACAACGTGGTCCAGAGTTCGATCCTAGGTCGGAGCAAGAGACAAGAAGATGATATCTTATTTCAATTACAAACGCTTGCAAATAGTGGAAAATAAAACATTGGTCTTGTAAATTAAAATTAAGGTTTAACTTTTTAAAATTCAGAGAAAAGGAATACCCCAATCATTAATCCTTAAAACTAATATTTTAATTAAACTTTTCTCTGTATTCATCAATTAATTTTCAGATAAAAATGGGTCTTTTCATTATTATCAACATAGAACCGTCTCTAAAATTAATTCCCGAACGCGGATCGGGGTTCGAGTCCCCGTTAGGACATCAATTCTTGAGATAATTATAATGTTTCTAATAATAAAACATCAGAGTAACTTCACTGAAAGGTTTGGTCAGGTGACGCTTACCTTCACGTATCTCGCCATATAGCTGCGCACGGCTGCGGCTGCGCAGAACGCATCGACTGCGCAGCGCTCGAAAGCTGCGCGGCGTCGACGAGAACATGAAAAAACATACGACAATCAGCGACGCTCTGACGTCGCGACGCTCTGACGTCGCGACGCTCTGACGTCGCGACGCTTTGTCCAGTGAAACTTGGGAGTCAAGCTTTACCACTTTCAACATAATCTCACCTCGAGTTCTCTTGGGCGTATCCCCAGTCAAGACAGGTTGACCTGCGTCCATCCAGTAGGCTCTGGTAATCCCAAACATACCACAAACTCCGCCCACACAACCTTTGCTCCTGTCACAGGAGGAGGTTGCTTCACAGATGCAACCCAAACACAGTTCGGTCAAAGCATCTTCATGACGCTGCTGGGCTAAAACATTACATTCCGTTCAAACACATTGCGAGAAGCTCATTTGTATACAGAAGTTTACTGGTGAAGTTACTGATGAAGTTACTGATGAAGTTACTGATGAAGTTACTGATGAAGAACGCATTGAAAGTACAAACCACTTATTAGGTTGAGAAGTGACAGAACCAGGACAAGCACGAAGCGCTGGTAAATCCACATGTTCACGGCTCAAGCGATGATTTCAATTGATCAATCCATGCAATGACTCGTCTAAATAAACAAGCATCGTCATGGAAACCAATGTAAGTTGCACTTCTCTGCATTACTTAACTAAACAACCACCAGATCGCGTTCAGTTCTTCTACTAAGCCGTGGTATGCTATACCTGACAGGCTCCCAGTGAGACCCAGACCAAGACTAGCCCACCCCGTCGCTGTCAAGGTCTGCTAT
Source organism: Protonemura montana (assembly GCA_947568835.1). Taxonomy (NCBI): domain Eukaryota; kingdom Metazoa; phylum Arthropoda; class Insecta; order Plecoptera; family Nemouridae; genus Protonemura; species Protonemura montana. The sequence goes on along the minus strand of OX387602.1, from coordinate 32,694,176 downwards.
ACCTGACAGGCTCCCAGTGAGACCCAGACCAAGACTAGCCCACCCCGTCGCTGTCAAGGTATGCTATACCTGACAGGCTCCCAGTGAGACCCAGACCAAGACTAGCCCACACCGTCGCTGTCAAGGTATGCTATACCTGACAGGCTCCCAGTGAGACCCAGACCAAGACTAGCCCACCCCGTCGCTGTCAAGGTCTGCTATACCTGACAGGGTCCCAGTGAGACCCAGACCAAGACTAGCCCACCCCGTCGCTGTTAAGGTATGCTATACGTGACAGGCTCCCAGTGAGACCCAGACCAAGACTAGCCCACCCAGTCGCTGTCAAGGTCTGCTATACCTGACAGGCTCCCAGTGAGACCCAGACCAAGACTAGCCCACCCAGTCGCTGTCAAGGTCTGCTATACCTGACAGGCTCCCAGTGAGACCCAGACCAAGACTAGCTCACCCCGTCGCTGTCAAGGTCTGCTATACGTGACAGGCTCCCAGTGAGACCCAGACCAAGACTAGCCCACCCCGTCGCTGTCAAGGTCTGCTATACGTGACAGGCTCCCAGTGAGACCCAGACCAAGACTAGCCCACCCCGTCGCTGTCAAGGTCTGCTATACCTGACAGGCTCCCAGTGAGACCCAGACCAAGACTAGCCCACCCAGTCGCTGTCAAGGTCTGCTATACGTGACAGGCTCCCAGTGAGACCCAGACCAAGACTAGCCCACCCAGTCGCTGTCAAGGTCTGCTATACCTGACAGGCTCCCAGTGAGACCCAGACCAAGACTAGCCCACCCCGTCGCTGTAAAGGTCTGCTTTACGTGACAGGCTCCTGGTGAGAAATAAAACTATGCATCTGGTTTTATTATCCAATATAATTTATTCACACCCATGTGTCGTGTATCACTGAGTTGTCATATGTTAACAAGTACCAGCTCGTCTCTCACTAAGTACAGTCGCGTGGGACGCAATTGTCCATTGTTTTCAAGATAATTAGCATTCGCCGCAGCAAGCGTCACCGATACCACGGTCCATCAATCGACCCATTAAAACATGAACAAGGACCTGGACATTGACACAATTGACATAGAAATAAGCACAAGCACAAGCATTAGCACATGCACTAGCACAAGCACAAGCATTAGCACTAGCACTAGCACTAGCACAAGCATTAGCACTAGCACAAGCACAAGCATTAGAATAAGCATAAGCACAAGCACAAGCACAGCTACAGCGAATTTAAGAATAACCGGCCAGGTACGATATGATCCCATATGATAACCAAGTTTTAAGATCCTTGTGTGCTATGAATGTGCTTATTGCTATGTCAATTGTGTGCAGTCCCATATGATAACCAAGTTTTAAGATCCTTGTGTGCTATGAATGTGCTTATTGCTATGTCAATTGTGTGCAGTCCCATATGATAACCAAGTTTTAAGATCCTTGTGTGCTATGCCTGTGCTTATTGCTATGTCAATTGTGTGCAGTCCCATATGATAACCAAGTTTTAAGATGCTTGTGTGCTATGCTTGTGCTTATTGCTATGTCAATTGTGTGCAGTCCCATATGATAACCAAGTTTTAAGATCCTTGTGTGCTATGCTTGTGCTTATAGCTATGTCAATTGTGTGCAGTCCCATATGATAACCAAGTTTTAAGATCCTTGTGTGCTATGCTTGTGCTTATAGCTATGTCAATTGTGTGCAGTCCCATATGATAACCAAGTTTTAAGATCCTTGTGTGCTATGCTTGTGCTTATTGCTATGTCAATTGTGTGCAGTCCCATATGATAACCAAGTTTTAAGATCCTTGTGTGCTATGCTTGTGCTTGTTGCCATATCAATTGAGTCTCTGGTTGATTCTTCTATCTCTGGTTGATTCTTCTATCCCTGGTTGAGGCTGGCCACTTCTCGCTGACATTGCTGGAACTTGGATTGGTACGCGAAGTCAAGTGGGGCGTTGCACCCGTACCCCCCGAGTCGGTGAATTGCCGCGTAGTCGTCGCAGTTGATGACGCCGTCACCGTTGCAGTCCTGTAGAAGTAGCACAAAGTAGATTAGCTGGCGGCTCTAGAAGAACTAACCCCTGAGTAAACATGTAGTTGTGACGGGCTCAACAATGCCTAGCCAACAATACCAGTCTCATGCCTGCACAATGCCTGTCCTTGCTTGCATATGACAGTTACCTTCGAGTATTTGGCCATATAGCCCTGCACGGTCCTCGCTGCACAGAACGGTTCGGTGACACATCGAGCGTACGCTGTCAGGGAAAACAAAACATAACTTAGTACATTCATTTGTCAAACATATGCACTAGCACTAGCACTAGCACTAGCACTAGCACTAGCACTAGCACTAGCACTAGCACTAGCACTAGCACTAGCACTAGCACTAGCACTAGCACTAGTACTAGCACTAGCAGATAGTTATTTTATTGTAGTTTGCTAAAACTCACCTCCCTCGTTGTCAGCATTGTCTTGATTTATGACAGGTTTGCCTGAGTCAGACCAATAAGCCCACGTGATCTTGAACAGACCACAAACGTCACGATCACAGCCCAGAGATCGATTGCAGCCAGACACGGCTTCACAGATACATCCCAGACACAGCTCGTTGACAGGACCTTGCTGCAGCTGTCCTGCAACATCAACATCAACATCAACATCAACATCAACATCAACATCATACACATGACCAGTTCTGTTCGGGAGAGAGGTTGGAGGGATGAAAGTTAAGCAACACTGCGCTAGGTCAGGTATTGGTTGGGTGACCATCATACACATGACCAGTTCTGTTCGGGAGAGAGGTTGGAGGGATGAAAGTTAAGCAACACTGCGCTAGGTCAGGTATTGGTTGGGTGACCATCATACACATGACCAGTTCTGTTCGGGAGAGAGGTTGGAGGGATGAAAGTTAAGCAACACTGCGCTGGGTCAGGTATTGGATGTGTGACCATCATACACATGACCAGTTCTGTTCGGGAGAGAGGTTGGAGGGATGAAAGTTAAGCAACACTGAGCTGAGTCAGGTATTGGATGGGTGACCATCATACGTATGACTAGTTCTGTTCGGGAGAGAGGTTGGAGGGATGAAAGTTAAGCAACACTGCGCTGGGTCAGGTATTGGATGGTTGACCATCATACACATGACCAGTTCTGTTCGGGAGAGAGGTTGGAGGGATGAAAGTTAAGCAACACTGCGCTGGGTCAGGTATTGGATGGTTGACCATCATACACATGACCAGTTCTGTTCGGGAGAGAGGTTGGAGGGATGAAAGTTAAGCAACACTTCGCTGAGTCAGGTATTGAATGGGTGACCATCATACGTATGACCAGTTCTGTTCGGGAGAGAGGTTGGAGGGATGAAAGTTAAGCAACACTTCGCTGGGTCAGGTATTGAATGGGTGACCATCATACACATGACCAGTTCTGTTCGGGAGAGAGGTTGGAGGGATGAAAGTTAAGCAACACTGCGCTGGGTCAGGTTTTGGATGGGTGACCATCATACACATGACCAGTTCTGTTCGGGAGAGAGGTTGGAGGGATGATAGTTAAGCAACACTGCGCTGGGTCAGGTATTAGATAGGTGACCATCATACACATGACCAGTTCTGTTCGGGAGAGAGGTTGGAGGGATGAAAGTTAAGCAACACTGCGCTCGGTCAGATACTGGATGGGTTATCTCGAGGGCCCAAGTCTGCACGCCACTTAAAGTCTCGACATGACTGTATTTATTTAACAAAGTAACGCATGACTCCGTCCAGTGGCGACCTGGAGGCGTTGAACGGTCTACATTTCCCTACAATTACTTGCACGATATCACGAGTTTAACATAAAACTGCAGAAACCCTCGAGTTATTTAATTTGTTGCCAAATATCGAATAAAACGAGAGTTTAGAGAAAGTTTTTATTAAACTAATTTGAGTTTGAAATCCCAACGTGCCCTTGAATCTGTGACGTATGTGGGCCTATATGACGTCATCGTATCCTTCTCTCGTTGCTTTATGATTCACGGCCGGCTGGAGTTACCTAATTTGGGAATTTTTGCATCGCCTTGCATTGTCTTGAGCATTGTCCTTTGCTTTGTCTTGCTATTGTTGTTCGCCATTCGGTTTAACAGGGCAAAGTTGAAGTTGTTAGCGAATAATCTCCTTTGAATGAAGGTGTTTCTATGTAGTTTTAGATTGATGTATAAAGCTTTGCTAAGCGTATGAACCAAGTGCATTAAAGCCACATTGCTAGGCTAGGAGTGGTCAAGTCTGAACATGTCTTGTCGTAGCTCTGTCGCTAGAATTAGCATGCAAACCTGACGCACCGGTATTACCGTCTAGCAAACCTGTTGCATTCTTGCCAGACCATCTACATTCAACCCGTCACCACCTACCAGGACCTACAAGAATGAACCGGAACACACAGAAGCTAGAAGAGCATGGAAAGGTCAGGGGTAACGGGAGCATGGAAAGGTCAGGGGTCACGGGAGCACAGATACTAGCGTTGCTTCAACTTTGCCAAGTTTTAAAAACTAAACAAAACTGAATTAAAGCGACGATTAAATTAGCTTTAAACTGAATCCAGAAGTCAAAGCTTCTCTATTCAGAAAGAGAAGGAAAGCATTCTGATGGATTACCGTTATATGGCTGGATCAACCGCTACTCAAGCAAGGTAGGTGCCATCTATAGGACCAGTAGGTGCCCCCTATAGGAGCTATGGGTACTACTTACCAGCTACAATAGCCCCGGATAATACGAGGCAAAGAGCGGCCAGCAGCGTCCATGTTTGTGTAATTCTTCCCGTCATAGCGCGTGAGTGTTTGACTTGGATGCAGATTCAATGCCGAGCTCTCGATGCTAGCGGAGGTCGCCTTGGACTGAGCTGACTCCAACTCAGTCGCGATCTTATATTGACTTCACTTAACTTCCCCGCTTCCTCAACGCCATGCGTTGCCATGCCTTGCCATGCCTTGCCATGCCTTGCCATGCCATGCCATGCCATGCCATGCCATGCCTTGCCTTGCCATGCCATGCCTTGCCATGCCATGCCATGCCATGCCATGCCTTGCCTTGCCATGCCATGCCATGCCATGCCATGCCATGCCATGCCATGCCATGCCATGCCATGCCATACCATGCCATGCCTTGCCTTGCCATGCCATGCCATGCCATGCCATGCCATGCCTTGCCTTGCCATGCCATGCCATGCCATGCCATGCCATGCCATGCCATGCCATGCCATGTCATGCCATGTCTTGCCATCAGCCTCTCTATTCCAGTTCATCTAAAGACTCGCCCAATAAAAGCTCGACCTTCACCTTAAAGACGAACACCCAAGAGACGGATCCCCAAGAGACGGATCCCAGAGTCGGATATCAGACTTGAGACTGGATCAGTGCTGTATCGTGAGATATTTTAATGAGGTTTAATGAGTTATAATAAAGCAGTGACTGTAGTTGATTGATGTAAATATATATAATTAGCATCTGCAATTGGGTTAGTTTCCAACATGCATTACCTGGCTACAGTGACTCACAGCAGGCGAGACTGGATGGATATGTTTGAGATTCAAACGGACCGTGCCTGGCAGGAGCAGCAGGAGGCCGTGCCTGGCAGGAGCAGGAGTAGGCCGTGCCTGGCAGGAGCAGCAGGAGGCCGTGCCTGGCAGGAGCAGGAGTAGGCCGTGCCTGGCAGGAGCAGCAGGAGGCCGTGCCTGGCAGGATCAGGAGGAGGCCGTGCCTGGCAGGATCAGGAGGAGGCCGTGCCTGGCAGGAGCAGGAGGAGGCCGTGCCTGGCAGGAGCAGGAGTAGGCCGTGCCTGGCAGGAGCAGCAGGAGGCCGTGCCTGGCAGGAGCAGGAGGAGGCCGTGCCTGGCAGGAGCAGCAGGAGACCGTGCCTGGCAGGAGCAGGAGGAGGCCGTGCCTGGCAGGAGCAGGAGGAGGCCGTGCCTGGCAGGAGCAGGAGGAGGCCGTGCCTGGCAGGAGCAGGAGTAGGCCGTGCCTGGCAGGAGCAGCAGGAGGCCGTGCCTGGCAGGAGCAGGAGGAGGCCGTGCCTGGCAGGAGCAGCAGGAGACCGTGCCTGGCAGGAGCAGGAGGAGGCCGTGCCTGGCAGGAGCAGGAGGAGGCCGTGCCTGGCAGGAGCAGCAGGAGACCGTGCCTGGCAGGAGGTGGAGGAGGCCGTGCCTGGCAGGAGCAGGAGGAGGCCGTGCCTGGCAGGAGCAGGAGGAGGCCGTGCCTGGCAGGATCAGGAGGAGGCCGTACCTGGCAGGAGCAGGAGGAGGCCGTGCCTGGCAGGAGCAGGAGGAGACCGTGCCTGGCAGGAGCAGGAGGAGGCCGTGCCTGGCAGGAGCAGGAGGAGGCCGTGCCTGGCAGGAGCAGGAGGAGGCCGTGCCTGGCAGGAGCAGCAGGAGACCGTGTCTGGCAGGAGCAGGAGTAGGCCGTGCCTGGCGGGAGCAGGAGGAGGCCGTGCCTGGCAGGAGCAGGAGGAGGCCGTGCCTGGCAGGAGCAGGAGGAGGCCGTGCCTGGCAGGAGCAGGAGGAGGCCGTGCCTGGCAGGAGCAGGAGGAGGCCGTGCCTGGCAGGAGCAGCAGGAGGCCGTGTCTGGCAGGAGCAGGAGGAGGCCGTGCCTGGCAGGAGCAGGAGGAGGCCGTGCCTGGCAGGAGCAGGAGGAGGCCGTGCCTGGCAGGATCAGGAGGAGGCCGTGCCTGGCAGGAGCAGGAGGAGGCCGTGCCTGGCAGGAGCAGGAGGAGGCCGTGCCTGGCAGGAGCAGGAGGAGGCCGTGCCTGGCAGGAGCAGGATTGTACAGATAGCGTGAATGAGGAATCGTTCAACATTTCTACACCTAAAAGTCCCTCAGTTCCATGTTACATGTTTAATCACGAATATATTTATATTTTAAATACAATTTGAAGGATCTTTTGTGTTGTGTTGTTTTAGGTTAGGTTAGGTTAGGTTAAGTTAGGTTAGGTTAGGTTAGGTCAGGTTAGGTTAGGTTAGGTTAGGTTAGGTTAGGTTAGGTTAGGCTAGGTAAGGTTAGGTTAGGTTAGGTTAGGTTAGGTTAAGTTAGGTTAGGCTAGGTAAGGTTAGGTTATGTTAGGTTAAGTTAGGCTAAGTTAGGTTAAGTTAGGAAAACATTAAGAACACTCTGAAGTGAATCAACTCATGACAACAAAGAATGCCGTCTTCTCGGCCACCCCGATCTGACCAGCGCCCCAATGATACGACTCAGATCTTTCTGGCAGTGAAAAGAACCTGCTACCGTTAAAACAACCTTCAGGTGAGGACTTAACGAACAGCTGTCTAGCAAAACATTCTTCAACCGCCATTTTGTTAAAACCAATGACATGATAAAACTCGCCGAGCCCTTCTCTGACGTAGTCCTGAATGTCACTTCCATTAGCAGACAGAAAGTTGTTCAAAGGAACAAAGATTTGTTTCCCAGCTTCCCCTGTCATGATTGGTTGGTCTGGTATATATCTGCAGATTTGATTAAAGCAAGACTTCTCTTTTAAGCGTTGACAAGAGTGAATATATCTGACGCCTCCATGGAATGTGTTTAATGGGGTGAACTCTGACAGGAAGTCGACAGCATCCTCGTTGATCTTCGGTTCGGCGATATTATTGTTCGGCGGCCACATTTCAGTCTTGTTAATCGCCTCCAGGAGGGGCGTTGACAACGAGATCAGCATCTTTATGTTATGTTTGTCCACCGCGACCGAGCGCTCGATTGGGTCGACAGATTTTATTGCTACGCCGTTGTTTGGGTTGTTTATTATTTGAAAGATTTCTTGCAGTTTCATGACGTCACCAGACTGGAGCAGAGGTAGCATCATATCTTCATATGTCTGGCAAGCCTCGAGCGAGCGTAGCGAACCAAACAACAACAGCCAGGGAATTAACATTGCAGAGAAACCTTGGTAAGGAAACAATAATGATAATAAGTATTTTATTTTGTTCTAAAGCTTGCCATTAAATATTATTATTTATTACAGGACACTTTTATTAAATTCTATTAAATTCTCACAATTTGTTATTTCCTTGGGTAGATTATTAAATTCCTTCATTCCCTTATAAAATAGTGACTTTTTCATTTTGTCTTCATTAGAGCAACTCACAAAGCAATTAAATTTCGCATTTCTAGTTTTGTTTTCATGTATATCAATTATTTTAACTAATTTATTACTAAGCTAATCAGGGCAGTAAGCACTTCGTTATTTTCAAAATAAATATCATTCCATTCCAATGCTGTGCAGTCCGTGCCAATGCAACTCACCTTGTCTCTAGTCGCCAGGTATTTGCTCAGAGGATCGAACCCACGACCTGCTGGTGTCGACACCGGAGGAAGTATGAATGTGTGTTGTCATCTACAATGGTTTTTACTCGCGAATAATGAACCAACTTCCGGTCAAACAACAGTGCAATGAGGGTCCAGAAGAACATAGAAGCTGACCGGATCATCGGCTTGGTGGCCTACTTACAGGTCGTTCCATATCAAGTACCCGTCACTCAAAACCTTCACTATCAGGTCATTCCATATCAAGTGCCCGTCACTCAAAACCTTCACTATCAGGTCATTCCATATCAAGTGCCCGTCACTCAAAACCTTCACTATCAGGTCATTCCATATCAAGTGCCCATCACTCAAAACCTTCACTATCAGGTCATTCCATATCAAGTACCCGTCACTCAAAACCTTCACTATCAGGTCATTCCATATCAAGTACCCGTCTCTCAAAACCTTCACTATCAGGTCATTCCATATCAAGTGCCCGTCACTCAAAACCTTCACTATCAGGTCATTCCATATCAAGTGCCCGTCACTCAAAACCTTCACTATCAGGTCATTTCATATCAAGTGCCCGTCACTCAAAACCTTCACTATCAGGTCATTAAATATCAAGTGCCTGTCACTCAAAACCTTCACTATCAGGTCATTCCATATCACGTGCCCGTCACTCAAAACCTTCACTATCAGGTCATTCCATATCAAGTGCCCGTCACTCAAAACCTTCACTATCAGGTCATTCCATATCAAGTGCCCGTCAATCAAAACCTTCACTATCAGGTCATTCCATATCAAGTGCCCGTCACTCAAAACCTTCACTATCAGGTCATTCCATATCAAGTGTCCGTCTCTCAAAACCTTCACTATCAGGTCATTCCATATCAAGTGTCCGTCACTCAAAACCTTCACTATCAGGTCATTCCATATCAAGTGTCCGTCACTCAAAACCTTCACTATCAGGTCATTCCATATCAAGTACCAGTCTCTCAAAACCTTCACTATCAGGTCATTCCATATCAAGTGCCCGTCACTCAAAACCTTCACTATCAGGTCATTCCATATCAAGTGCCCGTCACTCAAAACCTTCACTATCAGGTCATTCCATATCAAGTGCCCGTCACTCAAAACCTTCACTATCAGGTCATTCCATATCAAGTGCCCGTCACTCAAAACCTTCACTATCAGGTCATTCCATATCAAGTGCCCGTCACTCAAAACCTTCACTATCAGGTCATTTCATATCAAGTGCCCGTCACTCAAAACCTTCACTATCAGGTCATTCCATATCAAGTGCCCGTCACTCAAAACCTTCACTATCAGGTCATTCCATATCAAGTGCCCGTCACTCAAAACCTTCACTATCAGGTCATTCCATATCAAGTGCCCGTCACTCAAAACCTTCACTATCAGGTCATTCCATATCAAGTGCCCGTCACTCAAAACCTTCACTATCAGGTCATTCCATATCAAGTGCCCGTCACTCAAAACCTTCACTATCAGGTCATTCCATATCAAGTGCCCGTCACTCAAAACCTTCACTATCAGGTCATTCCATATCAAGTGCCTGTCACTCAAAACCTTCACTATCAGGTCATTCCATATCAAGTGCCCGTCACTCAAAACCTTCACTATCAGGTCATTCCATATCAAGTGCCTGTCACTCAAAACCTTCACTATCAGGTCATTCCATATCAAGTACCCGTCTCTCAAAACCTTCACTATCAGGTCATTCCATATCAAGTGCCCGTCACTCAAAACCTTCACTATCAGGTCATTCCATATCAAGTGCCCGTCACTCAAAACCTTCACTATCAGGTCATTCCATATCAAGTGCCCGTCACTCAAAACCTTCACTATCAGGTCATTCCATATCAAGTGTCCGTCACTCAAAACCTTCACTATCAGGTAATTCCATATCAAGTGCCCGTCACTCAAAACCTTCACTATCAGGTCATTCCATATCAAGTGCCCATCACTCAAAACCTTCACTATCAGGTCATTCCATATCAAGTGTCCGTCACTCAAAACCTTCACTATCAGGTCATTCCATATCAAGTGCCTGTCACTCAAAACCTTCACTATCAGGTCATTCCATATCAAGTGCCCGTCACTCAAAACCTTCACTATCAGGTCATTCCATATCAAGTGCCCATCACTCAAAACCTTCACTATCAGGTCATTCCATATCAAGTACCCGTCACTCAAAACCTTCACTATCAGGTCATTCCATATCAAGTGCCCGTCACTCAAAACCTTCACTATCAGGTCATTGCATATCAAGTACCCGTCACTCAAAACCTTCACTATCAGGTCATTCCATATCAAGTGCCCGTCACTCAAAACCTTCACTATCAGGTCATTGCATATCAAGTGCCCGTCACTCAAAACCTTCACTACCAGGTCATTCCATATCAAGTGCCCGTCACTCAAAACCTTCACTATCAGGTCATTCCATATCAAGTGCCCGTCACTCAAAACCTTCACTATCAGGTCATTCCATATCAAGTGCCCGTCACTCAAAACCTTCACTATCAGGTCATTCCATATCAAGTGCCCGTCACTCAAAACCTTCACTATCAGGTCATTCCATATCAAGTGCCCGTCACTCAAAACCTTCACTATCAGGTCATTCCATATCAAGTGCCCGTCACTCAAAACCTTCACTATCAGGTCATTCCATATCAAGTGCCCGTCACCCAAAACCTTCACTATCAGGTCATTCCATATCAAGTGCCTGTCACTCAAAACCTTCACTATCAGGTCATTCCATATCAAGTACCCGTCTCTCAAAACCTTCACTATCAGGTCATTCCATATCAAGTACCCGTCTCTCAAAACCTTCACTATCAGGTCATTCCATATCAAGTACCCGTCACTCAAAACCTTCACTATCAGGTCATTCCATATCAAGTGCCCGTCACTCAAAACCTTCACTATCAGGTCATTCCATATCAAGTGCCCGTCACTCAAAACCTTCACTATCAGGTCATTCCATATCAAGTGCCCGTCACTCAAAACCTTCACTATCAGGTCATTCCATATCAAGTGCCCGTCACTCAAAACCTTCACTATCAGGTCATTCCATATCAAGTGCCCGTCACTCAAAACCTTCACTATCAGGTCATTCCATATCAAGTGCCCGTCACTCAAAACCTTCACTATCAGGTCATTCCATATCAAGTGCCCGTCACCCAAAACCTTCACTATCAGGTCATTCCATAGCAAGTACCAGTCTCTCAAAACCTTCACTATCAGGTCATTCCATATCAAGTACCCGTCTCTCAAAACCTTTACTATCAGGTCATTCCATATCAAGTACCCGTCTCTCAAAACCTTCACTATCAGGTCATTCCATATCAAGTACCCGTCACTCAAAACCTTCACTATCAGGTCATTCCATATCAAGTGCCCGTCACTCAAAACCTTCACTATCAGGTCATTCCATATCAAGTGCATGTCACTCAAAACCTTCACTATCAGGTCATTCCATATCAAGTGCCCGTCACTCAAAACCTTCACTATCAGGTCATTCCATATCAAGTGCCCGTCACTCAAAACCTTCACTATCAGGTCATTCCATATCAAGTACCAGTCTCTCAAAACCTTCACTATCAGGTCATTCCATATCAAGTGCCCGTCACTCAAAACCTTCACTATCAGGTCATTCCATATCAAGTGCCCGTCACTCAAAACCTTCACTATCAGGTCATTCCATATCAAGTACCCGTCACTCAAAACCTTCACTATCAGGTCATTCCATATCAAGTGCCCGTCACTCAAAACCTTCACTATCAGGTCATTCCATATCAAGTGCCCGTCACTCAAAACCTTCACTATCAGGTCATTCCATATCAAGTACCAGTCTCTCAAAACCTTCACTATCAGGTCATTCCATATCAAGTGCCCGTCTCTCAAAACCTTCACTATCAGGGTTAGAGCAGACCCTTGGTAAAGTAACAGGTACAAGATACGAAACGTTATGAAATTTAGTTTTTCTTCACTTAGCATTCAAAACCCAGTTGAAATAGTTTTTGATAAAACTAGCGGTAAGTATTATTATGTGTGGTGTTTAACGACGCACTGTTTTGACATCTGGTCATGTGGCACTGGTCTAATGGCGTCGGTGAATGAGTGGATGATGATGAGGATGATGATGAACCTAACCTAGCCTAGAAGGGAGGAGGGGAAACCTGGTGCCGGCACGAAGCCTACTCCTGTCGAAGACCAAGGGGACCACCGGCTTAACGTCCCTTCCGAAGGACGGTACAACGCGAACAACAGGATTCCTCCACAAATCCATGCTGTCGAGAGGTTGATAAGCAAGGCGAGTGAAGTTGCTGTACTAACTTTCATCCCTCCAACCTCTCTCCCAAACAGAACTGGTCATGTGTATGATGGTCACCCATCCAATACCTGACCCAGCGCAGTGTTGCTTAACTTTTATCCCTCCAACCTCTCTCCCGAACAGAACCTAGCGGTAAGGATAAATCAAGTAGACATGAGTCTAAAAACCATCACAAGCAATTCCTTTATTTTCCCATCATTCCTATTTTAGGAACGGATTTCCAGCGGTCAGTTAAATAACTAACAGACCGTTATCATACAGAACCGCCTTCTGTTTGGCTGACTGACCAGGCAAACAACAAACTAACAGACCGTTAAGTTCTTAACAGAGTAACAGGGTAACTGGCTGTTAGTATGATAATCTGAACGAATTAAGTAGATTGTATGTGTTGATGATATCACAGCATCCCACAGCGTAGCTTTTATTACTCAAGTCTATTGTGAAAGAATGTGGAGGTGGACTTGAATTGAAGAACGTGGACTGATTGAACAAAGTCTTCGATTGCTTCGATTTGTTCGACGAGGAGGTCACAATCAGCCTTGTTGCTCTCAACCACGGCGCAGATCAACAGCTTGGTGACTCCAAACCCAACTGGAACCAGCTTCCCTGGGGAGCAATGGACCAGTATGACATGCTAGCACTGATCTTATATTACCAGGACAGCACCGAGTGCAAAGTGCAATCAATACGCTAAATAATGACCTGTCAATCTCATGTACAGTGATAAATCTACGCTGAGTATTGTTATTATCAAAGTGGTTGGTCTTACCTTCCCCCCACTCGAGGGTTTCCATCTGAATGCGTCTGACATTGACCTCCATTGCCTTCATGTCCGTGTCATCACCCCAAGGTTTGACCTCCAGTACAATGCTAGACCGAGCAGTGGGTGGTTCCATGTTGTCCCGTCTTTAACCTACCCACCTTAGAACAGCTGTTTCATGGTAATATAGCACAACTAAGTTATTGCTCGGTGCAGAGTTCAGATAAGATTACATTAAGTGGGTAGAAACATCTCGCTCTGACGTATGTTGATGATGGTAGACCTCAATAAAGCTAGAGCTAGTTTTAGATGAAAACATATTGATATCAATAATTGTGAAATGTGATTTTCTAATCTGTATTTCATGTGATTTATAACCTAGATCAACTGATCGGCTTCCTATAATCATTTAAACGAGTTCAGGCATTTATCAACTTAAATAAAAACTTGTGATTTATGACCGTTGTAAGTTTATTGGTTTGATTGGATTTGATTCTGTGGATTCCAACTTTGATTTGAAGCTGATGTCCAACTAAAGTTTTCGTACTCCAGATATCTAGTAGATCCAGCATTCGGCAGCAAACAAACAATTGAAATGAGCGATGGAATCTCAGGAGTAAAGCGCAGCCGTCAACAATTGAACAGTTCTTGTTAAAATGCGCTTTAAAAGCCGTGAGATCAACGTATCCCAATCATCTGTCAGATTTTATCTCAACTTTCCAAAACACTGCAATTACAGAAGCCAGGATTGTGATATTCAGGTTGTCACAGATCTAAACTTCCAGTGCAGCATTTGCTTTGTAGTTGGAATTCAGATCAATTCAGCCACGTTTACTTGTCGACTAGTTTCCAGGAACAAGAACAAGTCATTAAACACGGTTCATGAATTATACAAATCAGTCACAAACGATTGGTTGAATTTGAAATGTTTATCATATTCTGGTCTTGCAATCTTCTGCCGTCATGAATCATTGTTTCACACCTTGTCAAGAACAACGTGGGAACTTCACGATGGGTTTACTCTGCAGAGATAACTGGTTGAATAATGTGTTATTCTGGGTCATATGTTTACCTCCAGCGTGCTAGGGTCGGTGCTAGGGTCGGTGCTAGGGTCGGTGCTAGGGTCGGTGCTAGGGTCGGTGCTAGGGTCGGTGCTAGGGTTTGAAAATATCTCCAACCAAGTTATAGCAGTCCTCGAGTTCGGAAACTCTTTGATATTGATCGGAGTTTTCAACATTTTTACAAGGAAAACATTGTTCGTATTTTATCCCAAGATTTTGTTTACAACAACCTTGGCGATAAAATGTATGCGAATGCTTTGTCTTGGTGTAGAGTTTAGCTTCGGAATATTCCCTGTCCTCAGTAGCGAGCTACTGAATCAAACTAAACATTATTGAAGAAGTTGCCCCAATCTTGACATCAGGTCACAATAAGGTTAGAGAAATGTATGATAACTAATTCAAAATCTTTACCAAGCTGGCCAGGAACCAGGAAGCCGATACCAAATGATAACCGGTCAGAAAAGATGGGCAATAATCAACGTACAATTTTACGAGAGAAATAAATTAAGAAGTTTATCATATGTTTGAAATAAATGTTAAAACTAAACAGGTAATGTCTTGGACACAGTGCTAGAGACAGCTGACGAACAAAGTCTTGTAAAGAACTTCATACCAGTTTGTCCTCCAGGTACATAACTGACAAGGAACCACACAAGTGCTATTATTTGTCCAACTGCACTTAGCACTGTTAGTGGTGTACTCTGCACACTTAGAGCAAAATACAAAGTAGCAAATAACGTTCCAAAGTATGCTATGGTGAACGGCAGTCTTTCTCGAGAGAATAGGTGTCGGAGATGGTGCATGGGTCCCCACAGAAAGGAGAAACTGGAAAAGAAAACACGATTGTACGAAGTTAGAAACATTGACTTCATAACTAGGTATACGCTATTCTGTTTCTTAAAAGACAACTAACGACAACAAAGTCAAACAAAAACTAGGCAAGGTGGGAAACAACATGTAGATATGTTAGGTAGGTACATGCATCCAAGACTATTTGCTTACCTGCATATTATAAAAAAGCTACCCATTGTAAATAGGAGAGCAAACTTTCTTGCTTTTAAAATTAATACTGGAGCATACATTGCAGACAAAGTAAAACATATCATTCCCATAACAATACAGAAGCAGAATCCCATGATTCTCTGGATTCGGCCCTAGAAGAAATGAGGATATCATTAAACAGTGGTTTATATTCATGTTGAAGGAAGTCATAATGCAATATTAACAGAATTATATGATGAAACTGCAGTGAAATTCATACAAGGGTGGGACAACAGTCCTTTTGTGCATCAGCCATCCACCCATTTGAACTTGCGGCTTCAGTAGCTGGTGCTTTAGTAAACCATTTCTTGATATCTGGAGCCGCAAAATTAATTGAGCCATTGATCAGTGGTTGAAGTTGTGATTTATCATTCCTTGAGAGGTACGTATCCAGATCTTTCTTTAGATCAGCCATAATATCAACACATCAACACAATATAATGTTCATTTGAGACTTCTGTCAGAGTCACCGCCAACCACCGCCAACTCACTCGTCCCGTGAGCTGTCAGCTCACACAGCGGAGCCAGCTGTGTACGTGTGGGAGAATTTCCGAGACAATGTACCCTCGAATAGGACTGCCTTCTGGTTTCAAAGTGAATAAACACGCGGTAAAATTTAAAAGTCTACGGTTTTCTTGTACAAATATCGTTTGGCGTTTGAAAAGCCTTGTCAAGTATTTACACGTTCGCTAGCATGGCATAGAAATCAACGTTATTGGTCTAAGCGATTATTGCAATTGATTTTGAGTGTACCTGGGGTCGTTTCGAGGACTTTTCGACCTTTTTTTTTGGAAAAAAAAACACTGTGTACTTTCTGAAAAGTAGTATTATTGTTTGCCGCTAGATGACAACCTTCGAAGTTATTTGAAATTGCCTATATTTGTTCAAAAAATCCAGAGATATTTTATCCGGATAATGTCTAAGTAATTTAGACAGTATTCGTTTGCGTGATGTCCATTTTAATGTATATTAAATACAGGAATATTACAGGTATAATATTATAAGTATTGAATATAGGAGAACTTCAACGCGCTTTTCTCCACAGACTATGCATTAGTTCGCCTGTTTGCTTCTAGAGGCCGTCTAAATCGCAGGTACACAATCTTGAACAAGTATCAGAAATGCAGGGCTCAACAAACTGTCAGTATTTGCTGTCAGCGTGAAAGATGGCTGCCACTGGGAGTCGCCTGTTAAGTTTATCATTGCTTGTATTGTCAGTCTTAGCAGGTAAGTACGTGAGAAGACAATCAGCGTGGAAATAATCATAACCGTAGTAAGATCTTTTATTTGAAATCATCATGAAACTCAGACGCAAGCCTGTATTGTGTCTACCCTGATAGAAACCAATGCGCCCCGGTTGAGGTTAGCTTATGTGCCAGTATGATGCATAATCCCAGTGTCATTGACTGGTTAGCAATGACAAGAATATAACATCCAGGGAAATATGTTCTGCACATTCCAGGCACGATCCATGGCGAACGCACAAAGGACAAGATGTACGAGTCTATCGAAGGAGCTGCCGCTTGCTTTCGAAGACTGAACGGAACGCATCAGTTTGGCTGCACCTGTAAGTTATCACCGCAGAAAGCTTCAACTTGATCCTGCTTTAGCGGCCGACTTAAATAAGGGCGTGGCTTGTTGTAGCTCGTCGTGGCGGCAACGTCGGCGTTATTGCAGTCGTGGATTCTGATTCGGAACTGTCCTGGCTGCTCAACGACGCGGCTGCTGGACCCTACATGGTCATGTTGCCGCCGTTTATGTTCACGAGGTAAGATCGCCTCGAACTAAACAACAACGGAGACCAATCCTAGGCTCGGAAGGAAAGAAGAATTCCACGTTTCATACGTGAACCTTGCAGAGAACTTTGCCTGGATATGAAAATAGCAAACAATTGTATTCCAACTTCATTCCCCAAGGTTCAGGCGTTGAGTGTAGGTTCTAGGTAGAGTTTCAACGTTAATGTTACAGTCTCTGCGTGAAAGATGGCCGCCAAATGACTACCTTACCGACAAAAATGCAGAGTACCGGAACATCACGTTAAGTGGAGCCACTGTCGTATAAAATTTAATTTCAATATTTCTCGTAGGTTAATTGCTTTTGTGACTTTTCATGCTCAAAAAATCTCCATCAATGTTTACCTCAACGATTGATAAACACGTAACGATTTTAAAAAGCGAGAAACCTACGATAAATATCGAAATTGGGTTTTACAAGATGTCAATAGAAGATGTCAATACAAGATGTCAATACAAGATGTCAATAGAAGATGTCAATACAAGATGGCTTCCTGTCCCACGTTCAGGCAAGTGTTGTTCTCATTGCGAGACTCGGGTAAGGTCAGCGGGATGCTTCTGTGGGGCGGTAACGCAACCAATCAGCTGACTTCGTTCTCCCCCGACGCAACCTGCCCCAACTCAGACGAGCCGAGGGGCGTGGCCAGCTGTGACTCCGCCCACCCGTGGAACCCGACAGGCTCGGACTTGTTGCATCACGATCTTGGATTCCCGATCTTCACGCTGGACTCTGAAGACACGATCGCCAACATAAGACAGGTTAGAAAACATAAGATAAATAAATCCCAGTAATGCCAACATCTAACAACTCCCCAACCTCTACCAGAACTCCTATTCACGAAGTGAAAGCCGCGGCTCTGGCTGCGAAAGCCACAATGTCACACAATTGACATTCACAAACTTTTTCACTGTCATAAGCCGCGTTCGGGTTTCAAACCTGGCTCGATGCGGCTCGATGGATACCATTTGTTTATTTTATTGGATGTTGGTTTTATTTTGCATCTTTTTAGGTGAAAAGCTTTGTTAAAAATTAAATTAAAATTAATCATGAAATTGTTAAACATCTCATTGAGATTATCACTGTCATCAAGACTGCTCTACTAAGCCTCACTAAGTAATTGATCAAAGTTGATTATTTGCTTGTCTTTAAAGGATCTTTTTATTTCGTACCTAACTAGCTCACTATTATTTTCCTGATATTCATAAATAAGAATTTGAATACCATGGACAGATAAACCAGCATCAATTGATGAAGCCTCACCCAGATTATTACTTGTGAAAATATTATCAATACATGTAGAGGATTTGGTGATTCCAGTTGGTTCAAGTATCTTGATGGATAGACCATGAATTTTCAAAGTATTTGTTAGAAGAAGGGCATGTTAACAATCAGATAAAAAATCTAGATTTAAATCACCACACAAAATTAATTGTTTACCAGTGTTGTCTAAATCATGTAAAAGATGTGAAATGTTTTCTAAGAATACGTTGAAACTACCCGCCAGTGGTCTATACACACATACAATATTAAAATTACCACACGCAGCCCTCAATTGCAATTCTATTGCGGCAATTTCAATGTGCTTTTCAATGATTAGGTGATGATCAAACATATGAGGTTTGTTTAACAGTTAGGCCTGCTTTAGCAAATATACAGACACCACTGTGAGAATGCTTGGTTCTACAGAAATAACTGATTGGTTCATATCATTCAAGTTTAATACAATTAATTACCTCATTTTGAAGCCAATGCTCAATGAAACATATAATATCCGAACTATGGACGCTTAGAATGGTCTTGATACGGTTTATTTTGTTTCTTATCGATTGAATGTTTCTATGCACTTGATCTCTTTTCACAACGATCTCTTATTGGAGACCGTATTGATTTGCTTGGATATCGGTTTAGCTTTGTTTGGGATGGAATCAGTGCAATATTTATCACTAGTGCTTGGGTTTGCAGGTGATGTTAATTGACCCCTGTGTTTACTATTTGAATGATACATCTTGGAGGGCAAAACAGTTTTAATTGTGTTTAATGACTCTTCATTGATTTTACCCATCGGTCTAAGAAAGTAAGCTTCTTGATTCCCTCCTCTGATTGTGTACATGTTTTTCCAACATTTGTTTTTGCGACCTGTATGCTAAGAGTACTCGACTTAGTTTGCTTGGATGTTATCCACTTTGCAAGAAGTGGATAATTCAACTGCAAAGTACTTTTTTGCTTTGTCCATCTAAGTGAAAGCCATCAGTGTCAAAATACTCTTTAGTTATTTCCTTGTCAAGAAAGTTGATTCTAATATTCTTTGCACACTTGGTCTTTCAATCATTTATTACATTATGAATAGCTTGGTCTTTCAATCATTTATTGCATTATGAATAGCTTGGTCTTTCAATCATTTATTGCATTATGAATAGCTTGGTCTTTCAATCATTTATTACATTATGAATAGCTTGGTCTTTCAATCATTTATTACATTATGAATAGCTTGGTCTTTCAATCATTTATTGCATTATGAATAGCTTGGTCTTTCAATCATTTATTACATTATGAATAGCTTGGTCTTTCAATCATTTATTGCATTATGAATAGCTTGGTCTTTGAATCATTTATTACATTATGAATAGCTTGGTCTTTCAATCATTTATTACATTATGAATAGCTTGGTCTTTCAATCATTTATTACATTATGAATAGCTTGGTCTTTCAATCATTTATTACATTATGAATAGCTTGGTCTTTCAATCATTTATTGCATTATGAATAGCTTGGTCTTTCAATCGTTTATTACATTATGAATAGCTTGGTCTTTGAATCATTTATTACATTATGAATAGCTTGGTCTTTGAATCATTTATTACATTATGAATAGCTTGGTCTTTCAATCATTTATTACATTATGAATAGCTTGGTCTTTCAATCATTTATTGCATTATGAATAGCTTGGTCTTTGAATCATTTATTACATTATGAATAGCTTGGTCTTTCAATCATTTATTACATTATGAATAGCCTGGTCTTTCAATCATTTATTACATTATGAATAGCTTGGTCTTTCAATCATTTATTACATTATGAATAGCTTGGTCTTTGAATCATTTATTACATTATGAATAGCTTGGTCTTTCAATCATTTATTACATTATGAATAGCTTGGTCTTTCAATCATTTATTGCATTATGAATAGCTTGGTCTTTCAATCATTTATTGCATTATGAATAGCTAATAAATAGTGGTTTACATGATGGCATATTTTATTATATTATTACTTATCGACTCTGCTCGGACGTAGCGGGTTCCGCCGCTTGGTCGAAATACAAATAGTTAGTGAATACAAAACTTTGCGGCTTTCGGATTTGGCGGGTTTCGTCCGACGGCCGAAGCCCACAGTTTCAAAGCTGCACCAAACCCGCACCGAGTTAGTGAATATTAACAATTGATTGTTATTTCAGTGTTATGAGAAACACAATGCCGAGGAACGAGTCGAGCAGCCGAGTCGTTCTTTGTGCGCGCTCGAGATGAACGCGTTCATGTTCGCTGCCGTCGACTCAAAAACCTGCATGCGACGAAGTAACTCCGCCCACAATCTCAACCCAGGTCAGTTTTATATACGATATCCGGTCATTGGCTCCAAGTGCAGCTGTTGATTGCGTTTGTTTTACTTCCGGTTTAATGTTGCATAAATCGGATGTGATATTTCTTCCCGAGTCTTCCCACTCATCCCAGGGGAGTCAACCTCTTAGCAAGAGAAATCCCAAACAAGAACCGTTATTATCAATTATAAAGGGGATTCATTCGAAGATGAGTATTTTAACAAAAACTATTTCAACTGGGTTTTGAATGCTAAGTAAAGAACAACTGAATTTCCCAACGTTTCGTAACTTGTACCTGTTACTTTATCAAGGGTAAGAGCAGTCCTGACAATTTTCCAATTTTGACAATTAGCAAGTAGCTAAAGTAGCAAACTGCCCTTTAAACCTTCTTTTTAGGATCAAATGTCAATCTCAACTTCGCCAACAAGCGATAGTTTGCACCCCTGAACACGGTAGGCTAGTTAGATTTTTAATTGCTTCAATTCTCTGGAAGTTACAACGATTTTTAATTAAAAAACTTGAAAAACTCCCCTAGTTTTAACCTGAGGAAAAATCAGGGATGTGCATTCGATTCCTAAGAAAATTATATCTCTGTTGACATTCCTTGCCGGGTAAATAAGTCGCTTTAATTTCAGGGCAAATTTAAGTTCAAATAAAAGTATTCTTTGAAAGATAATGGATCGCTCATCATCTCGGCTAAATGAAAGGTTGTATCTAATTCTGAACTCTTCTGCCATCTAGTAGCAAACTGTAACAACTAAATTAATGTTGTCAATTTGTTGATAGATGGCACTAGTAGTAGTTCAGAGTTGTGTAGCCCACCATGTAGCCGATATGAAACAAATTGTAAATTGAACCACTCGGGATGCCAGTTGGTGCTAAATGTTTGAGGAAGGCTTTTAAGTCTAATATTCCTTCTAATTACGGTGCTACGTCATTTAAAATATTGCCAGTCTGGTTCTGCAAGTTATCTTGAACTATGAGATTGATAATTTTGTTCTTGTTTGGGTAAGTCTTCTAAAATAGTCCATATTTAGTTCAGTAAGGTTATGGTAATAGTTCCTCTACCTCATGGCATATTTATCTTTTTTACGTATAGAAATAAATTCCTTGCCAGGCGGGGGTTCTATGGTTATTCATCCTAATGGTCATATGAGCTATAAAGGGTGACACAATTCTTAAAGAATCGGGGTTCTATCGGTGGTAAAACATTCGGAGAACAAGAACCGAATCTTGTGATTGAACGCTAAGTTTCTTTCCACCAACCCTTGCATAAGTTTCTATGTTTAAAGTGAAGGTTGTTTTGCTTCTAGGATACATTCAAGGACCACATTCAATCTGGTACAGTTGTGATTACAGTTCCTACCTCGTGGCAGAGATCTATTTTGTTTGTTCAGGAAATAAATTCCTTGCCAGGCGATGGTTTGCTATGGTTATTGGTCCTAGAGGTCCTATGGCCTCTGATGGTCTGTCCTATGGTCTGATTGAAAAGATCCTTCAGAAACTTCCTTACTAACGAAGCATAATACTCGATCGATGAATTGTTCAATAAGACTAAATTAGGTTCCTATTATTCCTCAATTTGTTCTATGCTCTATGCTCTATGATGATCTATGCTCTATTATCTATGATCTATGCTCTATGTTCTATTATCTATGATATATGCTCTATGATCTATGTTCTATGTTGTTCTATGTTTCAGTACGCTACTGTGACCCTCTAGGAGATCGCAATGTGTTCTCCACTTTATGGCCCCGCCTACCAGGGGACCCGGTGCTGACTCTAGCTGCAAGACTGGATGCAGCTTCTTTGTTTGATGGCAGAGCTGTTGGAGCCGGAGCAGCTGTCCCTGGAGCAGCTGTTCTAGTTGCCACTGCAACGTTGTTGTCCCACATGCTGCCAGCTGACTCCAGACAATCTGCTAATTGTAAGTCGTTTTCATTTGTCAAAACATTAAGGAAGAACTTGTTAGTAATTGTAAAACTAGAGAGAGTTTTTGTTAAAGAATAAAAGTCTTTAATTTGTAGATCAGGTTGGCCAATGAAAGACTCTTTTATGTTATTTTTAAAACTGGTATTTGCTATCGTTAATAGATATAGCAGCGTTGAGTGTGCAGGTTCTAGGTAGAGACAGAACGTTAATGTTATAGTCTCTGCGTGAAAGATGGCCGCCAAATTACTACCTTACCGACAAAAATGCAGAGTACCGGAACATCACGTTAAGTGGAGCCACTGTCGTATGAAATTTAATTTCAATATTTCTCGTAGGTTAACTCGCTTTTGTGACTTTTCATGCTCAAAAAATCTCCATCAATGTTTACCTCAACGATTGATAAACAGGTAACGATATTAAAATCCGGTGGACGGCCAATCTTAAATTTTGACACAAGTAGCTATGTATTTGCTGTCAATATTTAAATAATAATTCAGTTGAATCAGAGAAGGTTTTTTTACGAAGGGCATTTTGGGAAATGTAGATGTAAAAAATTAAATAAGTGTCCAGAAAATGTAAGATTTTGTTTTAAATCCAGACAGAGCATGAAATAATCTTTGATTAGAGTTCTGTTGAAAGTCTGTAGCTCCAATAAAACCCAAGATATTCAGGAAAAGAGAAGTCAATCAATGCACGGAGGTAAAATTACCACATTTTCCATCTCATGTAACTTTTCAACTCTTTGAGTAAAAAAATAAATAAAAATAACTTGAGCCTCAATCAACATTCTCAACAAGTGTACTAAATTTCATCAAAATCTGAGTCGGTCCTCGACAAAGTTGAGTGGAGCTGTGTTAATTTTACGTGACAATTTAGTCAATAATAATATCTGTCAAACTCGATCATAATTTCGTCATAATCGGCTAAAATCCTCAAAATTTTCTTGAATTTTCAACCTATTCGTTAAAACTGAATAGTAAATTGACAAAAATGTGATGAAAACTTAGGATGAAATCTAATTTAAATTGCAAACGCTTGCAATGCGCGGGGTATTTTATTATTATCAACACTATAACCGTCTCAAAAATTGATGCCCAAACGGGGACTGGAACCCTGATCTCCACCTGTCGCGGGTGTTGCTCTAACCAATTTAGCTACTTGGACCCCGATCTCCACCTGTCGCGGGTGTTGCTCTAACCAATTGAGCTACTTGGACCCCGATCTCCACCTGTCGCGGGTGTTGCTCTAACCAATTTAGCTACTTGGACCCCGATCTCCACCTGTGGCGGGTGTTGCTCTAATCAATTGAGCTACTTGGACCCCGATCTCCACCTGTCGCGGGTGTTGCTCTAACCAATTGAGCTACTTGGACCCCGATCTCCACCTGTCGCGGGTGTTGCTCTAACCAATTGAGCTACTTGGACCCTGATCTCCACCTGTCGCGGGTGTTGCTCTAACCAATTGAGCTACTTGGACCCCGGTCTCCACCTGTCGTGGGTGTTGCTCTAACCAATTGAGCTACTTGGACCCTGATCTCCACCTGTCGCGGGTGTTGCTCTAACCAATTGAGCTACTTGGACCCCGGTCTCCACCTGTCGTGGGTGTTGCTCTAACCAATTGAGCTACTTGGACCCTGATCTCCACCTGTCGCGGGTGTTGCTCTAACCAATTGCGCTACTTGGACCCCGATCTCCACCTGTCGCGGGTGTTGCTCTAACCAATTGAGCTACTTGGACCCCGATCTCTACCTGTCGCGGGTGTTGCTCTAACCAATTGAGCTACTTGGACCCCGATCTCCACCTGTCACGGATGTTGTTAATAATAAAAGATGTGATGAAACCTGTTGATGGCGGCCAACTTTGAGGTTATGTTTGTGTTTCCAGCGAACGTGATGTTCATGTTGTTCCACGGTGAAGCTCACGGTCTGATTGGCTCGACTCGTGCCGCGTACGACATGTCACGCAATGAGTTCCCTCCGTCCGAGACCGACGCCCACTCCGAGACCGACGCCCACTCCGAGGCCGACGCCCACTCCGAGACAGAGATAACGTTGGCACAACTGCGCGGCTTTGTGGAGCTCGGCCAGCTGGTCGGCACCGGCAACAACAGACTCTACACTCACGCTAGCAATAATACTTCACCGCAGGTCAGCCAACCTCACTATCAGGTCATTCCATACCAAGTCCCATCCTTGTAAGTCCATTTGTTCAAACGATAGAGTGAATATAGTGAATGGCTGTGCTGGGCAAAAAGTAAAATATTTGGTTTCTTCCATCCCCTGCCACGAACAAACCGCTAGGCGTATGGAAAATATATTTCAATGGGGGCTGTTATTTCTGGTGTTCTAAACCTCCTGAAAATTTCATTAAATTCTGAGCTAGTGAAAGTTTTGAGTGACAGGTACTTGATATGAAACGACCCGATACTAAAACATATCTTCGCTGGTTTGTAGATGACTGAGTTTATGAAGAAGTTGATCTCGGAGGGAACTGCGCTTGGTTTGTCAGTTGGTCCTGGGTCTGGCCCGCCCGGTCACGTGCCTCCCGGATCTTTGTCCAGCTTCACTCACCGCCGCCCGGATCTCCCGGGCCTCGTGCTGGCCGGACACGACTTGCAGTTCACAAACAAGTGAGTGGGAAACATTTCATCTCACTTCCCCCCGAAATAAAAACCACCTGCTTGCGTTTGTTTGCATTCTATCGACCAATCGCATGCTTCGATTTCAACCAAATTTGCAGAGCAACAATTTTTTGCTGCTTTTTTCAGCAAATCCAAATATTATTTAACATTTTCAAACATTTGTTTTCTTGTCTGGCAGGTTCTATCACAGCCAGTACGATACTGCCGAGAGGCTCGGGTTTGTATCCGGGGATACCCGGCCGGAGAGTATCCAGCAGGTGCTGGGCAAGATCAGCCTGGCTCTGGCCAAGACTGTCTTTTATTCTCTCACTGGGAAGGAATACACTGGAGTCATCAACAAACCTAACCTAACTCTGGTCAGTAAAACCTGCACAATGACAGCAAAATAAATCACTAATCACCGAACTCTGGCTCCGATTTCAACGCAATTCGCAGGGAATGTTGTCGTGACCTCGACGTAGATCTTCTGC
The DNA here is from genome assembly GCA_947568835.1 of Protonemura montana. Classification (NCBI taxonomy): domain Eukaryota; kingdom Metazoa; phylum Arthropoda; class Insecta; order Plecoptera; family Nemouridae; genus Protonemura; species Protonemura montana. Next base: position 32,668,287 of record OX387602.1, on the reverse strand, counting down.
AATTTTCAGTCAAATCGGTCGAATAGTTTTGTTATTATTTTAAATTTACGAAGATATTCAGGTGCTGTGCAAGTCCATCGGATATGCAGTCAAAAGTATTCAATATTTTTACACTGAACTTTTTAAAGATGTTAAACGCATCAAAATAAACAAGTTTGTTAAAAACACATAATTAGTTAGTTAAAAAACGCCAATTTGTTCGGGATTTTATTTCAGAAAATAGTAATACATAATACGTTAGTTTTTTAGTTATTGACTCTGATTATTTTATTTAGATGCATTTAGGAAGCTTGAACTTGGTAATTGTTATAATTTTATGTGGTTCTTTTGTTATTGGAAAATTGTCAGGACTGCTCTTACCCTTGAAGAAGTAACAGGTACAAGTTACAAAACGTTGGGAAATTTAGTTGTTCTTCACTTAGCATTGAAAACCCAGTTGAAATAGTTTTTGTTAAAACAAGTGCTAAGTTTACATCAAGTAGACATGAGTCTAAAAACAATCAAAAGTTTTCAAGTCCTTGAGCTCAAATCTGCTTTCGTTCTCTTTTCTTTCGAACACATTTCCAACTGAATTTTGTGAAGTTTTGCAGGTTAGCTTTGCTTTGCTCTAAACAGATCGGCTGCACATTCCATGATCCCAGCATATCTCACAACGCAACTCAAATATAGTTTGTTTAAATAAATAAACTGCAATATTGTTGTTCTTGTGCCAGGTTGATTCGCTACTAGACTGCCTCCTGGTGACCTACAACTGCAGCTTGTTCAGATCAGCCACGCCCCCTGGCCAATCACTGCCTGACTCCGCCCCCTCCCATTATGTTGGCGTGTCTGTCAGCGGCAACCTGGGCACAGCGTTGATAGCGCAAGCGCTCGCATTACTGACCGGCGCTGATACGGGACTAACACAGGAGCAGTGCCGGGAACAGAACAACCAATCGGTGAGCTGCAAACATGCATTGACAGAAGATACAATGTTTTAACATTAAACATTCAACATTGATAAGAACTATACGTAATGAATCAGGAACTTTTGATTATGTTGCATAGCGTAGCGATAACCTCGAAAAATTGGCGTTTTTTCCAAACGCATAATTGGTTAGTTAGTAAAAATCACCAAATTGTTCACAATTTTATTTCAGAAAATACAAAATACATTAGTTTTTGAGTTATTGACCCTGATTATTTTATTTAGATGCATTTAGGAAGCTTGAACTTGGTAATTGTTATAAGTTTTTGTGGTTTTTTTATCAGAAAATTGTCAGGACTGCTTTTACCCTTGATAAAGTAACAGGTACAAGTTACAAAACGTTGGGAAATTCAGTTGTTCTTCACTTAGCATTCAAAACCCAGTTGAAATAGTTTTTGTTGAGATGCATTGAAATTAATACCAATGCCAGACCCAGGGGATCCGGGTGAGAAGAGAGATTTCAGTCTATGTTTCTTCCCGCAGACCACCGAGCTGGTTTGGATGTCCGGGATGAAGGAGGGGGAAGATGCCGGAGTTTGTGTCCGGACTACCATGGGATTCTCACCGGCAACCAGCCCGGCATTCATCATCGAGGGTAAAAACTTACCATTTCTTTCTATAGGACATAAAGCTTGCACAGATATTCCATCCTTATGACTGAGGCAAAGACTAGCACGGATAAAGCTTGCACAGATATCCCATTCTTATGAGACAAAGACTAGCACAGATAAAGCTTGCACAGATATTCCATCCTTATGAGGCAAAGACTAGCACAGATAAAGCTTGCACAGATATTCCATCCTTATGAGGCAAAGACTTGCACAGATAAAGCTTGCACTGATATTCCATCCTTATGAGGCAAAGACTAGCACAGATAAAGCTTGCACAGATATTCCATCCTTATGAGGCAAAGACTAGCACAGATAAAGCTTGCACAGATATTCCATCCTTATGAGGTAAAGACTAGCACAGATAAAGCTTGCACTGATATTCCATCCTTATGAGGCAAAGACTAGCACAGATAAAGCTTGCACAGATATTCCATCCTTATGAGGCAAAGACTAGCACAGATAAAGCTTGCACAGATATTCCATCCTTATGAGGCAAAGACTAGCACAGATAAAGCTTGCACAGATATTCCATCCTTATGAGGCAAAGACTAGCACAGATAAAGCTTGCACAGATATTCCATCCTTATGAGGCAAAGACTAGCACAGATAAAGCTTGCACTGATATTCCATCCTTATGAGGCAAAGACTAGCACAGATAAAGCTTGCACAGATATTCCATCCTTATGAGGCAAAGACTAGCACAGATAAAGCTTGCACTGATATTCCATGCTTATGAGGCAAAGACTAGCACAGATAAAGCTTGCACAGATATTCCATCCTTATGAGGCAAAGACTAGCACAGATAAAGCTTGCACAGATATTCCATCCGTACGAGGCAAAGACTAGCACAGATAAAGCTTGCACAGATATTCCATCCTTGTGAGGCAAAGACTAGCACAGATAAAGCTTGCACAGATATTCCATCCTTATGAGGCAAAGACTAGCACAGATAAAGCTTGCACAGATATTCCATCCTTATGAGGCAAGGACTAGCACAGATAAAGCTTGCACAGATATTCCATCCTTATGAGGCAAAGACTAGCACAGATAAAGCTTGCACAGATATTCCATCCTTATGAGGCAAAGACTAGCACAGATAAAGCTTGCACAGATATTCCATCCTTATGAGGCAAAGACTAGCACAGATAAAGCTTGCACAGATATTCCATCCTTATGAGGCAAAGACTAGCACAGATAAAGCTTGCACAGATATTCCATCCTTATGAGGCAAAGACTAGCACAGATAAAGCTTGCACAGATATTCCATCCTTATGAGGCAAAGACTAGCACAGATAAAGCTTGCACAGATATTCCATGCTTATGAGGCAAAGACAGTGACATTATATGACCGATGTCCTCCAGACTACGATTGGTCTTCGGGAGAGTTCTCAACGTGGACAGAGAGCACGTGGCATGAGTTCTCCATTCGACTGTTTCTCGTCCCTTCTGCCGCGCACGAGTGGTTCACGTTCTGCGTCGGGTTGGTAGTTCTGATCGCGGCCACGATCGCGGTGGCGTTCCTGTCTCGCAAGGCGGACGTCCTCTTTGCAGACCACACTGTGTGAGTACCAACGTTGCAACACTAAATATCATGATGATACCAACACGGGCACATAAATGATAATAAATCAAGTGTTTGTTTGCAATCGAGACATGTTGATTTAAAGTACTAACTTTTGTTTTCCAGCCTTGCTGCCGCCTGCTAGGCTGGCAGCTTCTGTGGAAAGTTGCGTCTGTGGAAGCCGATGATCCACAAGGCTGTGAGGCTGTTGCCCTTTTAGAAGGTGCTGGGCTAAGTTGACTGCAATGCCAACTTGTCGAGTGTAATTCCCCCGGATCTCGATGACCTCAGCCCACTCGGTTGACGTGAAATAGTCCCAGTAAAGTGGAGTGTAAAGTGTAGACATTTTGAAAGTCATTACGTGGGAACTGAACGTTGGTCGTTGCATCTTTCAAATGTTTCCTGTTGACCTCTGACAAGTTGTTATGTCGTGTTTCTTTACTTGCAATAATTCCTCACGACCGATTGCGTCTCTGGTCTCGTTTTAACTGAAAGCTTCTTCATTCACTTCCGAAAATAACTTTGCTAAATTAAATACACAAATCCAACAACAAAGTGACCTGCAGAGGACAGAGCGGTCTTGTGATCTTAAAACAATCTTGGAAGTTATTTTCTTCACTTATAGCTGATGTTAGAATCCTTGTAGGCTTCTTTTAGGATCACATTTTGTTCAAACAAGTTTGTTTTTTTCAATTTAATATTATTAATTTATTAAAACAGATTCACACAACATGCGTTTCCCGTGTCTGAGTTCCTAACTGAACACAACTCATTACTAAATAGTTGATTGTCTTCAATGACTTCTTGAAACTTTTTCCCAGTTTTGATCGTTTCTCTTGTCGGTTTCAGCCGTTTCTAGTTTTCTGTTCTCTTTAACTAACCCTATACATCTGATTTCTTTAATTTCCACATCCAACTTAAACTCATGGCTATTCTTACCTCTACATTTGTGAATAATTTGAAAAGCGACCATTTTTTGCCGCTGAATCAGCTGTCAAAATGCGAATTTTGTTCTGCAAGTGCTGCGATCTGGTGAGTTTCTTGTGCAGTAGGTCTTTTCGTGACTGCCTTGAGGAGCTGGGCAAGAATTCCAAACTATTTGGTGAACATTTCGGGGATTTCAAGATGATTAACGTCGTGTCGAAGACGGCGAATTTAGCGCCGTTCCTCAAGTCAACTAGTCAAACTGTAGCGTCGCAATTGAAGCCCCTGGCAGCTCCAGTCGTGTTGGCCAATGACAAGATCCTATCCCAGGCTAGTCCGATTAGGAAAAATAACTATTCGCTGAGCCAAGCTCTGCCTAGAGGACAGATTCGGGCCACTTCAGGACCTACAGGTACCAATGTTTCGATAAAACTATTATATCACTAGTTTTAGTCGATACTTTCCTTACTTTCCTACCAACCTGACTGGACATTGCGAAATTGGGGATAGAGCTCCTCCCCCTTAACTGGCTGAACTTTTGCTATATTTCGGGTGCAGAAGATGAACTGCAAGAACCAACAATCATTTTGTAGTCAATTTGGGTAATTATTTTATCTAAGGCAGACTGCATTTAATCACTATGCACCTGAACAGCAGAATATTTTGTTTCTAGGTTAGGTAGGAACCAACTGAAAATTTCAGCTCGTCATTTTTCTTGAGCACATTGCTACCGACTTTGCTAGCCTAGCAGCTGTTTGGAAGCTCTGTCTTTGTCGTTGCAGGTGCCACCCAGATCCGCTACGCTCACACCGACGTGCAGGTGCCAGATTTCTCAGCCTACCGACGCAAAGATGTCTCCGACTCGTCATCGAACAACTCCGAGAGCGCCGCTTCTCGCAAGTCCTTCACATACCTGGTGGTCGGAGGTGAGTCCCGTGTGTTATGTTGTGTGTATTACGTTGCATGGATCGTTGGCTCACGTTGTGTTTGACGCAGGGGGTGCGGTTGCCGGGGCCTACGCAGCTAAGGCCGTGGTGTCGCAGTTCTTGAGCAGCATGAGCGCAAGCGCGGACGTGCTTGCGTTGGCCAAGATCGAGATCAAGCTCGGAGACATTCCCGAGGGCAAGAGCGTCACCTTCAAGTGGCGCGGCAAGCCGCTCTTCATCCGCCACAGGTAACCATCAAAACTTAACCTCAAATAACAGTGGGTACACTTTAAAACCGAGGCTACCATTGCTTCCCTAACATTCAACTCTCTCAAAGAGCCCGTGCTATTTTAACCGTTTTCATCGGTAGTTTTTGTGGTTTAAGGAGGTGGTCAAATTTGGTTGAAAATGTGTTTCAAAATCTCTAATGTTAGCAATAACACATCATAGGGACACATTAGATTTAGGGTTCCTGCCTGTTGGATCCTGTACTCCAGGTTATTTGAGATCAGCTGGCTGGATCCTATGCTCTATCCAGGTTATTTGAGATCAGCTGGCTGGATCCTATGCTCTATCCAGGTTATTTGAGATCAGCTGGCTGGATCCTATGCTCTATCCAGATTATTTGAGATCAGCTGGCTAGATCCTATGCTTTATCCAGGTTATTTGAGATCAGCTGGCTGGATCCTATGCTCTATCCAGGTTATTTGAGATCAGCTTGCTGGATCCTATGTTCTATCCAGGTTATTTGAGATCAGCTGGCTGGATCCTATGCTCTATCCAGGTTATTTGAGATCAGCTGACTGGATCCTATGCTCTATCCAGGTTATTTGAGATCAGCTGGCTGGATCCTATGTTCTATCCAGGTTATTTGAGATCAGCTGGCTGGATCCTATGCTCTATCCAGATTATTTGAGATCAGCTGGCTGGATCCTATGCATTATCCAGGTTATTTGAGATCAGCTGGCTGGATCCTATGCTCTATCCAGGTTATTTGAGATCAGCTGGCTGGATCCTATGCTCTATCCAGGTTATTTGAGATCAGCTGGCCGGATCCTATGCTCTATCCAGGTTATTTGAGATCAGCTGGCTGGATCCTATGCTCTATCCATGTTATTTGAGATCAGCTGGCTGGATCCTATGCATTATCCAGGTTATTTGAGATCAGCTGGCTGGATCCTATGATCTATCCAGGTTATTTGAGATCAGCTGGCTGGATCCTATGTTCTATCCAGGTTATTTGATATCAGCTGGCTGGATCCTATGCATTATCCAGGTTATTTGAGATCAGCTGGCTGGATCCTATGTTCTATCCAGGTTATTTGAGATCAGCTGGCTAGATCCTATGATCTATCCAGGTTATTTGAGATCAGCTGGCTGGATCCTATGCTCTATCCAGGTTCTTTGAGATCAGCTGGCTGGATCCTATGCTCTATCCAGGTAATTTGAGATCAGCTGGCTGGATCCTATGCTCTATCCAGGTTATTTGAGATCAGCTGACTGGATCCTATGCATTATCCAGGTTATTTGAGATCAGCTGGCTGGATCCTATGATCTATCCAGGTTATTTGAGATCAGCTGGCTGGATCCTATGTTCTATCCATGTTATTTGATATCAGCTGGCTGGATCCTATGCTCTATCCAGGTTATTTGAGATCAGCTGGCTGGATCCTATGCTCTATCCAGATTAATAGAGATCAGCTGGCTGGATCCTATGTTCTATCCAGGTTATTTGAGATCAGCTGACTGGATCCTGTACTCTATCCAGGTTATTTGAGATCAGCTGGCTGGATCCTATGCTCTATCCAGGTTATTTGAGATTAGCTGGCTGGATCCTATGCTCTATCCAGGTTATTGAGATCAGCTGGCTGGATCCTATGCTCTATCCAGGTTATTCTCTATACTCTATGTTCTAGGACTGGTGATGAGATCTCCACGGAGCGTGGAGTCAACGTTACGTCGCTGAGAGACCCACAGCATGATGACGATCGAGTTCAACGACCCGAGTGGCTCGTGTTGATTGGAGTCTGCACTCACCTGGGCTGCGTGCCCATCGCCAACGCAGGTAACCAACTGTTATGTCAATTGTGTGCAGTCCCATATGATAACCAAGTTTTAAATCCTTGTGTGCTATGCTAGTGCTTAGTGCTATGTCAATTGTGTGCAGTCCCATATGATAACCAAGTTTTAAGATCCTTGTGTGCTATGCTTGTGCTTATTGCTGTGTCAATTGTGTGCAGTCCCATATGATAAACAAGTTTTCAATCCTTGTGTGCTATGCTTGTGCTTATTGCTATGTCAACTGTGTGCAGTCCCATATGATAACCAAGTTTTAAGATCCTTGTGTGCTATGCTTGTGCTTATTGCTATGTCAATTGTGTGCAGTCCCATATGATAACCAAGTTTTAAATCCTTGTGTGCTATGCTTGTGCTTATTGCTATGTCAATTGTGTGCAGTCCCATATGATAACCAAGTTTTAAGATCCTTGTGTGCTATGCTTGTGCTTATTGCTATGTCAATTGTGTGCAGTCCCATATGATAACCAAGTTTTAAATCCTTGTGTGCTATGCTTGTGCTTATTGCTATGTCAATTGTGTGCAGTCCCATATGATAACCAAGTTTTAAGATCCTTGTGTGCTATGCTTGTGCTTATTGCTATGTCAATTGTGTGCAGTCCCATATGATAACCAAGTTTTAAGATCCTTGTGTGGTATGCTTGTGCTTATTGCTATGTCAATTGTGTGCAGTCCCATATGATAACCAAGTTTTAAGATGCTTGTGCTGATTGCTATGTCAATTGTGTGCAGTCCCATATGATAACCAAGTTTTAAGATCCTTGTGTGCTATGCTTGTGCTTATTGCTATGTCAATTGTGTGCAGTCCCATATGATAACCAAGTTTTAAGATCCTTGTGTGCTAGGCCATGTTTGGTCAACAATGTTTGAGAGGTTGAGACTGAGCCTTGTGTTCTTGTTGTTTTCGCAGGAGACTTTGGAGGCTACTACTGTCCTTGCCACGGCAGCCATTACGACGCCAGCGGGAGGATCCGCAAGGGACCCGCCCCACTCAACCTAGAGATCCCGCCCTACTTGTTCCCTGACGACGGCACACTTATTGTTGGCTAGGCAACCAACCTCCGCTAAATCACACATAGCTTGCGACATCGGCTGTGTTTTGCTAAACAGAGGATGTATTAAATTAAATTGTTGTGGTTAAATATATCGAAGTTGTAGATAGAAGCTCCTACGCGCGTTGTTTCTTGGAAACTACTGCATAGCGACTTAGAGGGATCATAGTTATTATTGTAAAATCTGATTCCAATTGCAAATGCTGGCAATTTGCAAGCTACTTCATTATTTATTCGATCTTGATACGTGTAATATTGGATAAGTCGTTCAAATACAAAAGCATTTGAATTGCCAATGAGCACATAGCAAAATTAAAAGGTGCGTTCTGAGTAAAAGTATGTTTCAGTTTCTAGTCGGTCATCTTTAGTAGAAAGTGCAGTTCGTGCCTCCTGGATTGCAATGCTACAGGTAATTTATATAAAACAAGTACATCGTACTTTTATTGTCACTTTAACTTAGTTAAACTGAAGTAGCAAGCAATGAATGAATTAATGGTTAACCAGGAAGCCGTGCCAGGAAACTGGAACGTGGCCGGGTTTTATCGCTGCTCCAACGTTGAGCTTGAACAGTCAAATGTTGAAGAAATTCTTCTCTGAAACGTGGCCATCATTTCTGTAAACTGGGGACTTTCAGTGCCGATAAGTCAGTCTCATGTTAAGTCACTAACAGACTGTTAACAAACTAAACATATCCTCTAATCGGCCAGGCTTCATGTTAAACAAGAGAAAGCCTCTGCAAACCTTGGGTTTCTTCTGCTTTTGTAAGAATAATAGATTCCAGAACATGGGTGCATAGGACATTGGTAGGTCCATATCAGTAATCTATATTGAAATCTCATTGATCTTGATAGGAATTATACAATTTGCAGTTTGATGAAAACTTAGTACAAACAAATTAAACACAGGCTTAGCCTGTACATTTAAACATATTTGCAACAATTCCTGGATTCTGGGACGTGGTATTCCAAGGAGCGATCAGGACAGCAGCCAGGTCTTGTCTGACAACCAGGATGACTTGCCCCCACCTTCGACATGACGTGACTGTCAGCTGTTAGATCTGCTTCTAGGGTCCTGTCAAGCGAGTGGGATTTCTCTTCCTTGCCGTTATGACCAAGACATTCAGGATGGTGGGTTAGTAGATACTTCAGAGTGGTCCCTTTGAACCAACCAGTCGTCTGCTGCCGGCTAGAGCATCTGATGGCACCCGACAGAGACATAGGTCAATGGCAAAGACAGACTTGTCAGTTTTCATCAACCTCATCAGCCGATTAATGATCCTGCCAAACAATTCCAATCGTCTTCGATGCAATTGACGTTCGTTAGGGATTTCAAATTGCAAAGGCACAATTCGACGTTAGATCAGCTTTGATATCGGAATCGCTTGCCGTCCTTAAGTAGTCCGCTCCAGCGTAGCTAGATTTTTTTGTTGACTCCTAAAAACCACAAGGTCTTCTGACTAATTACTAGCAGCACGATTTATCCGTGCCAAGGCCCTCATCCCCAGGCGAGAGACCGCGGTAAGCGCCGTCATTGCCGCGGTGTGTCGACTCGGGACTGAGCTGTGACGTAGTTTTTGCTAGGTGGCGCTAGGCGTGCTAGTTGTTACTGCACCTGCGAAACAAGTGCCTCGTCGCTCGGCGCTACTCAAGGCTGCAAAACCCGAGCGAAACTCCAAGCGCCGACCGAACGCGGCCGAGCGAAATGATCAAGCGGACGGGTGGGCAGGAGGCGGGGCGTAGATGCACCCATCGACTCGAATGCGTTCGTCTGACCAATCGCAGCAGCGCCCGTGCGAACGCGGGCTTCTCGAAAATGCCAAATAAACCTGGGCTGGTCAAAATTTGAGGGCCCATCGCTGGCCAAACAAATGACAACGCCTCTCCGTCGATCCCTAACGATTTCCCATCTTCAGTCTGCCGAATTCTGCCACACGCAGCTCGATAAAGCACTTTGCAAATAACATTTATTTCCGTCGGCCGATCGCTGGCTCGCGCCACCGGATGCGCGGATGCACACGGCGCATACTTCGGCTCGCACACAACTGTTTCCGGCTGGCTGTAGGCTACACCAACATTTCTTTTTATGCACGGGTTAGGGCAAAATAAGTTATTTATAAAATAGCGCAGGGACGGCCACCAAACAGGTACTTGAAAAGTGAGATTGCATTGAGCGCGGATCGCGACGATGTGTGAGGTGTGATAATCGGCCCGGTCATTTCGCGAGTGCGACGGTCGAAATCGGGCAAGTGCATTTTGCATACACACACACTAGCTACCCTGCACCACGGACATAGGCCTGCCGTGAATCGTGTCAGGCAAAGTCAAGATGGTCGGTTGTATGGAATGTGCGGCGCAGGTCTTTACCTTGAGATCTGTAGAAGCCATTATGTCTAATTTTCGATAGGATTACACGCGTCGCAAGTTTGATTGGTAACTGAAATCACTCGAATACTTGTGACGAAATCGGGAGTGAGCTTTGTCTCGTCAGATATCGACAGAAATGCATTTCGTTAATTGTTTGTCGAGTGTAACTGGTTACCTATAGGCAAGTCATTGTTTTCGTTGCTGCAATTAGCATCCAGGTAGGTTGGCCCTCTATGCGCCAACGAGCTAGCAATTGGGCGCTTGTGCACGCTATTCACTTTTACCTTCGTTTAGGCTCGCGCGTTGTGTTTTGACAGCTAGCAAAGAGGTTAGAATGACAGAAGGTGTTTTAAAATGACAGCTTCAACCATAATCGCGATTTGTCAATTGTGTTTTCACTGAGTTGAAAGTCGAGTTTTGTCAGTTTCGGCAGTCAACAGTGGTCTCCTATTGTGCAACCTTCAATCTTCAGTACAGACTTAATGTTGCTGCCAGTCTAATTGAAATAAAAGGAGACAAACAATTAACTTGAGTGTATTTGCATTGTCAAATCAGAATCACATGAAAAGTCACTTTGTTATATTGGATTGACATTTGTAAGTCTGCAATGCATCTCAACAACTAAGAGATACTGAACTGCATTGCGAAACACTTTTGTTGCAATCTGGTACTGTCTGATCTCGCCAGGTTTGCTAGTTCAAGAATAAAATGCCATGTGATATTTTCTAGGTAAAGGTAGTTGATATTTTCCGTGGCCTCCTCCCACGCATTGCTCTAATTCTAATTCATATTTCCCAATTTTCCAATAAAACTAAAACTGGCTTATCTTATATTTGTGGTCAATTTGATGACCACATCCATACCAATTTTGTTGAGTATCTCCTATTTGGCAATAGGCAAGGTTAGAGTGGTTGGCCTTCTGGGCCATGTTATTTCACAATGTAGTTGTATAACGTGTGGTTATTATTTGATCGGCAGGTGCTACATTCCGGGGCAAGACTGGAATGGATCCTCAGCAGCAGTTCTGTTTGAAATGGAATAGCTTCGGCAGTAATCTAGCGTCCGCTTTCAGCAACTTATTCAAATCGGAAAGTTTAGCGGACGTCACACTTTTCTGCGAAGGTAATTGCCGTGAAAAATATAAAAAATATGCTGTACTTTTTCAATCTTTGCTGAACTATTTGACCGATTTTGCCGAAAACATGCACGCTAATATTCTCAGCAAATTTAGTTTAAATCGGAACTAATAAGAATGCTAATCTACAAAGAAACAAAAAGAAACAAACTGTTCGAAAGAGATTTTCCTTTGTGGCTTTTAGACCCCTGGCCTGGACAAGTCAATGCTGGAGGTAAAATCAATACTTTGTAATTGCATGTCTCTGTCAAGTGAATTAATCATTACTTGTTGAACTTTCCAAGCACTTGTCAGGCCATCAGGTATAGGGAACTTGCATAGAAGCAAAAGACTTAATCAAGTCTAATGGGCAAAACACTTTATTTTCTTAGCATTTTCTTAGTACACTTGGTTGTGGTCCCATTAGAGGCTTTAGAAAGGCCATCGGACAAAACTCCAAGAAACTTTTTAAAATATATTTGACCTCAACACCAACAGCAGCAGGTACTGCCAGTAAATCATCCTTAAACGCGATGAGTCATTGTGTAAGCACCTGGTCCACGGTTCTCTCTCTTCTAGGTGTGACGTTCAAGGCCCACAAGTTGATCCTGGCTGCGTGCAGTAAGCACTTCCAGGATCTGTTCGAGACAGCGCCGCCGAGCCCCAGCGGAGTCCTCGTCATCCTCGATGGAACGTCCAGTGCTAACATGTCGGCGCTTCTTGAGTTCATGTACAAGGGGGAGGTGCATGTCTCACAAGACAGTCTTTCAAGCTTCTTAAAGGCAGCTGAGTGTCTACAGGTAAACAACATACTAACCTAACCTAACCTGATCTCAAATAACATGGCATGGAGCATAGCGTCCAGCCAGCTGATCTCAAATAACATGGCATGGAGCATAGGATGCAGCCAGCTGATCTCAAATAACCTGGATAGAACATAGGATGCAGCCAGCTGATCTCAAATAACCTGGATAGAACATAGGATGCAGCCAGCTGATCTCAAATAACCTGGATAGAACATAGGATCCAGCCAGCTGATCTCAAATAACCTGGATAGAACATAGGATCCAGCCAGCTGATCTCAAATAACCTGGATAGGACATAGGAGCCAGCCAGCTGATCTCAAATAACCTGGATAGAACATAGGATCCAGCTAGCTGATCTCAAATAACCTGGATAGAGCATAGGATCCAGCCAGCTGATCTCAAATAACCTGGATAGAGCATAGGATCCAGCTAGCTGATCTCAAATAACCTGGATAAAGCATAGGATCCAGCCAGCTGATCTCAAATAACCTGGATAGAACATAGGATCCAGCCAGCTGATCTCAAATAACCTAGATAGAACATAGGATCCAGCCAGCTGATCTCAAATAACCTGGATAGGACATAGGAGCCAGCCAGCTGATCTCAAATAACCTGGATAGAACATAGGATCCAGCTAGCTGATCTCAAATAACCTGGATAGAACATAGGATCCAGCCAGCTGATCTCAAATAACCTGGATAGAGCATAGGATCCAGCTAGCTGATCTCAAATAACCTGGATAAAGCATAGGATCCAGCCATCTGATCTCAAATAACCTGGATAGAGCATAGGATCCAGCCAGCTGATCTCAAATAACCTGGATAGAGCATAGGATCCAACCATCTGATCTCAAATAACCTGGATAGAGCATAGGATCCAGCCATCTGATCTCAAATAACCTGGATAGAGCATAGGATCCAGCCATCTGATCTCAAATAACCTGGATAGAGCATAGGATCTAGCCAGCTGATCTCCAATAACCTGGATAGAGCTTAGGATTTAGCCATCTGATCTCAAATAACCTGGATAGAGCATAGGATCCAGCCATCTGATCTCAAATAACCTGGATAGAGCATAGGATCTAGCCAGCTGATCTCCAGTAACCTGGATAGAGCATAGGATTTAGCCATCTGATCTCAAATAACCTGGATAGAGCATAGGATCCAGCCAGCTGATCTCAAATAACCTGGATAGAGCATAGGATCCAACCATCTGATCTCAAATAACCTGGATAGAGCATAGGATTTAGCCAGCTGTTTTTAAATGTACTTTTGATTGACTTCAAGAGTAAGCACGTTGTCAACCAATCTTGACCATTAAAGTGGTACAATGCAAGAAAAGTGTCGATGAAAACACTGGAAGTAGCTCGGGCTGTGGATGAAAATCGGGGACTGTCACATTGTCTGCCTCTGCTTGGATGTCTGTCATGTGTCAGGTTGATGTCTGAACATGAAGTCTTACTAACCTGCGAGTCCTCGCTCTGTGTTCCAGGTGAAGGGTCTGTCGATAGAGCACGAGAAGCTTGCCGTCGTGCAGGGGGGCGGAGTACCGCCTCCCGCGTCGACGGACGCTCCACTGGAGTCGCCGCCGGGACGCAAGGCGGCCAAGAACGGAGGCGTGAAGGAGGAGGATCACCACGCCCTGTCGCTGGCCAACTACAGCATGCACCCGCCCCACTATCGTCCCGCCCCCTACGAACAACGAGTCCCTCCGTCTGGTCCACCGCAAGCGCAGCACTACGAGCCAGCCTGCGTGCCGAGGAAGAGGCAACATCGATCAGCGTCCGACCAGGCCATGCAGGTAAACTACCCGATCATTAACCTTACACTAGCAGTACCCGCTGCCTAACAGCCGCTTAAGATTTTGAGGGAGTGGGCATTTTGGTTTAAATGGGACCACAACCAAAAGTACCATGCAATACCATACAGTACCATGCAGTACCATACAGTACCATGCAGTACCATGCAGTACCATGCAATACCATACAGTACCATACAGTACCATGCAATACCATACAGTACCATGCAATACCATGCAGTACCATACAATACCATGCAATACCATACAGTACCATACAGTACCATGCAATACCATACAATACCATACAGTACCATGCAGTACCATGCAGTACCATACAGTACCATACAGTACCATACAGTACCATGCAGTACCATGCAGTACCATACAATACCATACAGTACCATGCAGTCCCATGCAATACCATACAGTACCATGCAATACCATGCAGTACCATACAATACCATGCAATACCATACAGTACCATACAGTACCATGCAATACCATACAGTACCATACAGTACCATACAGTACCATACAGTACCATACAGTACCATACAGTACCATACAGTACCATACAGTACCATACAATACCATACAATACCATACAGTACCATACAGTACCATACAGTACCATGCAATACCATACAGTACCATACAGTACCATACAGTACCATACAATACCATACAGTACCATGCAGTACCATACAGTACCATGCAATACCATACAGTACCATACAGTACCATGCAATACCATACAGTACCATGCAGTACCATACAGTACCATACAGTACCATACAGTACCATGCAATACCATG
This sequence comes from Protonemura montana, assembly GCA_947568835.1. Taxonomy (NCBI): domain Eukaryota; kingdom Metazoa; phylum Arthropoda; class Insecta; order Plecoptera; family Nemouridae; genus Protonemura; species Protonemura montana. Next base: position 32,653,272 of record OX387602.1, on the reverse strand, counting down.
CAGTACCATACAATACCATGCAGTACCATACAATACCATACAGTACCATACAGTACCATACAGTACCATGCAATACCATGCAGTACCATACAATACCATACAGTACCATGCAATACCATACAATACCATACAGTACCATACAATACCATACAGTACCATACAGTACCATACAGTACCATGCAATACCATGCAGTACCATACAATACCATACAGTACCATGCAATACCATGCAATACCATACAGTACCATGGAATACCATACAGTACCATGCAGTACCCCCGTTTAATTTGTTTGAAATTTGCCGCTTATGTCACTCGGGGTCACTGCATTGTCGAAACTCTGTGAATTCCAAAGTGACCACGATGACAATTTCGAAGACAAACGACGTTGGCTGTCAAAAGATTTCCGTGTATGATTTGTTGAAATATTTCTTAGAGAGTGAAACTTGTGAAATACCTTTTACATCTCCACCAGATCTTACTAAAAACATGTTTAATGAACGGATAAGCACTTAAAATCAAAAGTTAAACTTAAACTTAATAAAAGTTGTTTGACATTGATTGAGAACTGTCAAAATCTTTCCTTGCCAGCCAGTTTTAAATAAAATTCATTATGAAAATCCCATCAAATCACCGTAGAAATGTCGTGTTGGGTCGTGCTCTGAAGTCATGTACAATTTAACCATAACTGAGTTATGTAACTAAACATAAACATATATTTAACATAATGTTTATGTTTAGTTATGCTAGGATGCACTGAGTTGTTAACTCGCTTTTGAATATCGTTACGTGTTTATCAATCGTTGAGGTAAACATTGATGGAGATTTTTTGAGCATGAAAAGTCACAAAGCGAGTTAACCTACGAGAAATATCGAAATTAAATTTCATACGACAGTGGCTCCACTTAACGTGATGTTCCGGTACTCTGCATTTTTGTCGGTAAGGTAGTCATTTGGCGGCCATCTTTCACGCAGAGACTGTAACATTGACGTTGAAACTCTACCTAGAACCTGCACTCAACGGTTAAACTGTAGCTGCTGGAGTTTGAATGGCTGTGATTATTATCAGAGTGGATGTGATTTGCGTTAAGTTGGTATGTTAAGACTTGATCCACCAATCAGAGATCAGATCCAGTACTAATCAAGATGTTTTGCTCTCGGTCAGGATTCTGCGGCCGCGGCTGCTGTGAGAGCCTCGGTGTTGCGCGACGGCAGCAAGGGCGGAGCCGCAGGGGGCGGGGCTAGCGGTGGATTCCGCACCTCGAAGGGTGAGGGGCCTGGCTACGAGCCTCTGGCCGCGCCTGCAGCTCCCGACGCTGGCCCCGCCTTCGAGGGGCGGCCCAGCGCCGCTGAAGACTCCGCCTCCAACGCGTCGATGGACGGCCGACGGCCGTCGCTTGACCCCGGACCGACCTGTCCCGAGGGTGAGTTGCTAGGGTCGTTGAACCCGCTGGGAAATATCATTTAATAACATGATGTCAAGTCTACTTGATACAAACACATAATTGGTTAGTTGCTAAAAAAACGCCAATTTGTTCGCGATTTTATTTCAGAAAATACAAAATATGTTAGTTTTTAAGTTATTGACCCTGATCATTTTATTTAGATGCATTTAGGAAGCTTGAACTTGGTAATTGTTATAATTTTGTGTGGTTCTTTTGTTATTGGAAAATTGTCAGGACTGCTCTTACCCTTGATAAAGTAACAGGTACAAGTTACAAAACGTTGGGAAATTCAGTTGTTCTTCACTCAGCATTCAAAACCCAATTGAAATAGTTTTTGTTAAATTTCATTAATATTGCAAATACTTGATGATTTATGTTCATTGTATCAGGAATTGTGATGTTGTGTTTAGATCTTCGAGTGAAGATGGAGTTTGGAGGGGTAGGCAGTGGCCGGGCAGGTGGAGGGGCGGAGGAAGGGGCGGCTGGAGGGGCAGGATTCCCAGATCAGCAGCAACTGGTTGACAAGATGGTGGAAATGCCGGTCACCCCCAACTGGGGGGCCAGTCTCAAGGGGGCCAAGGGCAGTCCTCTTACGCCAGGAGATGGTGAGTACCACAACCTCTTGATGAAGTTCATCTCATGATCAAGTCCATCTTGATTGCTTGGCACCAAGTATTTTATTCTCGGGAAATGTTACGATTGGTTTGTAATGGATTACAGTGGACGCCACTAAAAGTTAGAAACTGTTGTTGCATTCACAAGCTACGGTCAAATTGAACCTAACTTTGTTTAGGTTGGAAGCAGGGTTTTGTAGCATTGCTGGTGATTAACTTCTCCATTCACTGAGAACTAAACAAATAGTAAAAGAAGAAACCGTTTGGGTCATCATTTCAGATCAAGTGCCCGTCACTCAAAACATTAACTAGCTCAGAATTTAATGAAAATTTCAGGAGGTTTAGAACGCAAGAAAATAACAGCCCCCATTCAAATGTTTTTGCTCTACGCCTAGCGGTTTGTTCGTGGCAGGGGATGGAAAAACCAAATATTTTACTTTTTGCCCCGCACGGCCTTTCACTATATTCACTCTAGCGTTTAAACATGCAAAAGCACTTAAGTGGTGCCAAAAATACACTTAGACCTAGGAACTAGCATAGACCAGATTGCCTACTAGCACTAACCACCGGTATACTTGTACCTAAGTTAGAAATAAATAAATAAATAAATAAAAATACATCTCAGACCTAGGAACTAGCATAGGTCAGATTGCCTACTAGCACTAACCACCGGTATACTTGTACCTAAGTTAGAAATCAATAAATAAAAAAATAAAAATACAACTCAGACCTAGGAACTAGCATAGGCCAGATTGCCTACTAGCACTAACCACCGGTATACTTGTACCTAAGTTAGAAATCAATAAATAAATAAATAAAAATACATCTTAGACCTAGGAACTAGCATAGGTCAGATTGCCTACTAGCACTAACCACTGGTATACTTGTATCTAAGTTAGAAATCAATAAATAAATAAATAAAAATACATCTTAGACCTAGGAACTAGCATAGGTCAGATTGCCTACTAGCACTAACCACCGGTATACTTGTACCTAAGTTAGAAATCAATAAATAAATAAATAAAAATACATCTCAGACCTAGGAACTAGCATAGGTCAGATTGCCTACTAGCACTAACCACCGGTATACTTGTACCTAAGTTAGAAATCAATAAATAAATAAATAAAAATACATCTCAGACCTAGGAACTAGCATAGGTCAGATTGCCTACTAGCACTAACCACCGGTATACTTGTACCTAAGTTAGAAATCAATAAATAAATAAATAAAAATACACCTTAGACCTAGAAACTAGCATAGGCCAGATTGCCTACTAGCACTAACCACCGGTATACTTGTACCCAAGTTAGAAATCAATAAATAAATAAATAAAAATACAGCTTAGACCTAGGAACTAGCATAGGTCAGATTGCCTACTAGCACTAACCACCGATATACTTGTATCTAAGTTAGAAATCAATAAATAAAAATACAGCTTAGACCTAGGAACTAGCATAGGCCAGATTGCCTACTAGCACTAACCACCGGTATACTTGTACCCAAGTTAGAAATCAATAAATAAATAAATAAAAATACACCTCAGACCTAGGAACTAGCATAGGTCAGATTGCCTACTAGCACTAACCACCGATATACTTGTACCTAAGTTAGAAATCAATAAATAAATAAATAAAAATACATCTTAGACCTAAAAACTAGCACAGGTCAGATTGCCTACTAGCACTAACCACCAGTACACTTGTATATTTGCAGGCAAGAAGCTCAAGTGCCCATTCTGTGAGCGTCTGTACGGCTACGAGACCAACCTGCGAGCTCACATCCGTCAACGGCACCAGGGAATCCGCGTGCACTGCCCGTTCTGCGCGCGCACCTTCACGCGGAACAACACGGTGCGACGGCACATCGCGCGCGAACACAAGACGGAGTATTCTGTCAAGTCGTTCACGCAAGCGCAAGTCCACAACCACAACCAGTAGGCCGTCGTCGCCACCGCGGCAAGCCTGCTGGACGAACAAAACAAAACATACAAACAAAACATACAAAAACTCACTCAAATCAGGATGCTAGGAACAGAAATACCTCAACGGATCTTATACACGTTTAATTAATCTAAAGCAAACAAATAATATATATAAATATATATACAGACGGGATGATACAGCGAGAGCGATGATATATTTAACAAAATACGATACGTATATATATCGGAAGCCCCCTGGATTCCAGGTCCACCCCCTTAGGCGCCCCCCTCCCCCCCCCCTGCCCACCCTGCCCTCCCCCTCGAACATTTGATAGCCGCTAGTCAACCCAGACACAGAAAACCTATGCCACACAACACATCTCTATTATTATTATTACTATTATTGTTATTATTATTATTATTATTACTTACTCTCTCAGGAATATAATATATCAAAGTAAGCCGTAATATCGATCCTAGTGCCAAACCACAACCTATGCGGGCGCCAGGACCCCCCATCCCCCCCCCCCCCCCCCCCCCCCCCCACACAACGCCTAGTCAGTACCCCTTACCACCCCTCCAATTGGAATCCAGTTTGACCCCCCTGCCCCCCCAACCCCTCAAACCGCCCCCAAGCAATCTCAGGTAGAATGTCCGGCCCTCTCAGGGGGGCGTGGTCTGTTGAACGGAAACACGCCCCCCTGTTCATGTTTAAACACTTTTCCTTTGTTAAACTTCGACCCGTGATTGGCATAGCAACAGGCACGAGTGACAGCGTAGGGGATCCAACATAACCAACAAATATAGCAACCATAGCAATGCCACTTTGAGGTTATGTGTACGTTGGTCTAACTTGAGCGCAGTTCCACGTAGTTAAATGCTATGCTATGTTGATTGTGTGCAGTCCCATATGATGACCAAGAAGTGGGATCCCTGTATGCTATGCTAATGTTGCTATGTCAATTTCAGGCAGACCTTAATTCTTGTTTCGAAAAGACGGGGAAAGGAAATTTTTTTTATGATATATATTTTTTTTGGAAATTGGTTTATGGGTTAATTGTTGTTGCGCCGGCGATTTCACAGGCGGCCCGGCGTCGGATCAAATTTTGGGTCAATTTTTTTTTTCTCTTTTTCTTTTAGCCTTACGTTAACTAACACGCGTAGCTTTAAAAGGGGCGTCGACCGGACGACGTCGCCGCGACGACGACGATCGTCGCGCGTCCGTCTCTTCGTTAACGACTAACACGGATATTTTCGAAGGCGTTCGTTCGTTCGCTGTCAATGATATTTTCGCCCGCAATAGGCGAATCAGAAAAACACAAAACGGGTAAAAACATGAAGCAACGGAAAGATGCCTCTCCTTTTGTTACTAGGTTTATTGATTACAAAACAGCGTCACTATACTTATTAAATATATATATATTATCATTATTATTATCATTATTATTACGATTACGAGACCGTTACGTGTACATTAGTAGCCGTGGTGACGCGGGCCCAGAATGCCACCGCCCTCTCTCAGGAAACAAAAACCTCGGAAACCGTAAAACGTCCGGAACTACCGAACGTAGCTACCTCATTTTTTCTACTAGAATATTTACGACTGTTACGATTGCAACACCGCGCCGGCTCAACGCCGGCTTCTACCTCTGCGACCTCGGCTCACGTTAACCGCACTTTATCGCAAAATATGACCGCATTCAACTCAGGAAGACTCGCCGTTACCTCATTGGCCGGCATTCTGGAGGCCCCGCCCCCTCATGACCCCGCCCCCTCTCCCGGAACACACCGGAGCACTGCCCCGCGGAGCCCCGGGAAATATATATATGTTGTGTTGTTCAGATTCTCCGTTTCTTTTTTTTTTAGTTGCAAATACAGTTTTTAGAGTTGTTGCCGTTTTTACTTTTTTTTTTCTCTTTGTTATTGGTTTTTTGTCGTCGGCGGGCGGTGCTCCGAGAGTTGCTCGGACCCGATTGGACCGTCGACCGCTCCTCGGGGCGTCCCATTGGCTGGCCGTCCCGAGGGGGGCGTGTCCATACAAGGGGCGGGCCCACGTGATTGGCTCCGCCTCTAAGAGGCGGGGTCGCGACGTCGGCCGCAGCTGTCGTTCAACGTCGCTGCGGCCGACGGTGCCCCGCCCCTTTATCCCCTTAATCCCCTCCCCCTCTCCGCTGAGGCAGTACAATATGCTGTACAAACAAACAAACAAAACCTAGTGTGTAAACAAAATGTGTTAATAATCTCGTGCGTGAATGTTGTGTGAATGTGTGTGTAGAACGGCCCGTTCCGTCTCGTGGAGCACGCGTTCCTCTCAGGGAGTGGCGGACATTTTGGAACGCGTGGCTCGGTGACGGAACTAGAGGGCTGTGGACTCGGACAGGAGGCCCCAGGAAGCGGGGTTATGTTGGGACGAAACGACCCATATGTTAAGACTAACCAAACCTTACCCAACCGTCTCCTGTTTATCCCAGTTAATTGTGAGGCTACATAATCCCAAAGTCTTCAGTTTGTGGAGAATCTCACTTCCTTTTTCAGCCAAATCCACCTTGAAATGGAAAGTTTCCCGAAATCCTCAAACACGCCCAAATCCAAATCCATTAAAACCTAAAATAACTGGGTTTGTAATTCCTATATCACTAATGGCTCTCAAACCCAAATCCCTTCCACAAACCTTACCTAGCCTTACCAAACCTAACCTAACCTGACCTGACCTGACCTAACCTAACCTAAGCTAAGCTAACCTAACCCAACCCAACAATCCTCGGCCTGCGCTGACTTGAGCAAAATCTCGCCTCCTAGTTGAACATTTTGTTGAAACTGTTGCCATGACGACTTCCAATCACATGCAGTGAAATTCAGATGTTTCTGTGAGCTGGAGATCCAACTTATAGTTGAACATTTTGTTGAAACTGTTGCCATGACGACTTCCAATCACATGCAGTGAAATTCAGATGTTTCTGTGAGCTAGAGATCCAACTTATAGTTGAACATTTTGTTGAAACTGTTGCCATGACGACTTCCAATCACATGCAGTGAAATTCAGATGTTTCTGTGAGCTAGAGATCCAACTTATAGTTGAACATTTTGTTGAAACTGTTGCCATGACGACTTCCAATCATATGCAGTGAAATTCAGATGTTTCTGTGAGTTAGAGATCCAACTTATAGTTGAACATTTTGTTGAAACCGTTGCCATGACGACCTACAATCACATGCAGTGAAATTCAGATGTTTCTGTGAGCTAGAGATCCAACTTATAGTTGAACATTTTGTTGAAACTGTTGCCATGACGACTTCCAATCACATGCAGTGAAATTCAGATGTTTCTGTGAGCTAGAGATCCAACTTATAGTTGAACATTTTGTTGAAACTGTTGCCATGACGACTTCCAATCACATGCAGTGAAATTCAGATGTTTCTGTGAGCTAGAGATCCAACTTATAGTTGAACATTTTGTTGAAACTGTTGCCATGACGACTTCCAATCACATGCAGTGAAATTCAGATGTTTCTGTGAGCTAGAGATCCAACTTATAGTTGAACATTTTGTTGAAACTGTTGCCATGACGACTTCCAATCACATGCAGTGAAATTCAGATGTTTCTGTGAGCTAGAGATCCAACTTATAGTTGAACATTTTGTTGAAACTGTTGCCATGACGACTTCCAATCACATGCAGTGAAATTCAGATGTTTCTGTGAGCTAGAGATCCAACTTATAGTTGAACATTTTGTTGAAACTGTTGCCATGACGACCTACAATCACATGCAGTGAAATTCAGATGTTTCTGTGAGCTAGAGATCCAACTTATAGTTGAACATTTTAGTAAAACCTAACCTAACTTTGCCAAGTTAACTTGATACTAGCTTTACAGGCGACTGTTATTCCAGTTGTTGCTGAAATGTAGACAAAGTTGATTTCCGTGGGGTTGTGTTTGTTGTTGTTTTACGGGAAGCCTCCGAGTCAAGTTGGTTCTCCTGTCTGAGTCCCGAAGTATGCTTGCGTTTGATTGCCTGATTGGACTTCATACCGGTAATTAATTGGCAGGGAGCAACGGAGAGGATGTTATCGTCTTGACGAACTGCGTATTTACTTTATATCTGTTCTTTTATTTTGTGAATCAATATATATGCAACACACACATTTAAATACATATATATATATGCGTATGAATTAATTGATTATACGCTTGTTTTTACTATTTTTTTTCCCTTTTTGAATTTTAATGTGTTTTTTTTTTTTAAATGCAAAATGCAAAATGATGTCTATTTGAGCTGTGCTTGGTGTTTTCTATTATCAGTTGACTTTTTTTCCCTCTTGAACGGTTTGTTATTCTTGTATTCTTGTGCAAAGTGTTAGTGGAAAAATTATCGAACGTTCGATACTTAAATGTTCATCAATAATATTCTCTTAGTGTAACTCTGTACAAAAAAAAAATCATTATTCAGACAAAAAAAAATCTTTTGAAAAAAAAATTAATTCACAAAAGTTTTTCGTCACATTCGGGGTAAAAAAAAAAATGTTTGAAGTGAAACTGTCAAAACTTCTATGCTAACTATATTTATAACTCTTGATTGTTCACACTATATTTGGATGTGATGTCCACGACCCGGCCCAGGCCCTTCCCTCTCGGGTGGGCGTGGCCTGGGCCTGGTCGCGCTCGGTAAAAGCTCCGCCCCTGATTTGGGCGGGGCTACGTCTGTTCACTTGGTTGTTGCTACGGTGTGTGGTGTTTTCAAATTGTCTGGTTGGGTTACGGCAAGCCAGATACAAGTGAACCAGTACCAGGATTTAAGGTGGAGTTGCGTTGGGATGGGAGGTAAGCTCACGATGACCATGCCTTACATATATTTGATTGTACGTAATTTGCACACGATATGTAATAATTACTGTAATAAAAAAAAAATTGAATGTTTGAAAAGTGTGGCTTTGGATTTGTGGGGATCTTCCTATAACTAGAAGGAATAACGGGATTAAAATAAAATAGAATACAAGTTTTTAGAAAAACTATTTGAACTGGGTTTTGAATGCTAAGTAGAGGGCTACTAAATTTCCCGACGTTTCGCAACATATACTAGTTCCTTCTTCAGAGGTTTGAGCAGTCCTGAATGAAAAACCTCTGAAGAAGGAACTAGTATATGTTACAAAACGTTGGGAAATTTAGTAGCCCTTTACTTAGCATTCAAAACCCAGTTGAAATAGTTTTTCTAAAAACTTGTGCTAAGGATAAATCAAGTAGACATGAGTCTAAAAACCATCAGAATAGGAGTTACTTACAGCTTTTGGATGATGCATAAAATGGAATGAACACAATTTTTTCTTACCGTTGATTGCAATAAGTTAAGATTAAGTTATGTCATTTTTCTATTGGTTATATCGTACCGTGATATATCTATTAAATTAATTTATTAGTAATTTAAGTAGTTTTGTAGCATCAGTGGTAGGTAACTAAAAGTCCTTTGCAGATTTGACTTAACTTGTTTTTGTGCTGGGGATATTGTTCCAATCTCTTATTGTTCTGCCAATCAATGAGAAACGGCCCAACTTATAAATTCTAACAACTAATAAAAGAGGAATCAAGATTGGTTAGGTAGATACCTATCGTAAATGTTAAACCCCTAAGTGTAAAAGCCGTGGCCCAGATCAATTTACTTGCATGAAACAAACTATCTGGGCATGTTTCACTTGGCATCTGAAATCGGTTGAAAACGGCACGAAATTGTGATTATTTCTACGTTAATTCCGAGTTGTATTGTTGAATAGCGGTAGGTTTCAATTATGGTCTATTGTAAGATGGATAACTCTGCGACATTTCAACAGCGGTTTCGTGGCAAGGTGAGGAGATTTTTGACACACTTCAAAATGGAATTAATTAATAATTGAAAATATGAACTTGCTTTTTGTCAAATTAAAATCTCTCAGTAAGTGTCTTTATTCTGTTTTTCGTAAGTAGTTTGGTACCAACTACCTTGATTTGTTTTCAACCCAAAGAATTAGCAGTATGTTTCAAGATACAATCAATATCTAGTTTAAAACTTTGACCAGCGAATGAATGCACTCGAGGACTGATGGCTTCTCGTCTCCCATCAGGCCGAGATGTTTTCTAAAGGCTAGGCATTGAAGATGATGAGCTCGAATCACGTTTCACCGAATGATAATGACTTTTGAATAATGACTAATTCCAACTCACCGATGCAGTGGTCGATGTTGGATTGGATTCCCCGCTTTGTTGTCGCAGTTTAGCAAGTCGATCGCAACAGATCGAGTCCGATACTCACCACAACATTCACCCACTGATCTAAACCACTTCACTAAACTTGTGATTAGAATGATTCCCTCGTTATTTAGCTGAGCTAAAAACAAATGGTTGCAAAAGCCTACCTTAAACATTTTACACCAACTGGCAGCCCGGGTGGTTCAGTTTAAACTTGTTTCATCTCGCGGTACATAATCTGAACTGCTGCTGCCATCTAGCAACAAATTGTAACACTCTTAGGAAATAATTTAAGTGTAACAATTTGCTACTAGATGGCAGAAGCGTTTAGAATTAGATACAAATGCCTACTAAGCCGAGATGATAAGCGATCCATACATTCTTAAATGATACTTTTTATTATATCTTCAATTTGGCCTGAAATTAAAGCGAAGTATTTTTCCCCGCAAGGAATTTCAATAGAGATATAATTTTAGTAGGAATCGAGTGCAAACACCTGTTTTTCTCTCAGGTTAAAACTGGCGGAGTTTTTCAAGTTTGCTTTCAAGTTTGGAAGCCCTACTACTTGACGTACTCAGCTCCGGTGAAGTGCTTACTTCATATCAGCAGCGCTCATGGGCATTCATGCATTTCAATATGTCCAATATTCTTTCTAATTACGGTGCTATGTCATTTAAGATATTGCCAGTCTGGTTCTACAAGTTACCTCGAACTATGAGATTGATAATTTTGTTCTTGTTTGGGTAAGTCTTCTAAAATAGTCCATATTTAATTCAGTAGGGTTATGGGAATAGTTCCTACCTCGTGGCCTAAATCTAATTTTTACGTATAGAACTAAATTCCTTGCCAGGCGAGGGTTTTCTATAGTTATAGGTCCAATGACCTATGGAGGGTGACACAATTCTTAAAGAATCAGGGTTCTATCGGTGGTGAAACATTCGGAGAACAAGAACCGAATCTTGTGATTGGACGCTAAGTTTCTTTCCACCTACCCTTGCATAACTTTCTATGTTTAAAGTGAAGGTTGTTTTGCTTCTAGGATACCGCTGATGTTGATTGAATAGTGAGCAAAGCCATAAGATGGGTGCTATCATCATGAATTCAGCAACGGAGCAAGATATCTTTGGAACTGCCAGCTAGTTTCACAGACTTGCAATGCGGTCACTCAACTATGAAACTGCACTCCGCTACAGGTGACTTTTTATGCTTTTCCTGCCTTTTCTATCTGTAATTTCTTTTTGTTAAAGTTGTCAAGTGCCTACCTATAAGACTTGATGATGAATGGAAGACATTGCCCCTGGCTGACAAGCTTTAGATTGCAGCTTCATCAGGATGAAATGTCAAATATTTTGTCAATGCTAACAACTTCTCTCTGTCTGTAAGATGATATCTTCTGCTGTCTGGCTGCCACCAACAATCCAATATCATTGACTGATGGCATCGTGGAGACTACTTGGACTTACGCTTCGAATTATCAAGCTACATCCGTAGAAGAATGAACTCGTGTTGGATCTCGTCCATTCATGAAAGATTTTACCAGTGTCTAAACCAATTGCTCGAAACTAAAGGTACTTGTATTTGTTCCTAATAAAACTATGAGATAAAAGTTAAGTTAACTATGAAGGGTTAAGTTTACAAGAAAGTCAGTTCCAGAACATCTGGTATCTGGGGAATTGCAGGGTCAGGAATTGGATAATTATTACATTCAAGCAGATTTGTACATTTTGATAGTTGTCTTAGAAATTTCACACCATCTTAGCGTTTCAGATCTTACAATATATCTTTTAACAACTTCCTAAAACTATTGACATTCTTTGTCACCTGTTTCCAATCACTTAAACCCATTATTCCCCTATTCAACACCTGCTTTTTAAATTCCAATACCTCTGCCCATTAGCTTATATTCATATCCAATCTTCTATCTGTCTGTTAAACCAGCCAATTAAACCATTTTTATGTTTCATTGTAAGGTCTGGGATTTACACAATGTATTTTATGTTTCGGTATTAATTGTTTGTTTGTTTCTATTGCAGCAAACCCAGCCCAAGGATGGCTTCTAGCCCCAGCAACACATTGTTGCATGCATTAGAGATTCAAGAACCACCGACTCACTTTGAATACAACTTTAAACAAGGTTAGTTGAAGTTCATACAATTGCTTTGAAACCAACGAGAAGCTGTCGATGTCTGAGTCATGAATTCTTTCTTCTAGATTGCTGTCAACGGCTGCTGGAGACCTGCTCTTGTGGAAGACCAACAACAGCGACTGTCCCGGAGTTTCCATCAACAAAGCTTGTCAAGTCTACTGAAGGTGAGCAATTCAGAGCTATTCTAGATATCAATATTTTAACAATTGTCACTATTTTTGCCTCAGTTCAGGAATTTTTAGAGCATGCACGGCCTATAAGAGTGCATGCCAGGTATGTTTTACAGGCTTACTGTCCAGTCGAATGCACTGCCTATAAGAGTGCATGCCAGGTATGTTTTACAGGCTTACTGTCCAGTCGAATGCACTGCCTATAAGAGTGCATGTCAGGTATGTTTTACAGGCTTACTGTCCAGTCGAATGCACTGCCTATAAGAGTGCATGCCAGGTATGTTTTACAGACTTACTGTCCAGTCGAATGCACTGCCTATAAGAGTGCATGCCAGGTATGTTTTACAGGCTTACTGTCCAGTCGAATGCACTGCCTATAAGAGTGCATGCCAGGTATGTTTTACAGGCTTACTGTCCAGTCGAATGCACTGCCTATAAGAGTGCATGCCAGGTATGTTTTACAGGCTTACTGTCCAGTCGAATGCACTGCCTATAAGAGTGCATGCTAGGTATGTTTTACAGGCTTACTGTCCAGTCGAATGCACTGCCTATAAGAGTGCATGCCAGGTATGTTTTACAGGCTTACTGTCCAGTCGAATGCACTGCCTATAAGAGTGCATGCCAGGTATGTTTTACAGGCTTACTGTCCAGTCGAATGCACTGCCTATAAGAGTGCATGTCAGGTATGTTTTACAGGCTTACTGTCCAGTCGAATGCACTGCCTATAAGAGTGCATGCCAGGTATGTTTTACAGGCTTACTGTCCAGTCGAATGCACTGCCTATAAGAGTGCATGTCAGGTATGTTTTACAGGCTTACTGTCCAGTCGAATGCACTGCCTATAAGAGTGCATGCCAGGTATGTTTTACAGGCTTACTGTCCAGTCGAATGCACTGCCTATTAGAGTGCATGCCAGGTATGTTTTACAGGCTTACTGTCCAGTCGAATGCACTGCCTATAAGAGTGCATGCCAGGTATGTTTTACAGGCTTACTGTCCAGTCGAATGCACTGCCTATAAGAGTGCATGCCAGGTATGTTTTACAGGCTTACTGTCCAGTCGAATGCACTGCCTATAAGAGTGCATGCCAGGTATGTTTTACAGGCTTACTGTCCAGTCGAATGCACTGCATATAAGAGTGCATGCCAGGTATGTTTTACAGGCTTACTGTCCAGTCGAATGCACGGCCTATAAGAGTGCATGCCAGGTATGTTTTACAGGCTTACTGTCCAGTCGAATGCACTGCATATAAGAGTGCATGCCAGGTATGTTTTACAGGCTTACTGTCCAGTCGAATGCACTGCCTATAAGAGTGCATGCCAGGTATGTTTTACAGGCTTACTGTCCAGTCGAATGCACTGCCTATAAGAGTGCATGCCAGGTATGTTTTACAGGCTTACTGTCCAGTCGAATGCACTGCCTATAAGAGTGCATGTCAGGTATGTTTTACAGGCTTACTGTCCAGTCGAATGCACTGCCTATAAGAGTGCATGCCAGGTATGTTTTACAGGCTTACTGTCCAGTCGAATGCACTGCCTATAAGAGTGCATGCCAGGTATGTTTTACAGGCTTACTGTCCAGTCGAATGCACTGCCTATAAGAGTGCATGCCAGGTATGTTTTACAGGCTTACTGTCCAGTCGAATGCACTGCCTATAAGAGTGCATGCCAGGTATGTTTTACAGGCTTACTGTCCAGTCGAATGCACTGCCTATAAGAGTGCATGCCAGGTATGTTTTAAAGGCTTACTGTCCAGTCGAATGCACTGCCTATAAGAGTGCATGCCAGGTATGTTTTACAGGCTTACTGTCCAGTCGAATGCACTGCCTATAAGAGTGCATGCTAGGTATGTTTTACAGGCTTACTGTCCAGTCGAATGCACTGCCTATAAGAGTGCATGCCAGGTATTTTTTACAGACTTACTGTCCAGTCGAATGCACTGCCTATAAGAGTGCATGCCAGGTATGTTTTACAGGCTTACTGTCCAGTCGAATGCACTGCCTATAAGAGTGCATGCCAGGTATGTTTTACAGGCTTACTGTCCAGTCGAATGCACTGCCTATAAGAGTGCATGCCAGGTATGTTTTACAGGCTTACTGTCCAGTCGAATGCACGGCCTATAAGAGTGCATGCCAGGTATGTTTTACAGGCTTACTGTCCAGTCGAATGCACTGCCTATAAGAGTGCATGCCAGGTATGTTTTACAGACTTACTGTCCAGTCGAATGCACTGCCTATAAGAGTGCATGCCAGGTATGTTTTACAGGCTTACTGTCCAGTCGAATGCACTGCCTATAAGAGTGCATGCCAGGTATGTTTTACAGGCTTACTGTCCAGTCGAATGCACTGCCTATAAGAGTGCATGCCAGGTATGTTTTACAGGCTTACTGTCCAGTCGAATGCACGGCCTATAAGAGTGCATGCCAGGTATGTTTTACAGGCTTACTGTCCAGTCGAATGCACTGCCTATAAGAGTGCATGTCAGGTATGTTTTACAGGCTTACTGTCCAGTTGAATGCACTGCCTATAAGAGTGCATGTCAGATATGTTTTACAGGCTTACTGTCCAGTCGAATGCACTGCCTATAAGAGTACATGCCAGGTATGTTTTACAGGCTTACTGTCCAGTCGAATGCACTGCCTATAAGAGTGCATGCCAGGTATGTTTTACAGGCTTACTGTCCAGTCGAATGCACTGCCTATAAGAGTGCATGCCAGGTATGTTTTACAGGCTTACTGTCCAGTCGAATGCACTGCCTATAAGAGTGCATGCCAGGTATGTTTTACAGGCTTACTGTCCAGTCGAATGCACTGCCTATAAGAGTGCATGCCAGGTATGTTTTACAGGCTTACTGTCCAGTCGAATGCACTGCCTATAAGAGTGCATGCCAGGTATGTTTTACAGGCTTACTGTCCAGTCAAATGCACTGCCTATAAGAGTGCATGCCAGGTATGTTTTACAGGCTTACTGTCCAGTCGAATGCACGGCGTATAAGAGTGCATGTCAGGTATGTTTTACAGGCTTACTGTCCAGTCGAATGCACTGCATATAAGAGTGCATGCCAGGTATGTTTTACAGGCTTACTGTCCAGTCGAATGCACTGCCTATAAGAGTGCATGCCAGGTATGTTTTACAGGCTTACTGTCCAGTCGAATGCACTGCCTATAAGAGTGCATGCTAGGTATGTTTTACAGGCTTACTGTCCAGTCGAATGCACTGCCTATAAGAGTGCATGCTAGGTATGTTTTACAGGCTTACTGTCCAGTCGAATGCACTGCCTATAAGAGTGCATGCTAGGTATGTTTTACAGGCTTACTGTCCAGTCGAATGCACTGCCTATAAGAGTGCATGTCAGGTATGTTTTACAGGCTTACTGTCCAGTCGAATGCACTGCCTATAAGAGTGCATGTCAGGTATGTTTTACAGGCTTACTGTCCAGTCGAATGCACTGCCTATAAGAGTGCATGTCAGGTATGTTTTACAGGCTTACTGTCCAGTCGAATGCACTGCATATAAGAGTGCATGCTCTTCTAGGCTAGGTTAGGTTCATCATCCCACTCATTCACCAATGCCACTAGACCAGTGCCACATGGATTGTTGTCAAAACAGTGATATATTTAATCCCAACAAGCAGTGTTGCCACCTGTTAGCTTGCCAGTCTGGTACAGTTGGCTATCCTGACATGTCTAAATGTTTCCCTTATTTTGCAGGTTGGCGTTCCCTCCCCTCTCGGTCCCGCTGCACCTAACTGAAGAAGAACTTGTCTCGGGAAACATCGATCTACGTCAACGCAAGACCAGCAGCTTTGTTCACTTTCCGTCCCTCGGGGAGAAAAGCAAGGTTTTTATTTTATCACAGTGATCAATTCTCGGCTCTGGAAAAAACGCATATTTATAAACGAAAATATAAGCATAACTAAGCTATTTAAAATTAATTTTTACCTTGACTGACTCTGAATTTCATGAAATTTGCCTAAAACCCCCCATAACTTTTGAACTCTTCGAGTAAAAAAAAAATGCTTTTACTCAAAGCAACATTCTGAACAAGTGAGATGTCATGAAATTCCAAGTTGGTTAAGATCAAGGTCTGTCCTATTTGACATGGAATGACCCGCAAGCTTTGTTAGGAATAAAACAACCGCAGGATAAGAATCAAAATGTCACTGTGAAAGAGATCTCGGAAACTGTCAGCTGTTTTTTAGCTTCCTCCAATCAAAAGCACCGGTCGACTGGAATTTATATTTTGTTTATTGAACGTAGCGACCCAATAGTTTCCACGACGGTCTGAAATCCTTGTTGTCTTTTGTTTTCAACTTGAGATGGTTGTTTCAAGAAAACCTTTTCAATTTGTTTTTTGAATGCAAAGCAAAGAACAACTAATTTTCCCAACGTTTACCAACATTATTTGTTAGGGTAATTATTTAAGTAAAAATAATTGTTGATATTTTTTTGGTTTTTTTATTATCAGAGAAATGTCAGAATTGCTTTCACCCTCAATAAAGTGACAGCCACGAGTTGTAGAACTTTAGTAAAATGAGTTGTTTTCACTTAGCATTGAAAAAACCCAGTTGTAGAAAGTTATTGCAAATGTGATATTGTTGCTGCTTGTGAGAATGAAATGTATTGCCATGACTTACAATAAAAACAAAATCTTGCTGAAAAAGTTGATTGTATTTTTCAAAACACTTACCCCTTTATTCTGTCCGCGAAAAAAAAAAAAAAAAAAAAAAAAAAAAAAAAAAAAAGTCCCAAACTGGAACCAAAACCTAGCTTTGACCGGATTCGAACCCGGGAATATAAATCCGTGTGCAGGACTGAAGCCAGCACGTTACCATTGAGCCACGCTGCCCTGATAATAATCTAGTGGTTTAACTTGTATATGAGCCACTTTAATGAAATAATTCTCATTATTATTATCGTGATTCCCTTCAATGGAAATATATTTTTAATGAGGTGTTGCAGAAAACAAAACATGAATGTGTCGAGGATCGAACCCCGAACCGTTCCTACTGAAGATGTAGACCATACCACTGAACTACTTGGACACTTGATATGATGGGGATTTATTAGTCAACATTAGATGCAATTTATCTTTTGTAATGAATTACAGTCACGACTTGAAGAACAAAAAGCAGATCAGTGAATTCATTCACTCTGAGATTGTTATTCGCTGATGATGATTGCAACCCAACAAGCCGTGCATACGAGTCGACGTCTTAGAGTTGTCACATGATGATCTCGATGAAACTGACGAGAGATGGAATGTTATGTTGTTGACATCTGAGCACACGCTCACACACGCACACAATTTGTTACATACCTTGTGACGTAGCTTCGCTGTCAGATGCG
Source organism: Protonemura montana (assembly GCA_947568835.1). Taxonomy (NCBI): domain Eukaryota; kingdom Metazoa; phylum Arthropoda; class Insecta; order Plecoptera; family Nemouridae; genus Protonemura; species Protonemura montana. Next base: position 32,635,420 of record OX387602.1, on the reverse strand, counting down.
TCGGGGATCGAACTGGGGACCCTTCGTACCGAAGATGACGAACATCCCACTCGGTCACATAGACTCATGCAATCAGGATGGATTTATTAACAAACACGTGCTGTCAATCACTGAAAATCAATTCTATATTCTCTGATAAACAAAAAGCGGATCGGCCGGGAATCGAACCCGAGACCACGGGACGACGATCTCAAGAAGCAACTTCTGCAATGAGCCACCGAGACACGATGATATTAAAGGGAAATAAGATATTGTTAAACAATGGAGTTGGCTGCAGTGTAAAAACAAATGATTGTAAGAGTTTGTTGTGAAATAAAACGAGATGTAAATAAATAATTTATGACGGTAATATTTATTTGTGAATCCTGATGGGTAGGCAACCCATCGTACACGTGTGCGCTGATGTGCTGCTGATGGTGCATGCGTTGGGGTCAATGAACTCAGAGTATCAGAAGAAAATCAAGAAACACAGGGTAAGTTTTCATCACAGGTAAGAACGGGGGCGTGCATTCGACTCCCTTGAAATTCTACCCCTGTTGACTTCCTTCAAGGGTCAAAATCCGTCACTTAAATTTCCACTAGAAAAATATTAAAAAAATCAATTGACTAACCCCTTACGTTTTTTCTTGATTTTTGAAGATTCACCCATACTGTGATCTAAGGGGTAGTTTGCACCCCCAAACACGATGGGCTAATTAGATTTTGCGTCAGCCTTATACTTTAGCCACGATATTGATTTTAAACATTAAAACTTTAATAACTCCCTTAATATTAATCGGAGACAAAATCTGAGGGGTGCATTCGACTTCCCTTGAAATTTTACCCCTGTTGACACCCCTCGCGGGTCAAAATCCATCACTTGAATTCCACTCGAAAAATATTGCAAAAATCGATGGACTAACCCCTTACGTTTTTTCTTGATTTTTGAAGATTCTCCCATACTGTGGTCTAAGGGGTAGTTTGCACCCCCGAACACGATGGGCTACTTAGATTTTGCGTCAGCCTTATACTTTAGCCACTATATTGATTTTAAACATAAAAACTTAAATAACTTCTTTTATATTAATCGGAGACAAAATTTGAGGGGTGCATTCGACTCCCCTTGAAATTATACTTCTGTCGACACCCCTCGCGGGTCAAAATCTATATCTTAAAATTCCACTCGAAAAATATTGCAAAAATCGATGGACTAACCCCTTACGTTTTTTCTTGATTTTTGAAGATTCGCCCATACTGTGGTCTAAGGGGTAGTTTGCACCCCCGAACACGATGGGCTAATTAGATTTTCGTTAGCCTTATACTTTAGCCACTATATTGATTTTAAACAAAAAAACTTAAATAACTTCTTTAATATTAATCGGGGACAAAATTTGAGGGGTGCATTCGACTTCTCTTGAAATTTCACCCCTCTTGACACCCCTCGCGGGTCAAAATCTATCACTTGAAATTTCACTCAAAAAATATTGAAAAATCAATGGACTAACCCCTTACGTTTTTTCTTGATTTTTGAAGATTCGCTTATACTGTGGTCTAAGGGGAAGTTTGCACCCCCGAACACGATGGGCTAATTAGATTTTGCTTCAGCCTTATACTTTAGCCACGATATTGATTTTAAACATTAAAACTTTAATAACTCCCTTAATATTAATCGGAGACAAAATCTGAGGGGTGCATTCGACTTCCCTTGAAATTTTACCCCTGTTGACACCCCTCGCGGGTCAAAATCCATCACTTGAATTCCACTCGAAAAATATTGCAAAAATCGATGGACTAACCCCTTACGTTTTTTCTTGATTTTTGAAGATTCTCCCATACTGTGGTCTAAGGGGTAGTTTGCACCCCCGAACACGATGGGCTACTTAGATTTTGCGTCAGCCTTATACTTTAGCCACTAAATTGATTTTAAACATAAAAACTTAAATAACTTCTTTAATATTAATCGGAGACAAAATTTGAGGGGTGCATTCGACTTCTCTTGAAATTTCACCCCTCTTGACACCCCTTGCGGGTCAAAATCTATCACTTGAAATTCCACTCAAAAAATATTGAAAAATCAATGGACTAACCCCTTACGTTTTTTCTTGATTTTTTAAGATTCGCTTATACTGTGGTCTAAGGGGAAGTTTGCACCCCCGAACACGATGGGCTAATTAGATTTTGCGTAAGCCTTCTACTTTAGCTACTATATTGATTTTAAACATTAAAACTTAAATAACTTCCTTAATATTAATCGGAGACAAAATTTAAGGGGTGCATTCGACTCCCCTTGAAATTATACTTCTGTCGACACCCCTCGCGGGTCAAAATCTATCACTTGAAATTCCACTCGAAAAATATTGCAAAAATCGATGGACTAACCCCTTACGTTTTTTCTTGATTTTTGAAGATTCGCCCATACTGTGGTCAAAGGGGTAGTTTGCACCCCCAAACACGATGGGCTAATTAGATTTTGCGTTAGCCTTATACTTTAGCCACTATATTGATTTAAAACATTAAAACTTAAATAACTTCCTTAATATTAATCGGAGACAAAATTTGAGGGGTGCATTCGACTCCCCTTGAAATTCTACCTCTGTCGACACCCCTCGCGGGTCAAAATCTATATCTTGAAATTCCACTAGAAAAATATTGCAAAAATCGATGGACTAACCCCTTACGTTTTTTCTTGATTTTTGAAGATTCGCCCATACTGTGGTCTAAGGGGTAGTTTGCACCCCCGAACACGATGGGCTAATTAGATTTTGCGTTAGCCTTATACTTTAGCCACTATATTGATTTTAAACAAAAAAACTTAAATAACTTCTTTAATATTAATCGGAGACAAAATTTGAGGGGTGCATTCGACTTCCCTTGAAATTTTACCCCTGTTGACACCCCTCGCGGGTCAAAATCCATCACTTGAATTCCACTCGAAAAATATTGCAAAAATCGATGGACTAACCCCTTACGTTTTTTCTTGATTTTTGAAGATTCTCCCATACTGTGGTCTAAGGGTAAGTTTGCACCCCCGAACACGATGGGCTAATTAGATTTTGCTTCAGCCTTATACTTTAGCCACGATATTGATTTTAAACATAAAAACTTAAATAACTTCTTTTATATTAATCGGAGACAAAATTTGAGGGGTGCATTCGACTCCCCTTGAAATTCTACCTCTGTCGACACCCCTCGCGGGTCAAAATCTATATCTTAAAATTCCACTCGAAAAATATTGCAAAAATCGATGGACAACCCCTTACGTTTTTTCTTGATTTTTGAAGATTCGCTTATACTGTGGTATAAGGGGAAGTTTGCACCCCCGAACACGATGGGCTAATTAGATTTTGCGTTAGCCTTATACTTTAGCCACTATATTGATTTTAAACAAAAAAACTTAAATAACTTCTTTAATATTAATCGGAGACAAAATTTGAGGGGTGCATTCGACTTCCCTTGAAATTCTACCTCTGTCGACACCCCTCGCGGGTCAAAATCTATCACTTTAAATTCCACTCGAAAAATATTGAAAAATCAATGGACTAACCCCCTTACGTTTTTTCTTGATTTTTGAAGATTCGCCCATACTGTGGTAAAAGGGGTAGTTTGCACCCCCGAACACGATGGGCTAATTAGATTTTGCGTTAGCCTTATACTTTAGCCACTATATTGATTTTAAACAAAAAAACTTAAATAACTTCTTTAATATTAATCGGAGACAAAATTTGAGGGGTGCATTCGACTTCTCTTGAAATTTCACCCCTCTTGACACCCCTCGCGGGTCAAAATCTATCACTTGAAATTCCACTCAAAAAATATTGAAAAATCAATGGACTAACCCCTTACGTTTTTTCTTGATTTTTGAAGATTCGCTTATACTGTGGTATAAGGGGAAGTTTGCACCCCCGAACACGATGGGCTAATTAGATTTTGCTTCAGCCTTATACTTTAGCCACGATATTGATTTTAAACATTAAAACTTTAATAACTCCCTTAATATTAATCGGAGACAAAATCTGAGGGGTGCATTCGACTTCCCTTGAAATTTTACCCCTGTTGACACCCCTCGCGGGTCAAAATCCATCACTTGAATTCCACTCGAAAAATATTGCAAAAATCGATGGACTAACCCCTTACGTTTTTTCTTGATTTTTGAAGATTCTCCCATACTGTGGTCTAAGGGGTAGTTTGCACCCCCGAACACGATGGGCTACTTAGATTTTGCGTCAGCCTTATACTTTAGCCACTATATTGATTTTAAACATAAAAACTTAAATAACTTCTTTTATATTAATCGGAGACAAAATTTGAGGGGTGCATTCGACTTCTCTTGAAATTTCACCCCTCTTGACACCCCTCGCGGGTCAAAATCTATCACTTGAAATTCCACTCAAAAAATATTGAAAAATCAATGGACTAACCCCTTACGTTTTTTCTTGATTTTTGAAGATTCGCTTATACTGTGGTCTAAGGGGAAGTTTGCACCCCCGAACACGATGGGCTAATTAGATTTTGCTTCAGCCTTATACTTTAGCCACGATATTGATTTTAAACATTAAAACTTTAATAACTCCCTTAATATTAATCGGAGACAAAATCTGAGGGGTGCATTCGACTTCCCTTGAAATTTTACCCCTGTTGACACCCCTCGCGGGTCAAAATCCATCACTTGAATTCCACTCGAAAAATATTGCAAAAATCGATGGACTAACCCCCTTACGTTTTTTCTTGATTTTTGAAGATTCGCCCATACTGTGGTAAAAGGGGTAGTTTGCACCCCCGAACACGATGGGCTAATTAGATTTTGCGTTAGCCTTATACTTTAGCCACTATATTGATTTTAAACAAAAAAACTTAAATAACTTCTTTAATATTAATCGGAGACAAAATTTGAGGGGTGCATTCGACTTCTCTTGAAATTTCACCCCTCTTGACACCCCTCGCGGGTCAAAATCTATCACTTGAAATTCCACTCAAAAAATATTGAAAAATCAATGGACTAACCCCTTACGTTTTTTCTTGATTTTTGAAGATTCGCTTATACTGTGGTCTAAGGGGACGTTTGCACCCCCGAACACGATGGGCTAATTAGATTTTGCTTCAGCCTTATACTTTAGCCACGATATTGATTTTAAACATTAAAACTTTAATAACTCCCTTAATATTAATCGGAGACAAAATCTGAGGGGTGCATTCGACTTCCCTTGAAATTTTACCCCTGTTGACACCCCTCGCGGGTCAAAATCCATCACTTGAATTCCACTCGAAAAATATTGCAAAAATCGATGGACTAACCCCTTACGTTTTTTCTTGATTTTTGAAGATTCTCCCATACTGTGGTCTTAGGGGTAGTTTGCACCCCCGAACACGATGGGCTACTTAGATTTTGCGTCAGCCTTATACTTTAGCCACTATATTGATTTTAAACATAAAAACTTAAATAACTTCTTTAATATTAATCGGAGACAAAATTTGAGGGGTGCATTCGACTTCTCTTGAAATTTCACCCCTCTTGACACCCCTTGCGGGTCAAAATCTATCACTTGAAATTCCACTCAAAAAATATTGAAAAATCAATGGCTAACCCCTTACGTTTTTTCTTGATTTTTGAAGATTCGCTTATACTGTGGTCTAAGGGGAAGTTTGCACCCCCGAACACGATGGGCTAATTAGATTTTGCGTAAGCCTTCTACTTTAGCTACTATATTGATTTTAAACATTAAAACTTAAATAACTTCCTTAATATTAATCGGAGACAAAATTTAAGGGGTGCATTCGACTTCCCTTGAAATTTTACCCCTGTTGACACCCCTCGCGGGTCAAAATCCATCACTTGAATTCCACTCGAAAAATATTGCAAAAATCGATGGACTAACCCCTTACGTTTTTTCTTGATTTTTGAAGATTCTCCCATACTGTGGTCTAAGGGGAAGTTTGCACCACCGAACACGATGGGCTACTTAGATTTTGCGTCAGCCTTATACTTTAGCCACTATATTGATTTTAAACATAAAAACTTAAATAACTTCTTTAATATTAATCGGAGACAAAATTTGAGGGGTGCATTCGACTTCTCTTGAAATTTCACCCCTCTTGACACCCCTTGCGGGTCAAAATCTATCACTTGAAATTCCACTCAAAAAATATTGAAAAATCAATGGACTAACCCCTTACGTTTTTTCTTGATTTTTGAAGATTCGCTTATACTGTGGTCTAAGGGGACGTTTGCACCCCCGAACACGATGGGCTAATTAGATTTTGCTTCAGCCTTATACTTTAGCCACGATATTGATTTTAAACATTAAAACTTTAATAACTCCCTTAATATTAATCGGAGACAAAATCTGAGGGGTGCATTCGACTTCCCTTGAAATTTTACCCCTGTTGACACCCCTCGCGGGTCAAAATCCATCACTTGAATTCCACTCGAAAAATATTGCAAAAATCGATGGACTAACCCCCTTACGTTTTTTCTTGATTTTTGAAGATTCGCCCATACTGTGGTAAAAGGGGTAGTTTGCACCCCCGAACACGATGGGCTAATTAGATTTTGCGTTAGCCTTATACTTTAGCCACTATATTGATTTTAAACAAAAAAACTTAAATAACTTCTTTAATATTAATCGGAGACAAAATTTGAGGGGTGCATTCGACTTCTCTTGAAATTTCACCCCTCTTGACACCCCTCGCGGGTCAAAATCTATCACTTGAAATTCCACTCAAAAAATATTGAAAAATCAATGGACTAACCCCTTACGTTTTTTCTTGATTTTTGAAGATTCGCTTATACTGTGGTCTAAGGGGACGTTTGCACCCCCGAACACGATGGGCTAATTAGATTTTGCTTCAGCCTTATACTTTAGCCACGATATTGATTTTAAACATTAAAACTTTAATAACTCCCTTAATATTAATCGGAGACAAAATCTGAGGGGTGCATTCGACTTCCCTTGAAATTTTACCCCTGTTGACACCCCTCGCGGGTCAAAATCCATCACTTGAATTCCACTCGAAAAATATTGCAAAAATCGATGGACTAACCCCTTACGTTTTTTCTTGATTTTTGAAGATTCTCCCATACTGTGGTCTTAGGGGTAGTTTGCACCCCCGAACACGATGGGCTACTTAGATTTTGCGTCAGCCTTATACTTTAGCCACTATATTGATTTTAAACATAAAAACTTAAATAACTTCTTTAATATTAATCGGAGACAAAATTTGAGGGGTGCATTCGACTTCTCTTGAAATTTCACCCCTCTTGACACCCCTTGCGGGTCAAAATCTATCACTTGAAATTCCACTCAAAAAATATTGAAAAATCAATGGCTAACCCCTTACGTTTTTTCTTGATTTTTGAAGATTCGCTTATACTGTGGTCTAAGGGGAAGTTTGCACCCCCGAACACGATGGGCTAATTAGATTTTGCGTAAGCCTTCTACTTTAGCTACTATATTGATTTTAAACATTAAAACTTAAATAACTTCCTTAATATTAATCGGAGACAAAATTTAAGGGGTGCATTCGACTTCCCTTGAAATTTTACCCCTGTTGACACCCCTCGCGGGTCAAAATCCATCACTTGAATTCCACTCGAAAAATATTGCAAAAATCGATGGACTAACCCCTTACGTTTTTTCTTGATTTTTGAAGATTCTCCCATACTGTGGTCTAAGGGGAAGTTTGCACCACCGAACACGATGGGCTACTTAGATTTTGCGTCAGCCTTATACTTTAGCCACTATATTGATTTTAAACATAAAAACTTAAATAACTTCTTTAATATTAATCGGAGACAAAATTTGAGGGGTGCATTCGACTTCTCTTGAAATTTCACCCCTCTTGACACCCCTTGCGGGTCAAAATCTATCACTTGAAATTCCACTCAAAAAATATTGAAAAATCAATGGACTAACCCCTTACGTTTTTTCTTGATTTTTGAAGATTCGCTTATACTGTGGTCTAAGGGGACGTTTGCACCCCCGAACACGATGGGCTAATTAGATTTTGCTTCAGCCTTATACTTTAGCCACGATATTGATTTTAAACATTAAAACTTTAATAACTCCCTTAATATTTATCGGAGACAAAATCTGAGGGGTGCATTCGACTTCCCTTGAAATTTTACCCCTGTTGACACCCCTCGCGGGTCAAAATCCATCACTTGAATTCCACTCGAAAAATATTGCAAAAATCGATGGACTAACCCCTTACGTTTTTTCTTGATTTTTGAAGATTCTCCCATACTGTGGTCTTAGGGGTAGTTTGCACCCCCGAACACGATGGGCTACTTAGATTTTGCGTCAGCCTTATACTTTAGCCACTATATTGATTTTAAACATAAAAACTTAAATAACTTCTTTAATATTAATCGGAGACAAAATTTGAGGGGTGCATTCGACTTCTCTTGAAATTTCACCCCTCTTGACACCCCTTGCGGGTCAAAATCTATCACTTGAAATTCCACTCAAAAAATATTGAAAAATCAATGGCTAACCCCTTACGTTTTTTCTTGATTTTTGAAGATTCGCTTATACTGTGGTCTAAGGGGAAGTTTGCACCCCCGAACACGATGGGCTAATTAGATTTTGCGTAAGCCTTCTACTTTAGCTACTATATTGATTTTAAACATTAAAACTTAAATAACTTCCTTAATATTAATCGGAGACAAAATTTAAGGGGTGCATTCGACTTCCCTTGAAATTTTACCCCTGTTGACACCCCTCGCGGGTCAAAATCCATCACTTGAATTCCACTCGAAAAATATTGCAAAAATCGATGGACTAACCCCTTACGTTTTTTCTTGATTTTTGAAGATTCTCCCATACTGTGGTCTAAGGGGTAGTTTGCACCCCCGAACACGATGGGCTACTTAGATTTTGCGTCAGCCTTATACTTTAGCCACTATATTGATTTTAAACATAAAAACTTAAATAACTTCTTTTATATTAATCGGAGACAAAATTTGAGGGGTGCATTCGACTTCTCTTGAAATTTCACCCCTCTTGACACCCCTCGCGGGTCAAAATCTATCACTTGAAATTCCACTCAAAAAATATTGAAAAATCAATGGACTCACCCCTTACGTTTTTTCTTGATTTTTGAAGATTCGCTTATACTGTGGTCTAAGGGGAAGTTTGCACCCCCGAACACGATGGGCTAATTAGATTTTGCTTCAGCCTTATACTTTAGCCACGATATTGATTTTAAACATTAAAACTTTAATAACTCCCTTAATATTAATCGGAGACAAAATCTGAGGGGTGCATTCGACTTCCCTTGAAATTTTACCCCTGTTGACACCCCTCGCGGGTCAAAATCCATCACTTGAATTCCACTCGAAAAATATTGCAAAAATCGATGGACTAACCCCCTTACGTTTTTTCTTGATTTTTGAAGATTCGCCCATACTGTGGTAAAAGGGGTAGTTTGCACCCCCGAACACGATGGGCTAATTAGATTTTGCGTTAGCCTTATACTTTAGCCACTATATTGATTTTAAACAAAAAAACTTAAATAACTTCTTTAATATTAATCGGAGACAAAATTTGAGGGGTGCATTCGACTTCTCTTGAAATTTCACCCCTCTTGACACCCCTCGCGGGTCAAAATCTATCACTTGAAATTCCACTCAAAAAATATTGAAAAATCAATGGACTAACCCCTTACGTTTTTTCTTGATTTTTGAAGATTCGCTTATACTGTGGTCTAAGGGGACGTTTGCACCCCCGAACACGATGGGCTAATTAGATTTTGCTTCAGCCTTATACTTTAGCCACGATATTGATTTTAAACATTAAAACTTTAATAACTCCCTTAATATTAATCGGAGACAAAATCTGAGGGGTGCATTCGACTTCCCTTGAAATTTTACCCCTGTTGACACCCCTCGCGGGTCAAAATCCATCACTTGAATTCCACTCGAAAAATATTGCAAAAATCGATGGACTAACCCCTTACGTTTTTTCTTGATTTTTGAAGATTCTCCCATACTGTGGTCTTAGGGGTAGTTTGCACCCCCGAACACGATGGGCTACTTAGATTTTGCGTCAGCCTTATACTTTAGCCACTATATTGATTTTAAACATAAAAACTTAAATAACTTCTTTAATATTAATCGGAGACAAAATTTGAGGGGTGCATTCGACTTCTCTTGAAATTTCACCCCTCTTGACACCCCTTGCGGGTCAAAATCTATCACTTGAAATTCCACTCAAAAAATATTGAAAAATCAATGGCTAACCCCTTACGTTTTTTCTTGATTTTTGAAGATTCGCTTATACTGTGGTCTAAGGGGAAGTTTGCACCCCCGAACACGATGGGCTAATTAGATTTTGCGTAAGCCTTCTACTTTAGCTACTATATTGATTTTAAACATTAAAACTTAAATAACTTCCTTAATATTAATCGGAGACAAAATTTAAGGGGTGCATTCGACTTCCCTTGAAATTTTACCCCTGTTGACACCCCTCGCGGGTCAAAATCCATCACTTGAATTCCACTCGAAAAATATTGCAAAAATCGATGGACTAACCCCTTACGTTTTTTCTTGATTTTTGAAGATTCTCCCATACTGTGGTCTAAGGGGAAGTTTGCACCACCGAACACGATGGGCTACTTAGATTTTGCGTCAGCCTTATACTTTAGCCACTATATTGATTTTAAACATAAAAACTTAAATAACTTCTTTAATATTAATCGGAGACAAAATTTGAGGGGTGCATTCGACTTCTCTTGAAATTTCACCCCTCTTGACACCCCTTGCGGGTCAAAATCTATCACTTGAAATTCCACTCAAAAAATATTGAAAAATCAATGGACTAACCCCTTACGTTTTTTCTTGATTTTTGAAGATTCGCTTATACTGTGGTCTAAGGGGACGTTTGCACCCCCGAACACGATGGGCTAATTAGATTTTGCTTCAGCCTTATACTTTAGCCACGATATTGATTTTAAACATTAAAACTTTAATAACTCCCTTAATATTAATCGGAGACAAAATCTGAGGGGTGCATTCGACTTCCCTTGAAATTTTACCCCTGTTGACACCCCTCGCGGGTCAAAATCCATCACTTGAATTCCACTCGAAAAATATTGCAAAAATCGATGGACTAACCCCCTTACGTTTTTTCTTGATTTTTGAAGATTCGCCCATACTGTGGTAAAAGGGGTAGTTTGCACCCCCGAACACGATGGGCTAATTAGATTTTGCGTTAGCCTTATACTTTAGCCACTATATTGATTTTAAACAAAAAAACTTAAATAACTTCTTTAATATTAATCGGAGACAAAATTTGAGGGGTGCATTCGACTTCTCTTGAAATTTCACCCCTCTTGACACCCCTCGCGGGTCAAAATCTATCACTTGAAATTCCACTCAAAAAATATTGAAAAATCAATGGACTAACCCCTTACGTTTTTTCTTGATTTTTGAAGATTCGCTTATACTGTGGTCTAAGGGGACGTTTGCACCCCCGAACACGATGGGCTAATTAGATTTTGCTTCAGCCTTATACTTTAGCCACGATATTGATTTTAAACATTAAAACTTTAATAACTCCCTTAATATTAATCGGAGACAAAATCTGAGGGGTGCATTCGACTTCCCTTGAAATTTTACCCCTGTTGACACCCCTCGCGGGTCAAAATCCATCACTTGAATTCCACTCGAAAAATATTGCAAAAATCGATGGACTAACCCCTTACGTTTTTTCTTGATTTTTGAAGATTCTCCCATACTGTGGTCTTAGGGGTAGTTTGCACCCCCGAACACGATGGGCTACTTAGATTTTGCGTCAGCCTTATACTTTAGCCACTATATTGATTTTAAACATAAAAACTTAAATAACTTCTTTAATATTAATCGGAGACAAAATTTGAGGGGTGCATTCGACTTCTCTTGAAATTTCACCCCTCTTGACACCCCTTGCGGGTCAAAATCTATCACTTGAAATTCCACTCAAAAAATATTGAAAAATCAATGGCTAACCCCTTACGTTTTTTCTTGATTTTTGAAGATTCGCTTATACTGTGGTCTAAGGGGAAGTTTGCACCCCCGAACACGATGGGCTAATTAGATTTTGCGTAAGCCTTCTACTTTAGCTACTATATTGATTTTAAACATTAAAACTTAAATAACTTCCTTAATATTAATCGGAGACAAAATTTAAGGGGTGCATTCGACTTCCCTTGAAATTTTACCCCTGTTGACACCCCTCGCGGGTCAAAATCCATCACTTGAATTCCACTCGAAAAATATTGCAAAAATCGATGGACTAACCCCTTACGTTTTTTCTTGATTTTTGAAGATTCTCCCATACTGTGGTCTAAGGGGAAGTTTGCACCACCGAACACGATGGGCTACTTAGATTTTGCGTCAGCCTTATACTTTAGCCACTATATTGATTTTAAACATAAAAACTTAAATAACTTCTTTAATATTAATCGGAGACAAAATTTGAGGGGTGCATTCGACTTCTCTTGAAATTTCACCCCTCTTGACACCCCTTGCGGGTCAAAATCTATCACTTGAAATTCCACTCAAAAAATATTGAAAAATCAATGGACTAACCCCTTACGTTTTTTCTTGATTTTTGAAGATTCGCTTATACTGTGGTCTAAGGGGACGTTTGCACCCCCGAACACGATGGGCTAATTAGATTTTGCTTCAGCCTTATACTTTAGCCACGATATTGATTTTAAACATTAAAACTTTAATAACTCCCTTAATATTTATCGGAGACAAAATCTGAGGGGTGCATTCGACTTCCCTTGAAATTTTACCCCTGTTGACACCCCTCGCGGGTCAAAATCCATCACTTGAATTCCACTCGAAAAATATTGCAAAAATCGATGGACTAACCCCTTACGTTTTTTCTTGATTTTTGAAGATTCTCCCATACTGTGGTCTTAGGGGTAGTTTGCACCCCCGAACACGATGGGCTACTTAGATTTTGCGTCAGCCTTATACTTTAGCCACTATATTGATTTTAAACATAAAAACTTAAATAACTTCTTTAATATTAATCGGAGACAAAATTTGAGGGGTGCATTCGACTTCTCTTGAAATTTCACCCCTCTTGACACCCCTTGCGGGTCAAAATCTATCACTTGAAATTCCACTCAAAAAATATTGAAAAATCAATGGCTAACCCCTTACGTTTTTTCTTGATTTTTGAAGATTCGCTTATACTGTGGTCTAAGGGGAAGTTTGCACCCCCGAACACGATGGGCTAATTAGATTTTGCGTAAGCCTTCTACTTTAGCTACTATATTGATTTTAAACATTAAAACTTAAATAACTTCCTTAATATTAATCGGAGACAAAATTTAAGGGGTGCATTCGACTTCCCTTGAAATTTTACCCCTGTTGACACCCCTCGCGGGTCAAAATCCATCACTTGAATTCCACTCGAAAAATATTGCAAAAATCGATGGACTAACCCCTTACGTTTTTTCTTGATTTTTGAAGATTCTCCCATACTGTGGTCTAAGGGGAAGTTTGCACCACCGAACACGATGGGCTACTTAGATTTTGCGTCAGCCTTATACTTTAGCCACTATATTGATTTTAAACATAAAAACTTAAATAACTTCTTTTATATTAATCGGAGACAAAATTTGAGGGGTGCATTCGACTTCTCTTGAAATTTCACCCCTCTTGACACCCCTCGCGGGTCAAAATCTATCACTTGAAATTCCACTCAAAAAATATTGAAAAATCAATGGACTAACCCCTTACGTTTTTTCTTGATTTTTGAAGATTCGCTTATACTGTGGTCTAAGGGGAAGTTTGCACCCCCGAACACGATGGGCTAATTAGATTTTGCTTCAGCCTTATACTTTAGCCACGATATTGATTTTAAACATTAAAACTTTAATAACTCCCTTAATATTAATCGGAGACAAAATCTGAGGGGTGCATTCGACTTCCCTTGAAATTTTACCCCTGTTGACACCCCTCGCGGGTCAAAATCCATCACTTGAATTCCACTCGAAAAATATTGCAAAAATCGATGGACTAACCCCTTACGTTTTTTCTTGATTTTTGAAGATTCTCCCATACTGTGGTCTAAGGGGTAGTTTGCACCCCCGAACACGATGGGCTACTTAGATTTTGCGTCAGCCTTATACTTTAGCCACTATATTGATTTTAAACATAAAAACTTAAATAACTTCTTTTATATTAATCGGAGACAAAATTTGAGGGGTGCATTCGACTTCTCTTGAAATTTCACCCCTCTTGATACCCCTTGCGGGTCAAAATCTATCACTTGAAATTCCACTCAAAAAATATTGAAAAATCAATGGACTAACCCCTTACGTTTTTTCTTGATTTTTGAAGATTCGCTTATACTGTGGTCTAAGGGGAAGTTTGCACCCCCGAACACGATGGGCTAATTAGATTTTGCGTAAGCCTTCTACTTTAGCTACTATATTGATTTTAAACATTAAAACTTAAATAACTTCCTTAATATTAATCGGAGACAAAATTTAAGGGGTGCATTCGACTCCCCTTGAAATTCTACTTCTGTCGACACCCCTCGCGGGTCAAAATCTATCACTTGAAATTCCACTCGAAAAATATTGCAAAAATCGATGGACTAACCCCTTACGTTTTTTCTTGATTTTTGAAGATTCGCCCATACTGTGGTCTAAGGGGTAGTTTGCACCCCCAAACACGATGGGCTAATTAGATTTTGCGTTAGCCTTATACTTTAGCCACTATATTGATTTGAAACATTAAAACTTAAATAACTTCCTTAATATTAATCGGAGACAAAATTTGAGGGGTGCATTCGACTTCCCTTGAAATTCTACCTCTGTCGACACCCCTCGCGGGTCAAAATCTATCACTTTAAATTCCACTCGAAAAATATTGAAAAATCAATGGACTAACCCCCTTACGTTTTTTCTTGATTTTTGAAGATTCGCCCATACTGTGGTAAAAGGGGTAGTTTGCACCCCCGAACACGATGGGCTAATTAGATTTTGCGTTAGCCTTATACTTTAGCCACTATATTGATTTTAAACAAAAAAACTTAAATAACTTCTTTAATATTAATCGGAGACAAAATTTGAGGGGTGCATTCGACTTCTCTTGAAATTTCACCCCTCTTGACACCCCTCGCGGGTCAAAATCTATCACTTGAAATTCCACTCAAAAAATATTGAAAAATCAATGGACTAACCCCTTACGTTTTTTCTTGATTTTTGAAGATTCGCTTATACTGTGGTATAAGGGGAAGTTTGCACCCCCGAACACGATGGGCTAATTAGATTTTGCTTCAGCCTTATACTTTAGCCACGATATTGATTTTAAACATTAAAACTTTAATAACTCCCTTAATATTAATCGGAGACAAAATCTGAGGGGTGCATTCGACTTCCCTTGAAATTTTACCCCTGTTGACACCCCTCGCGGGTCAAAATCCATCACTTGAATTCCACTCGAAAAATATTGCAAAAATCGATGGACTAACCCCTTACGTTTTTTCTTGATTTTTGAAGATTCTCCCATACTGTGGTCTAAGGGGTAGTTTGCACCCCCGAACACGATGGGCTACTTAGATTTTGCGTCAGCCTTATACTTTAGCCACTATATTGATTTTAAACATAAAAACTTAAATAACTTCTTTTATATTAATCGGAGACAAAATTTGAGGGGTGCATTCGACTTCTCTTGAAATTTCACCCCTCTTGACACCCCTCGCGGGTCAAAATCTATCACTTGAAATTCCACTCAAAAAATATTGAAAAATCAATGGACTAACCCCTTACGTTTTTTCTTGATTTTTGAAGATTCGCTTATACTGTGGTCTAAGGGGAAGTTTGCACCCCCGAACACGATGGGCTAATTAGATTTTGCTTCAGCCTTATACTTTAGCCACGATATTGATTTTAAACATTAAAACTTTAATAACTCCCTTAATATTAATCGGAGACAAAATCTGAGGGGTGCATTCGACTTCCCTTGAAATTTTACCCCTGTTGACACCCCTCGCGGGTCAAAATCCATCACTTGAATTCCACTCGAAAAATATTGCAAAAATCGATGGACTAACCCCTTACGTTTTTTCTTGATTTTTGAAGATTCTCCCATACTGTGGTCTAAGGGGTAGTTTGCACCCCCGAACACGATGGGCTACTTAGATTTTGCGTCAGCCTTATACTTTAGCCACTATATTGATTTTAAACATAAAAACTTAAATAACTTCTTTTATATTAATCGGAGACAAAATTTGAGGGGTGCATTCGACTTCTCTTGAAATTTCACCCCTCTTGACACCCCTCGCGGGTCAAAATCTATCACTTGAAATTCCACTCAAAAAATATTGAAAAATCAATGGACTCACCCCTTACGTTTTTTCTTGATTTTTGAAGATTCGCTTATACTGTGGTCTAAGGGGAAGTTTGCACCCCCGAACACGATGGGCTAATTAGATTTTGCTTCAGCCTTATACTTTAGCCACGATATTGATTTTAAACATTAAAACTTTAATAACTCCCTTAATATTAATCGGAGACAAAATCTGAGGGATGCATTCGACTTCCCTTGAAATTTTACCCCTGTTGACACCCCTCGCGGGTCAAAATCCATCACTTGAATTCCACTCGAAAAATATTGCAAAAATCGATGGACTTACGTTTTTTCTTGATTTTTGAAGATTCTCCCATACTGTGGTCTAAGGGGTAGTTTGCACCCCCGAACACGATGGGCTACTTAAATTTTGCGTCTGCCTTATACTTTAGCCACTATATTGATTTTAAACATAAAAACTTAAATAACTTCTTTTATATTAATCGGAGACAAAATTTGAGGGGTGCATTCGACTTCTCTTGAAATTTCACCCCTCTTGACACCCCTTGCGGGTCAAAATCTATCACTTGAAATTCCACTCAAAAAATATTGAAAAATCAATGGACTAACCCCTTACGTTTTTTCTTGATTTTTGAAGATTCGCTTATACTGTGGTCTAAGGGGAAGTTTGCACCCCCGAACACGATGGGCTAATTAGATTTTGCGTAAGCCTTCTACTTTAGCTACTATATTGATTTTAAACATTAAAACTTAAATAACTTCCTTAATATTAATCGGAGACAAAATTTAAGGGGTGCATTCGACTTCCCTTGAAATTCTACCTCTGTCGACACCCCTCGCGGGTCAAAATCTATCACTTTAAATTCCACTCGAAAAATATTGAAAAATCAATGGACTAACCCCCTTACGTTTTTTCTTGATTTTTGAAGATTCGCCCATACTGTGGTAAAAGGGGTAGTTTGCACCCCCGAACACGATGGGCTAATTAGATTTTGCGTTAGCCTTATACTTTAGCCACTATATTGATTTTAAACAAAAAAACTTAAATAACTTCTTTAATATTAATCGGAGACAAAATTTGAGGGGTGCATTCGACTTCTCTTGAAATTTCACCCCTCTTGACACCCCTCGCGGGTCAAAATCTATCACTTGAAATTCCACTCAAAAAATATTGAAAAATCAATGGACTAACCCCTTACGTTTTTTCTTGATTTTTGAAGATTCGCTTATACTGTGGTATAAGGGGAAGTTTGCACCCCCGAACACGATGGGCTAATTAGATTTTGCTTCAGCCTTATACTTTAGCCACGATATTGATTTTAAACATTAAAACTTTAATAACTCCCTTAATATTAATCGGAGACAAAATCTGAGGGGTGCATTCGACTTCCCTTGAAATTTTACCCCTGTTGACACCCCTCGCGGGTCAAAATCCATCACTTGAATTCCACTCGAAAAATATTGCAAAAATCGATGGACTAACCCCTTACGTTTTTTCTTGATTTTTGAAGATTCTCCCATACTGTGGTCTAAGGGGTAGTTTGCACCCCCGAACACGATGGGCTACTTAGATTTTGCGTCAGCCTTATACTTTAGCCACTATATTGATTTTAAACATAAAAACTTAAATAACTTCTTTTATATTAATCGGAGACAAAATTTGAGGGGTGCATTCGACTTCTCTTGAAATTTCACCCCTCTTGACACCCCTCGCGGGTCAAAATCTATCACTTGAAATTCCACTCAAAAAATATTGAAAAATCAATGGACTAACCCCTTACGTTTTTTCTTGATTTTTGAAGTTTCGCTTATACTGTGGTCTAAGGGGAAGTTTGCACCCCCGAACACGATGGGCTAATTAGATTTTGCTTCAGCCTTATACTTTAGCCACGATATTGATTTTAAACATTAAAACTTTAATAACTCCCTTAATATTAATCGGAGACAAAATCTGAGGGGTGCATTCGACTTCCCTTGAAATTTTACCCCTGTTGACACCCCTCGCGGGTCAAAATCCATCACTTGAATTCCACTCGAAAAATATTGCAAAAATCGATGGACTTACGTTTTTTCTTGATTTTTGAAGATTCTCCCATACTGTGGTCTAAGGGGTAGTTTGCACCCCCGAACACGATGGGCTACTTAAATTTTGCGTCTGCCTTATACTTTAGCCACTATATTGATTTTAAACATAAAAACTTAAATAACTTCTTTTATATTAATCGGAGACAAAATTTGAGGGGTGCATTCGACTTCTCTTGAAATTTCACCCCTCTTGACACCCCTTGCGGGTCAAAATCTATCACTTGAAATTCCACTCAAAAAATATTGAAAAATCAATGGACTAACCCCTTACGTTTTTTCTTGATTTTTGAAGATTCGCTTATACTGTGGTCTAAGGGGAAGTTTGCACCCCCGAACACGATGGGCTAATTAGATTTTGCGTAAGCCTTCTACTTTAGCTACTATATTGATTTTAAACATTAAAACTTAAATAACTTCCTTAATATTAATCGGAGACAAAATTTAAGGGGTGCATTCGACTTCCCTTGAAATTCTACCTCTGTCGACACCCCTCGCGGGTCAAAATCTATCACTTTAAATTCCACTCGAAAAATATTGAAAAATCAATGGACTAACCCCCTTACGTTTTTTCTTGATTTTTGAAGATTCGCCCATACTGTGGTAAAAGGGGTAGTTTGCACCCCCGAACACGATGGGCTAATTAGATTTTGCGTTAGCCTTATACTTTAGCCACTATATTGATTTTAAACAAAAAAACTTAAATAACTTCTTTAATATTAATCGGAGACAAAATTTGAGGGGTGCATTCGACTTCTCTTGAAATTTCACCCCTCTTGACACCCCTCGCGGGTCAAAATCTATCACTTGAAATTCCACTCAAAAAATATTGAAAAATCAATGGACTAACCCCTTACGTTTTTTCTTGATTTTTGAAGATTCGCTTATACTGTGGTATAAGGGGAAGTTTGCACCCCCGAACACGATGGGCTAATTAGATTTTGCTTCAGCCTTATACTTTAGCCACGATATTGATTTTAAACATTAAAACTTTAATAACTCCCTTAATATTAATCGGAGACAAAATCTGAGGGGTGCATTCGACTTCCCTTGAAATTTTACCCCTGTTGACACCCCTCGCGGGTCAAAATCCATCACTTGAATTCCACTCGAAAAATATTGCAAAAATCGATGGACTAACCCCTTACGTTTTTTCTTGATTTTTGAAGATTCTCCCATACTGTGGTCTAAGGGGTAGTTTGCACCCCCGAACACGATGGGCTACTTAGATTTTGCGTCAGCCTTATACTTTAGCCACTATATTGATTTTAAACATAAAAACTTAAATAACTTCTTTTATATTAATCGGAGACAAAATTTGAGGGGTGCATTCGACTTCTCTTGAAATTTCACCCCTCTTGACACCCCTCGCGGGTCAAAATCTATCACTTGAAATTCCACTCAAAAAATATTGAAAAATCAATGGACTAACCCCTTACGTTTTTTCTTGATTTTTGAAGTTTCGCTTATACTGTGGTCTAAGGGGAAGTTTGCACCCCCGAACACGATGGGCTAATTAGATTTTGCTTCAGCCTTATACTTTAGCCACGATATTGATTTTAAACATTAAAACTTTAATAACTCCCTTAATATTAATCGGAGACAAAATCTGAGGGGTGCATTCGACTTCCCTTGAAATTTTACCCCTGTTGACACCCCTCGCGGGTCAAAATCCATCACTTGAATTCCACTCGAAAAATATTGCAAAAATCGATGGACTAACCCCTTACGTTTTTTCTTGATTTTTGAAGATTCTCCCATACTGTGGTCTAAGGGGTAGTTTGCACCCCCGAACACGATGGGCTACTTAGATTTTGCGTCAGCCTTATACTTTAGCCACTATATTGATTTTAAACATAAAAACTTAAATAACTTCTTTTATATTAATCGGAGACAAAATTTGAGGGGTGCATTCGACTTCTCTTGAAATTTCACCCCTCTTGACACCCCTCGCGGGTCAAAATCTATCACTTGAAATTCCACTCAAAAAATATTGAAAAATCAATGGACTAACCCCTTACGTTTTTTCTTGATTTTTGAAGATTCGCTTATACTGTGGTCTAAGGGGAAGTTTGCACCCCCGAACACGATGGGCTAATTAGATTTTGCTTCAGCCTTATACTTTAGCCACGATATTGATTTTAAACATTAAAACTTTAATAACTCCCTTAATATTAATCGGAGACAAAATCTGAGGGGTGCATTCGACTTCCCTTGAAATTTTACCCCTGTTGACACCCCTCGCGGGTCAAAATCCATCACTTGAATTCCACTCGAAAAATATTGCAAAAATCGATGGACTAACCCCTTACGTTTTTTCTTGATTTTTGAAGATTCTCCCATACTGTGGTCTAAGGGGTAGTTTGCACCCCCGAACACGATGGGCTACTTAGATTTTGCGTCAGCCTTATACTTTAGCCACTATATTGATTTTAAACATAAAAACTTAAATAACTTCTTTTATATTAATCGGAGACAAAATTTGAGGGGTGCATTCGACTTCTCTTGAAATTTCACCCCTCTTGACACCCCTTGCGGGTCAAAATCTATCACTTGAAATTCCACTCAAAAAATATTGAAAAATCAATGGACTAACCCCTTACGTTTTTTCTTGATTTTTGAAGATTCGCTTATACTGTGGTCTAAGGGGAAGTTTGCACCCCCGAACACGATGGGCTAATTAGATTTTGCGTCAGCCTTATACTTTAGCCACTATATTGATTTTAAACATAAAAACTTAAATAACTTCTTTTATATTAATCGGAGACAAAATTTGAGGGGTGCATTCGACTTCTCTTGAAATTTCACCCCTCTTGACACCCCTTGCGGGTCAAAATCTATCACTTGAAATTCCACTCAAAAAATATTGAAAAATCAATGGACTAACCCCTTACGTTTTTTCTTGATTTTTGAAGATTCGCTTATACTGTGGTCTAAGGGGAAGTTTGCACCCCCGAACACGATGGGCTAATTAGATTTTGCGTCAGCCTTATACTTTAGCCACTATATTGATTTTAAACATTAAAACTTAAATAACTTCCTAAATATTAATCAGAGACAAAATTTGAGGGGTGCATTCGACTCCCCTTGAAATTCTACCTCTGTCGACACCCCTCGCGGGTCAAAATCTATCACTTTAAATTCCACTCGAAAAATATTGAAAAATCAATGGACTAACCCCTTACGTTTTTTCTTGATTTTTGAAGATTCGCTTATACTGTGGTTTAAGGGGTAGTTTGCACCCCCGAATATGTTGGGCTAATTAGATTTTGCGTCAGCCTTATACTTTAGCCACTATATTGATTTTAAACATTAAAACTTAAATAACTTCCTTAATATTAATCGGAGACAAAATTTGAGGGGTGCATTCGACTTCTCTTGAAATTTCACCCCTGTTGACATCCCTCGCGGGTCAAAATCCATCACTTGAAAAACTCGAAAAATACCACTCGAAAAACACTCGAAAAATATTGAAAAATCAATTGAAGTTTTTTCTTTGTTTTGTGAAGATACACCCGTACTGTGATCTAAGGGAAGTTTGCACCCCCGAACACGATGGGCTAATTAGATTTTGTACTATTTTTATTTGATATTTGTATTTGTATTTTAATGCAAACAAGCACGCCGGGTGGTTCAGTTTACAATTTGTTTAATCTCGGCTACATGGTGCGCTACACAACTCTGAACCACTGCTGCTGCCATCTAGCAAAAAATTGACAACACTAATTTAGTTGTTACAGATCGCCGCTAGGTGGCAAAAGAGTTCAGATTTAGATACAACCTGCATTTAGCCGAGATGACGAGCGATCCATTATCTTTCAAAGAATACATCCCACTCGGTCACATAGACTCATGCAATCAGGATGGATTTATTAACAAAATCGTGATGTCAATCACTGAAAATCAATTCTATATTCTCTGATAAACAAAAAGCGGATCGGCCGGGAATCGAATCCGAGACCACGGGACGACGATCTCAAGAAGCAACTTCTGCAATGAGCCACCGAGACACGATGATATTGAAGGGAAATAAGATATTGTTAAACAATGGAGTTGGCTGCAGTGTAAAAACAAATGATTGTAAGAGTTTGTTGTGAAATAAAACGAGATGTAAATAAATAATTTCTGACGGTAATATTTATTTGTGAATTTGTGAATTTGTGAATTTGTGATGTACTGAACGAAACAGGCTAACAATAAAAAAATTGGTTTTCATTTATTTGCGAGAAAATGAAGGGGGGCTACTCCCTTGAAATTATCAAAGATGATAGAGTACTTGATAAGCTTTCGATCAGTAATGGTCTACATTTTTGGCCCAGCCCTGGACAAAAAAAGGCTAACTTTAACAAAATTTGTGTTAACATTTATTAGCGAGAAAATGAAGGGGGGTACTCCCTGTTTGGCGTGTTGGAAACACCGGTTCTCGTTAAATCACCGAAGTTAAGCAACACTGCGCTGGGTCAGGTATTGAATGAGTTACCATCATACACATGACCAGTTCTGTTCGGGAGAGAGGTTGGAGGGATGAAAGTTAAGCAACACTGCGCTGGCTCAGGTATTGGATGGGTGACCATCATACACATGACCAGTTCTGTTCGGGAGAGAGGTTGGAGGGATGAAAGTTAAGCAACACTGCGCTGGGTCAGGTATTGGATGTGTGACCATCATACACATGACCAGTTCTGTTCGGGAGAGAGGTTGGAGGGATCAAAGTTAAGCAACACTGCGCTGAGTCAGGTATTGGATGGGTGACCATCATACACATGATCAGTTCTGTTCGGGAGAGAGGTTGGAGGGATGAAAGTTAAGCAACACTGCGCTGGGTCAGGTATTGGATGTGTGACCATCATACACATGACCAGTTCTGTTCGGGAGAGAGGTTGGAGGGATCAAAGTTAAGCAACACTGCGCTGAGTCAGGTATTGGATGGGTGACCATCATACACATGACCAGTTCTGTTCGGGAGAGAGGTTGGAGGGATCAAAGTTAAGCAACACTGCGCTGGGTCGGGTATTGGATGGGTGACTATCATACACATAACCAGTTCTGTTCGGGAGAGAGGTTGGAGGGATGAAAGTTAAGCAACACTGCGCTGAGTCAGGTATTGGATGGGTGACCATCATACACATGACCAGTTCTGTTCGGGAGAGAGGTTGGAGGGATGAAAGTTAAGCAACACTGCGCTGGGTCAGGTATTGGATGAGTGACCATCATACACATAACCAGTTCTGTTCGGGAGAGAGGTTGGAGGGATGAAAGTTAGTACAGCAACTTCACTCGCCTTGCTTATCAACCTCTCGACAGCATTGATTTGTGGAGGAATCCTGTTGTTCGCGTTGTACCGTCCTTCGGAAGGGACGTTAAGCCGGTGGTCCAAGCTTTTCAACAGAAGTAGGGTACGTGCAGTCACCGGGTTTCCCCGCCTCCCTTCTAGGCTAGGTTAGATTAATCATCATCCTCATAATCATCCGCTCATTCACCGTCGCCATTAGACCAGTGCCGCATGCCCAGTTGTATAACAGTGCGTCGTTAAACACCAATAATCAATCATTCAATCAATAGGTTTTCGTTTGGAAGTTGAAGCCGGGTTTAGTTACTTAAGATAGCAAGAAATCGTGTCGTGGATAATTTTAAACCCATTTAGAACATTCGGGCACAAAATTTCCTTCTACCTCAAGAAACCTCGTTATGCTGTCATTATTTTACAAGATGTTTCAATTCGACAATCTGAATGGGCTGCTTGTTGGGGTCAGGCTCAACCAGCGGCACATTCTGATTAAACATGGCTGACATTTAAACACCCCTTAGGAGGCTACTATCATGCCCGCTAAGCCAATTAGAAACCTAGCAATGGACCATGTAATTTAAGGCCATTCGCGCAAATTCGAACATAAAGAAATGAAAAATATTGCGAGTAATGAAAAGAAATACAAAAACAATTTAAATCTAGGCTAAAAATAAAATAAATCACATCAAAACAAACAAAAATTACTTATAAAATGAGAATGCACTAAATGGACACAATTACGACTAAAATACTAAACATACCAGAGAAGCGTGAATGTCTAAATCAGCTGTAATTACCAGACGAAAACCCGGTCTAACTAAACAATCTAGTACAATTAAAAGAACATACAGAAGTACCTAAAGGTACCTTCAGGCAGAAGGAAAATCTGGGCAGGATTTTCTGAAGGGGTTAAACGGCGTCTAATTCCCAACACACATACGATTTCTTGCTACCTTGAGTAACTTAATGTGTACAATGAATATACTGAGGTACCTTTAGGCAGAAGGAAAATTTGGAAGTGGAAGTTACAGGAATTCCAGATTTACAAGCACCGCAAACTCGTGAAATTTCTTTTCATCCAGGGATCCCAATCAAAAGGCTATAGGGTTGTAAATTTTTATATCACAACACAATATTTATAATGACAATAACATCGCCATCAAATACAATTCAAATGTTTAACAATATCTGAATTACTATTTACGTGTTTGTGTTTACGTAAATCTTACTAACTATGAGAGTGATTCATTTGATATTTCCAAGCGTTTGTTCCGTGAGGTCAGTGGTCATGGCCGATTAAAATCTGTATTTTGCAGAGATTATAATCAATCGCCCAGCATTAGCTTAACTTAAGACGCGCGAAAACCATGAAAAACGAACGTCCGAGGCGGGCCTCACGGGTGCAAACAGGAACATTATGCAGGCGAGCGATAAAGTCCTATGGCTTGTAAATTTGGTCACATGAATCTCAAAGCATCTGAGGAAACCCTACTCTCCCTTATGACTCGATCTGCTATGATTTTATGTTGGCTCTATTGACCACAATATTACAAAATGTTCTAGGCGTAAGGCAAGCTAAGAGAAAAACGCCACATGAGAGAAGAGAACAAAATTGGACATGAAAACTAGAAGATCAAATTAACCTAATTCCAGCGACCCTCAACGATGGACAAAGCGACAAAGAAACAACCATTCGACACCAAAACCTAACAAACCGAACAAACCTAACAAACCGAACAAACCTAACAAACCTAACAAACCTAACAAACCTACTACGGTTCGGTACCGAACCAATCTAACCGTGAAGAACGATACACCTCTAGGAAGAACCTACAACAATCCAAAACTTGGACAGGAAGTCTAACAACAATGGCCTTGTCCCCAAATTTTTCTCGACTTCTCTCATGTCACACAAATTAATCAATAATTATGAATATTTCCCGAACTCGAGACTTGAACAGCCTCTGAACTGACGTGACGTTAAGCCCCGCAAAGCAAGCAATTAAATATGTTATCTATCTAACAAAAATTGCCCCATGTTTCCTCAGAGCCCTGATAAAACTCTCACAGCGCGTTCTTGCTACAATTTCCAGGGCTTGAAGCAAGGTCTCGTCGGAGGAAGCCAAGATGCATCGGCTTCCAGCAGCGACTCGTGGAGTTCACCTGAAGACAACAGAATAAAGTGACATTAGACTCATTGCCAGGTACATGACGACTCTTGCACTCAGTAAAACATGCTCCGGACAGCGACGTTTACTCGGGAAAAATTGCGCAAAACCAGTTTTCAAACTTGGGAAAACATTAGCTATGTAGAAAAACTATTTCAACTGGGTTTTGAAAGCTTAGTAAAGGACAACTAAATTTCCCAACGTTTCGTAACTTGTACCTGTTACTTCTTCAAGGGTAAGAGCAGTCCTGACAATTTTCCAATAACAAAAGAACCACACAAATTTAGGATAGCATTTAGGAAGCTTGAACTTGGTAATTGTTATTATTTTGTGTGGTTCTTTTGTTATTGGAAAATTGTCAGGACTGCTCTTACCCTTGATAAAGTAACAGGTGCAAGTTACGAAACGTTGGGAAATTCAGTTGTTCTTCACTTAGCATTGAAAACCCAGTTGAAATAGTTTTTGTTAAAACTAGTGCTAAGTTTACATCAAGTAGACATGAGTCTTGAAACTATCATTAGCTTTGTTCGTTGGTCATGAACCTGTGGATTATATCTCTTAGACGGAGACAAAATGTATCCAGTTTTTGACGCGATACGTCTTTGAAAAGCCAATTCTAGGGCGAGAGATTACGGACTTATATTGGAAGGCTCGCATGCCGACTTACATTTATCGACGCTGCTGTAGAGACGTCTCGATGTCGCTTGTAGGAGATCGGATTACGTCCCACCGCGGACAGCTTTCCATCCAAACCAAGGCAGAGTGGAAACCTGCGTGAAAAGAAAGGCCGCAGATTAGGCAACACATCTATGTTATTATTATTATTTGCGGTGTTTAACGACACACTGTTTTGACAACGTGCCATGCAGCACTGGTCTGATGGCGTCGGTGAATGAGTGGATGATGATAATACCTAACCTAGCCTAGAAGGGAGGAGGGGAAACCTGGTGCCGGCACGTAGCCTACTCCTGTCGAAGACCAAGGGGACCACCGGCTTAACGTCCCTTCCGAAGGACGGCACAACGCGAACAACAGGATTCCTCCACAAATCCATGCTGTCGAGAGGTTGATAAGCAAGGCGAGTGAAGTTGCTGTACTAACTTTCATCTCTCCAACCTCTCTCCCGAACAGAACTGGTCATGTGTATGATGGTCACCCACCCAATACCTGACCCAGAGCAGTGTTGCTTAACTTTCATCCCTCCAACCTCTCTCCCGAACAGAACTAGTCATGTGTATGATGGTCACCCATCCAATACCTGACTCAGCGCAGTGTTGCTTAACTTTCATCCCTCCAACCTCTCTACCGAACAGAACTGGTCATGTGTATGATGGTCACCCATCCAATACCTGACCCAGCGCAGTGTTGCTTAACTTTCATCCCTCCAACCTCTCTCCCGAACAGAACTGGTCATGTGTATGATGGTCACCCATCCAATACCTGACCCAGCGCAGTGTTGCTTAACTTTCATCCCTTTAACCTCTCTCCCGAACAGAACTGGTCATGTGTATGATGGTAACCCATCCAATACCTGACCCAGCGCAGTGTTGCTTAACTTTCATCCCTCCAACCTCTCTCCCGAACAGAACTGGTCACGTGTATGATGGTAACCCATCCAATACCTGACTCAGCGCAGTGTTGCTTAACTTTCATCCCTCCAACCTCTCTCCCGAACAGAACTGGTCATGTGTATGATGGTAACCCATCCAATACCTGACCCAGCGCAGTGTTGCTTAACTTTCATCCCTCCAACCTCTCTCCCGAACAGAACTGGTCACGTGTATGATGGTAACCCATCCAATACCTGACTCAGCGCAGTGTTGCTTAACTTTCATCCCTCTAACCTCTCTCCCGAACAGAACTGGTCATGTGTATGATGGTCACCCATCCAATACCTGACTCAGCGCAGTGTTGCTTAACTTCGGTGATCTAACGAGAACCGGTGTTTCCAACACGACAAACCGTTCATGAATTATGTTCCCGCTAGACGGTTGCTAGCAACAACTTTTTGTGGCTAAGTCCAAGTATGTGCCTCGTAAGCTAACAACTGTGGGTCGATTCCACGAATGGGAACGAAGTTTCTAGAGAGTAGTTGTGTACGCTCTCAGTTGATTGCATTCTCACCGATGTACATGTCGAATTAAAATGTCGGCTTACAATCAAAGTTACGGTTTGGAGCAGGGAGCTTTACGTCCATGCAGTTGCGTACCTGTAGTTTTGTTGTCGAATATATTCCATCGTACGACACTTGTCGCGGGGGAAGCCTGGGGGCTCAGGTTCCTCGAGGTCTTCACCGTCACTTTCTTCAATCGTGAATGACAACCGCCGACTGCAGACAAAACCAGAAACACGTTAGTCACGATCGACAGTGGCTTGCAACGCCACTGGGATTTAAACTAGCAAAGCACAACGGACGGACTCGTTCAGTGCAAGGTAATTTGCAGTGATGTAGTCGAGGGTGTACGCGGGTATTAGCCGAATACCCAATAAACTTTTCGACACCGAGCGTATACCCAAAAAAATTACAGGGTATACGCCCAGTAAATACACTTTGCAAAACTTTAAAATGTGTTTTGCAACAACAATTCTTAGTCTCCCTACAACCTACATTATAAAAACTGGAAAAGCAAAGTTTATTCTGAAAAGTGGGTAGTCCGTGTATAGTAGTGGTTCGTATGATCTGGATGGGTCTGCAATGGTTTTTCCAAGCAGTCAACGTACTCATTCAACCCACCCGAGGAAAGCGCGATTGCAGCTACCCCAACACCAAGTAGTAGTTTTAGTGTTGATAGGAATTAACTATCTATGAACTATAAACTAGTGAATCGACTAAAGGTAAAGAATTAGAAACACCCCACCAGCCAGTACCTAGCCTAGTGATGACCACGGCATTTGAATCTCACAGCCTGATAACCCAGCGTATACCCAAAAACAAATAATGTAGGACTTCACCACTGGTAAGTTGGAAGAATCGATTCCTGCAGCGGATTTATTGTGGAAAATGCCGATCAAATCTTGGCTTACCATCGGTCAGTCGAGCATCATGTCGATCTTCATTCTTCGTTTCGGTCTCGAGCGACAAGTGTTACGGGCGCAGATTCTGTAGCCTCGCGCGATCAGCTGGAAATCAAAGGACAAAAATAAAACAAACGTTGCTGGCTGACAAATTTCACCGGGAAGAGATGCACAGAGTTTCAAAATATTCCCGAAGCAAACAACGGTTATTATGTAAATCTAGTCAAGAGTGCTTCATCGGTCTCGACTCAACTTGTTAAATAATTTGTAATGTTTATTTGTTGGCTCACCTTTGTTGCCGTGGCGACTGGCTAGGTACTGGGAGTCGAACCAGAACCCTCTTCTAAACTGCGTTCCATCTTTGTTGCCGTGGCGACTGGCTAGGTACTGGGAGTCGAACCAGAACCCTCTTCTACACTCCGTTCCATCTTTGTTGCCGAGATGATGATCCAGTTGGTAGCCATGGAGCTGATGCAAAAATCGGCCAGTCGTGTTGGTAGCAGTGTTCACGGAGACACTTGACGTTCGCAACAATGAAATCAAAAAAGTGTTTGTTATTGTCTGGCATTTGATTATCAGGCGCTGAAAGGTAAAGGCTCCGTCATTAGGTTCCTGCGACATGGATTACAAGAACACAAGTTAGTGAAACAGAACGCAATTGTAAAAATAACATCAAACGCAATTAGTACAGTCAGGTACAAAAACACAAAACATAGTCGCAAAAATTGACACAAACATTAACACAAACATTAACACAAACATTAACACAAACATTGACACAAACAGGAACATTTAAAGCCACAACATTTGTTACAATCTCACACTTGACAACCACAACAGTTCCTGATTCCAAACTCTCGTTCCCACCACGATTCCTCCAGTTCAGATCGTGCCAGCTATACGGGCCGCCAGCATAAACGCAGTAAAAACGCAGTAAAAACGCAGAATAAACGCAGAATAAACGCAGAATAAACGCAGAATAAACGCAGTAAGAACGCAGAATAAACGCAGAATAAACGCAGTAAAAACGCAGAATAAACGCAGAATAAACGCAGAATAAACGCAAGACTAATCACGGTACGGAAGCGAAATCGTAATGAACGTTGAGGAAAGAGGTCGTAGGATTAGCGCTTCGAGTGAGTGTGGGTGTGTGTGTGTGTGAGCTATCTTGTGACGTTCTTCCTCCGGCTCCTGCTGCGTCTCCCGGCGTGATCCTCGGCGTAGATGCGATCGCTGACCTGAAAGGCTGGAAAGTAACTTTGGTGAATCTCGAAGCTGACGCTGGAAGCTGGGAGCTCGAAGACGCGGACTTAGCTGTAAAACTACCCCAAGCCGTAACGTTACCCCACCCTACGCTGGCCGGAGCAGACCTTCTGTCTTGCGGCTAAAGTAGCTACCCACCAACCCATTGTTGACCATCCTGATGGTCCTGTTCCCCTCCATCGTGTCTGAGTGATTAGACAAGAGGATCGCTTGACGTCAATCATCCCCCCTTGCCTCCAGGACACGTTCGAGCACGACCCTCCCTAGTACGAAACCCTCCCGAGAAAACCCAAGAGGGAAGGCAAGCCATTGACCCTCGGGACCTAGAGTAGAGAACGGCGTTGATGGATGCTCGAAGACTCGAAGACTCGTTGACTCGACGGCCTAACCCACCCTGAGGCCAGCAAACCCTCCTCGTCGTAGAGGGACGGTATACTACTGGGCTATTCCCGACCGCCGCAATGCCTCCCACGACGCCCTACTCCTAACAAAAACCCACCCATTTATAACTGTTGGGCCCCGGGATCCCCGATATCCTCCACCTGCCCTAACCCCACCAGCAGGCCTCCTGCCGAGCTAAGTTTCCTACTCCCACCCTTTAGGCCAGTTACCCCACTCGTCGCGATGGAACAGGGGATCTACTTGGGCTTTCCCTTACTTATCCCCTGCATACGACCCACCATTAAGACAACACGACGCCCTAACCTAACGCTCCCACCCTTTAGCTAAGTCCCCATGCCATGCCATGCCCCCATGCCATGCAATCATGCGGTGCCCACATGCCATGCAGAAGATGAAGACTCGTTGCTCGTGGACCCGTTGGCTCGTGGATGACTGCTACCTGTAGATACTTGTTGCCTAACTGGTTGTGTGTTTGTGTGTTTGTTTGTGTGAGGCCTTGTAGCGCTAACCCTAGACCACTTAGCTGACGTTGAACGCAAACATCCCGGCCGACCGAGGTAACGGATTACGCGCCCGTGTCCCGATTCCGATAGCGACGAGAAACGCGGGCGAGTCTCGGCGTCGAAGTCTCGGCGTCGAAGTCTCAGCGTCGGAGTCTCGGCGTCGAAGTCTCGGCGTCGAAGTCGACTCAATCTCGGCGGGGCCTGCAACGAACAGAGATGCACTCGAATCAATAACCAGCTTCAGTTTTAATTTGATTGTGGAATTCAAAATTGATGCAATTGCTCGCAATTGGTCCCCGGGGTAGTTTTTTGTTAGGAACATAATTAACCAAACATAAATTAGTGGCTGGTCGTGGACTCGAACCCGGTCCGTCTAGTCTTGGTGTTGCTCAAACATCCAAGTGAGCTAATAGGACAAGAGCTTTTCAAGAGGATTTTAATGCGTCGAATACGAATGACGGGTGAATGACCAAGAGACCGTGCATGGTCACAGTCACTCTGATTCTATCCACATCCATTCAAGCTCGGTGACTCAATGCTTGCGATGGGCAAAGTATTTTTTTATTAAGAACACTAATAACCTCTAAAAAATGGATGATCCAACGGGGACTGGAATCTCGATCTCCACCTGTCACGGGTGTTCCTCTAACCAATTGAGCTACTTGGACAGAAGACTTACTTTGGAGAGGATTTTAGTGAATTTGATGAGAACGACGAATCTCCAAGGAGTAAAACCAAGATCACCAATTTCTGAGAGGTTTTTTGTGTTTCTAATAATAAAACATATGTCATCGTTAAATGTTGTTCGGCAATATGAAAGGAGAAAACACAATTTAAATTTTGTTAAATTCAGTAGTCGATTGGGGCAGCCCCAGGAATTGAAATGAGCCTAAATGATGACAAAAAAGCACGCTGTGTCTCAGACTACTTCAACGATACAAACAGGGGAGGAGACTGGCAAAGTACTGGAGAGTAAGGCAACAGGTGATGAAGGATGATGGAATCTCAATTCATGGAACGAGAGTTCTCAATTGAAAAAAACCTTTCCAAAAATCGGGTCCAAGTCTTGGCTTTTAGGTGCTATGTTTCCTTACGATGGTAAAAGATACAAGGTCGTGTGTTCAATTGAAATAAGAAATCAAATCTGTTGAAACAGATAGTAAGCCCGGGATGATGCTTAAGGTTTGGCATTACGTGACGAATTGTTGTTCTTTAAAACAAAGCATCCGAACAAATGGAACGTTTGCACTCTCAAAAACAAGTTACTTGAGGAAAAACTTCACGGCAAGAGAGGGTCTTTATGAAGCAAAAAAACGCTTTTTTATTATTATGAACACTATAACAGTCTCAAAATTGATGCAAGTTAAATAATATTTTAACTAAATAAAACGCGTCCAACGTCAAATTGGAGTTATTCGAGTTTGACAGGTTGTGACGTGATATAGCGTCACTAGAATCAGAGTGACTGTGAGTATTCACAGCCTCTTGGTTCTACTCCATGGAGAACTGTCATTCTCATCAAAAACATTGAAATCCTCTCAAAAAGCCAGTGCCCAAGTAGCTCAATTGGTTAGAGCAACACCCGCGACAGGTGGAGATCGGGGTCCAAGTAGCTCAATTGGTTAGAGCAACACCCGCGACAGGTGGAGATCGGATTGACTAAATGATTGTCTAAAGGTCTAATCTTCTAAAGAAAGAAACGCAGGTAACCAGAAATTAAATAAACTAGCCAACACGTGAGGAATATACAACCAATGTTTGTAGCAGGTTTTGCGAAATGAAGAGGAATGACAAAGCATTGAAAGACTCAACCAAACAATGAAGCGACGACTCCATCTTGTCTTTCATGGGCGGTCAATGTTCGTCCATGTTGCTGCTCTTGGGTTGAAGGCGTCCCATGTCTGAAAAACACACGCCATTATTAAACAATCAAACACATTCTAACCACGACTCCTCGTTGCCTGCAACAAGTGCCATTGTACGCCATTCGTTCAGCAAAGCTACAACAGCGTTTTGAAGTTAATTGCAAAAATAATGTCAAAATGAAGTGGATATTGAAATAAACGATAGCAGTAAATCTAATAATGATTGTAATAGCGCCTCGGATATTGCATCCCCGTATTTTCTCTGCTGTTATAATTTGAAGCCAAATAGATTATTTATAATAAAAAAGGCTGGGTTAAATGACCTCGGGTAAATTCTAATTTATACTAATAATAACATTAATGTACACGATGTGGCGACCGAGAGTCGAGCTGCGACGGTTGAATTATTTTGTTGAATTGTAAAAAACGTAAAATGTCAACTTACCGAAATAATTTGAGAGACATTTCGAGTCAACAGCAAGCAAGTTGATCTTCCACAGAGTTGTCTTGGCCAAGAGACGAGAAGACAGCACAACGTTCTCGTCGGAGAGTTCAGAAGCGAATGCCCGAGCTCCGCTAAAAACAGCCAGTAAACGGTTGGTGCGTGTTGGCGGGAAGTGAACTACCTGCTAATTGAACGATGCCACCTGGCTGCATGCAGTGGTACTTAGCCGAACTGCTCGGAAAATATGAACACATTCAAGAGAAAACATATTCCTTGGCGCAATTTTCCTTGCACGCACGAAACAAATTTATAAACCGTACAATTTCACAAAATAAATATAGTTTGGTAAATATATGTGTACCCTAGCTACTTGCCCAGTTGCATGCATAGATGGATAGCTCGCTAGGCACATAGGTTCATCTTTATAATTACAAGAGCATAGCGCTAGATTTTATTAGAATCGTAGTGTGCAATGTCATTATCAACGGTCTTTAAAATTATTATTTAAGAAAAAAATATGAAAATTAGGAATTCCATTTACTCAAAATACTTTTGGTAGCTCTGAAAAAGGCTCGAAGCCTAAGATAAGTGAATATTTGATGAGTTTTCTTGCTCACTTTCCTATTCTAGTGGATTTATTTGATCGTGTAGCATTTTGTTAGTTTGCATAAAACTTTGATATCGGCGGCCTACATAATTGGTGGATAAATACATAGACAATAGGTCTACCTAAACGAGGCAGTTATTTTCTATAAATAGCTGAACAACGGTCAATGCGTACCTCAACTATTACCTAATCACATACCTGTCCTTTGTGTGGTAAAAATTCGCTGAGAAATATGTGACCCTCTCCGCAGAGAGGTATGCCAACATGTCAAAAGTGATAACGGTCAAAGTTATTTAAAGCTTAATTCGTGATTAGATCGTGAATCAGCAGTGTACAGGATTTTAGCTCGTCGAAAGATAAAACCAAGAAAGCCAAACAAAATGTGAAAACTGTGTAATTTCATGTAACAATGGTTGTTGGTATGTAAGTACATCGGTAAGTGGCCTGTCTTTTCCGCGACATTCACTTGGAAATCGACACCCCAAATAGAGATTGCGAAAATTGATTGAAATCAACTAGAAATGGTTGTAAAATTAACATTATTTGTAAGCTTTATCACTTTTACATAGCTCAATTTTACCAAAATTTGATTTTTAATTATGAAGGGAGTAGCCCCCCTTAATTTTGTCGCAAATAATGAAAACCAAATTTTTTTATTGTCAGTCTGTTTCGTTCAGTACATCACGTATTTTTGAAGGCTAGCGCTTATGAGTTTTGTAGGCTGTTTTCTCATTTTTATCCAGGGCTGGGCCAAAAATTTAGACCATCACGGATCGAAAGCCCATCACATACTCTATCATCTGTGAAAATTTCAATGTTGTTACTATTTGCTTTCATGCGTAATAAAGTTGATAAATGCCTTGATAAAGTAACAGGTACAAGTTACGAAACGTTGGGAAATTCAGTTGTTCTTCACTTAGCATTGAAAACCAAGTTGAAATAGTTTTTCTAAAAAATGTAAGACTAAATTGTACGAGAAATGTAAAGAGGACGAAGAAGATGTACGATGATGTAATGTAAAATTGTTCTTTAAAAAACAAAATAAAATCATACAAACAAACAATAATCGAAGACTTTTGAAATTAACTTCGCGCCTTTATATGAGATTCGACCTGTGCATGAAGTTTGACCGATCGCCGCTAGGAGCGCTGCGTTCGACACGTGAAGAGATCGTACCGAGTCAGTGCTACCCCGTTCAGTGACCGACCAGCACCCCTCACAGCACCCACAGCTTAGTGACGTCACGTACCAGCCAGGATACACATGGACAGCACGGCACGAGGGTGAAGATCAACTGCATGCTAGCCTAACTGTTCAACACTTTCATTTGGAGGCGTTTCTCTCGGTGAATGTTCTACGTTGACGGGCACCAGAGGAGGTAGCACGTGTCACAGTTTAGTAGAACAATGGGGTGTAATACGACCAAGGAGGCGGTGCCTTTGATAGCTGGGAACGGTACCGGCAAGACGGCGCCGTCGAACGCGATCAACGCAGGTGACGACGATGATTGTAAGTCGCTCTTCTCTCTTCTCTCTTCTTCGTCTATCGGCAACTCCAACAACATGCCAGGAAAACAATGTGCAGCAATTGCTTTTATTGCAGTTTCTATTTCGATTTGAAACAAGATTATTTACAACTGGATCTTGTAAAGGCTATTGTTGAAACAATTGTAAACAAAAGCTAACACAATTAAGTTGATATCATTTAATCAAACAAAAGCTGGCCGTGATTTAGTAGAACTTAACACGTGTTGGCCTTCAACTCATGTCTACTTGATGTAAACTTAGCACTAGTTTTAACAAAAACTATTTCAACTGGGTTTTCAATGCTAAGTGAAGAACAACTGAATTTCCCAACGTTTCGTAACTTGTACCTGTTACTTTATCAAGGGTAAGAGCAGTCCTGACAATTTTCCAATAACAAAAGAACCACATAAAATTATAACAATTACCAAGTTCAAGCTTCCTAAGGGTCAATAACTTAAAAACTAACGTATTTTGTATTTTCTGAAATAAAATCCCGAACACATTGGAGATTTTACTAAGTAACCAACTAGGTGTTTGGAAAAAACGCCAATTTTTCGAGGTTGTCGTTACGCGGCACTGGTCTAAGGCGTCGGTGAATGAGTGGATGATGATGAGGATGATGATGAACCTAACCTAGCCTAGAAGGGAGGAGGGGAAACCTGGTGCCGGCACGTAGCCTACTCCTGTCGAACACAAAGGGGACCACCGGCTTAACGTCCCTTCCGAAGGACGGTACAACGCGAACAACAGGATTCCTCCACAAATCCATGCTGTCGAGAGGTTGATAAGCAAGGCGAGTGAAGTTGCTGTACTAACTTTCATCCCTCCAACCTCTCTCCCGAACAGAACTGGTCATGTGTATGATGGTCACCCAACCAATACCTGACCCAGCGCAGTGTTGCTTAACTTGCATCCCTCCAGCCTCTCTCCCAAACAGAACTGGTAATGTGTATGATGGTCACCCATCCAATACCTGACCCAGCGCAGTGTTGCTTAACTTTCATCCCTCCAACCTCTCTCCCGAACAGAACTGGTCATGTGTATGATAGTCACCCATCCAATACCTGACCCAGCGCAGTGTTGCTTAACTTTCATCCCTCCAACCTCTCTCCCGAACAGAAATGGTCATGTGTATGATGGTCATGTATATGATGGTCATGTGTATGATGGTCATGTGTATGATGGTCATATGTATGATGGTCATGTTTATGATGGTCATGTGTATGATGGTCATGTGTATGATGGTCATGTGTATGATGGTCATGTGTATGATGGTCATGTGTATGATGGTCATGTGTATGATGGTCATGTGTATGATGGTCATGTGTATGATGGTCATGTGTATGATGGTCATGTGTATGATGGTCATGTGTATGATGGTCATGTGTATGATGGTCATGTGTATGATGGTCATGTGTATGTTGATATCCCTGGTGTCAGGTTTTGGCTCCGTGTCGAGTGCGTGTTGATGTCAGTTAATGTTATACAATCGATATTATCGTGATCTTTGCTCCGTACATTACCTGCAGTCCAGTTCAGTCCAGTTCAGTTCAGGTGCAGATCGATGAAACTTTCACCCCAAACAACTGCACGACGTGGCTGGGATTTTGTTTCGTCTTTTACAGCCACAGGTTCGTGCGGTTAAACTAATTAATTGCTAAATTTAGCATTTGACCTTTTTTGATTTATTCAATTTTTTTCTATTCACTGTTGTTTCTTTTAGCAAAGTTGAGGTCTGATACGAAAGGTGTCACTGTAAAATTATTACAAGTTTAAAATTGAAGATCTGACTGATTTTACGGCCAGTTGGAAGGGTTACATTTCCTCTGCTGAGATCCATGTTTTAGATTAAAACTAGGGACCAGAGACTCGAAGATTTTGTGAGAGCTGCAAGGAAAGGTCACTCTTAGTCTTAGCACCCGCTTTGTCGCAGGCTAAACCTTTTTGTTGAAACTGTTGCCATGACGACTTCCAATCACATGCAGTGAAATTCAGATGTTTCTGTGAGCTAGAGATCCAACTTATAGTTGAACATTTTGTTGAAACTGTTGCCATGACGACCTACAATCACATGCAGTGAAATTCAGATGTTTCTGTGAGCTAGAGATCCAACTTATAGTTGAACATTTTGTTGAAACTGTTGCCATGACGACCTACAATCACATGCAGTGAAATTCAGATGTTTCTGTGAGCTAGAGATCCAACTTATAGTTGAACATTTTGTTGAAACTGTTGCCATGACGACTTCCAATCACATGCAGTGAAATTCAGATGTTTCTGTGAGCTAGATATCCAACTTATAGTTGAACATTTTGTTGAAACTGTTGCCATGACGACCTACAATCACATGCAGTGAAATTCAGATGTTTCTGTGAGCTAGAGATCCAACTTATAGTTGAACATTTTGTTGAAACTGTTGCCATGACGACCTACAATCACATGCAGTGAAATTCAGATGTTTCTGTGAGCTAGAGATCCAACTTATAGTTGAACATTTTGTTGAAACTGTTGCCATGACGACCTACAATCACATGCAGTGAAATTCAGATGTTTCTGTGAGCTAGAGATCCAACTTATAGTTGAACATTTTGTTGAAACTGTTGCCATGACGACTTCCAATCACATGCAGTGAAATTCAGATGTTTCTGTGAGCTAGAGATCCAACTTATAGTTGAACATTTTGTTGAAACTGTTGCCATGACGACTTCCAATCACATGCAGTGAAATTCAGATGTTTCTGTGAGCTAGATATCCAACTTATAGTTGAACATTTTGTTGAAACTGTTGCCATGACGACCTACAATCACATGCAGTGAAATTCAGATGTTTCTGTGAGCTAGAGATCCAACTTATAGTTGAACATTTTGTTGAAACTGTTGCCATGACGACTTCCAATCACATGCAGTGTAATTCAGATGTTTCTGTGAGCTAGAGATCCAACTTATAGTTTTAAATTATGGTTTAACCTGATCTAAGAGAAAACAAGAGAAGTTAAAAGATATAAGATGGGACTGGTACTGCCGCTAGTGGTGAGCTGGATCGCTATAATTTAAGATTTAGTAAGCGGTGAATATTTGTCAGCTGTTTTTGATAGTGCGGTCGGAGTCCCAGAGAGGGAAGGGTGAGCGCTGTGACCCTCACGTGCATGGCACGAAGGATTGACTTGATTCCTATTGAAGGCCTAGAAGTTTGAGGGTTGGGGGGGATGGAAAGGGGGGATGGAAAGGGGGGTGCATCAAAGCACCCTACTGACACACTTACAAGCTTTAATCTTCACTCCTTTATTCTGTGTACAGTTCTGTGACAACCCAAGATAAACGAGTCTAGACTGATTGAACAAAAAAAACAAAACACGAAATTTGACTTAGAAACGAACCAAGGTTTAAATAAACGGTCGACATTAACCGTACACACAGGCAAAGTTAAGCAACACTACGCTGGGTCAGGTATTGGATGGGTGACCATCATACACATGACCAGTTCTGTTCGGGAGAGAGGTTGGAGGGATGAAAGTTAAGCAACACTGCGCTGGGTCAGGTATTGGATGGGTGACCATCATACACATGACCAGTTCTGTTCGGGAGAGAGGTTGGAGGGATGAAAGTTAAGCAACACTGCGCTGGGTCAGGTAATGGATGAATGACCATCATACACATGACCAGTTCTGTTCGGGAGAGAGGTTGGAGGGATGAAAGTTAAGCAACACTGCGCTGGGTCAGGTATTGGATGGGTGACCATCATACACATGACCAGTTCTGTTCGGGAGAGAGGTTGGAGGGATGAAAGTTAAGTAACACTGCGCTGGGTCAGGTATTGGATGGGTGACCATCATACACATGACCAGTTCTGTTCGGGAGAGAGGTTGGAGGGATGAAAGTTAAGCAACACTGCGCTGGGGTTGGGTAATTTTGGGTTAGGTTAGGTTGGGTTGAGTAGGGTAGGGTTGGGTAAAGTTGAGTTAGGGTTGGTTAGGTTGGCTTAGGTTGGCTTGGGTTGGGTTGGGTTGGGTTGGGTTGGGTTGGGTTGGGTTGGGTTGGGTTGGGTTGGGTTGGGTTGGGTTGGGTTGGGTTGGGTTGGGTTGGGTCTGGTTAGGTTGGGTTAGGTTGGGTTTGGCTAGGGTGGGTTGGGTTGGGTTGGGTTGGGTTGGGTTGGGTTGGGTTGGGTTGGGTTGGGTTGGGTTGGGTAAGGTTTTTCACGGTAGGTTGGCCTGGACAATAAGGAAAGACTCGACTTGTAGTTGTCCCACCAGCGCAGAGAGCGCGCTACGGTCGCCTCGGTGGTATGTTCGAGGCGGTTAAACTGTACGTAATAAAAACAAATGCCCCGCGCGATGCAAGCGTTTGCAATTTAAAACAGATTTCACTCAACTTTTCTTCGTGAAATATCTGGTTTAACACCGGGACCTAGAATGTTATCGAGCGAAAAGAACAGCAGTCGATGCGTCGTTGAACAAAGTATATGCATGTTCGATGCGTCGTTAAACAAAGTAACTGCATGTTCGATGTGTCGTTAAACAAAGTAACTGCATGTTCGATGCGTCGTTAAACAAAGTAACTGCATGTTCGATGCGTCGTTGAACAAAGTAACTGCATGTTCGATGCGTCGTTGAACAAAGTAACTGCATGTTCGATGCGTCGTTGAATAAAGTAACTGCATGTTCGATGCGTCGTTAAACGAAGGTACGAGTGTTGAGATGGCCTACATTGACCACGACGGCGGCTCAGCCGTATCGATCCACGGACGTCGTCGCCAGCGTCGCAGTGGGGCATGCAAAGTTGGCATTAAATGGAAAATAAGTTAGCAATACAAAAAAAATCAGCAATAAAAAAAAATTGGCAATAAAAGCACGGTCTGTGTGAAGTCCGTGTGAAGCACGGTAATACCCCAACCAACCCAACCTAACTCAACCTAACTCAACCTAACTCAACCCAACCCAACCCAACCCAACCTAACTCAACCTAACCCAACCCAACCCAACCTAACTCAACCCAACCCAACCCAACCCAACCTAATCCAACCCAACCCCAACCCCACCCAACCCAACCTAACCCAACCCAACCCCAACCCCACCCAACCTAACCCAACCTAACTCAACCCAACCCAACCCAACCTAACCCAACCAAACCCAACCTAACCCAATCCCAGCGCAGTGTTGCTTAACTTTCATCCCTCCAACCTCTCTCCCGAACAGAACTGGTCATGTGTATGATGGTCACCCATTCAATACCTGACCCAGCGCAGTGTTGCTTAACTTTCATCCCTCCAACCTCTCTCCCGAACAGAACTGGTCATGTGTATGATGGTCACTCATCCAATACCTGACCCAGCGCAGTGTTGCTTAACTTTCATCCCTCCAACCTCTCTCCCGAACAGAACTGGTCATGTGTATAATGGTCACCCATCCAATACCTGACCCAGCGCAGTGTTGCTCAACTTTCATCCTTCCAACCTCTCTCCCGAACAGAACTGGGCATGTGTATGATGGTCACCCATCCAATACCTGACCCAGCACAGTGTTGCTCAACTTTCATCCCTCCAACCTCTCTCCCGAACAGAACTGGTCATGTGTACGATGGTCACCCATCCAATAGGGTGACCCAGCGCAGTGTTGCTTAACTTTCATCCCTCCAACCTCTCTCCCGAACAGAACTGGTCATGTGTATGATGGTCACCCATCCAATACCCGACTCAGCGCAGTGTTGCTTAACTTCGGTGATCCAACGAGTACCGGTGTTTCCAACACGGCAAACCGTTCGGTATTGAATGTATTTGATTAATACATAATGTGATGTGATTAATTTCAATTCATTATTGCAATTTCAGCTCCTAAGTAAAGATCTTATTCAAGGTTTAGTTTGTTGAAAGCTGTCTCGTTTAATTTCAAAAGCAATTGAATATTGAATATCGTGTATTGGCTGAATTATTGTTTTATTCTATCAATCCACGTCATCGCTGTCCATCACTCAAAGTGCAGTAAATGACGTCATCGCCGTGGCACGAGTCGAGTTATCCCGAGCAGCTGCGCCCGGTGCGACCGGGTCCCGAGTCGGGCCGAGTATAGCCGAGGTTAGCCGAATGAAAGGGGGTGGCTAAAGGGCGGCTCATGTACCCGCCACCCGGCACCCGGCTCAGCCTGGCAGTTACCTTGCAGCGCTAGTCACGGCTACAGTTACAAACTTCTC
This sequence comes from Protonemura montana, assembly GCA_947568835.1. Lineage (NCBI taxonomy): Eukaryota > Metazoa > Arthropoda > Insecta > Plecoptera > Nemouridae > Protonemura > Protonemura montana. The sequence goes on along the minus strand of OX387602.1, from coordinate 32,593,781 downwards.
TCTACGGTTTTAACTTTGACCCGAGTTCGAGGCCAGCTTTGAGTAACGCCGTGCCAGGCGCTAGTATCAGGTGAGTTTTATTCCCAAATAAGCCGTGATTCTTTACTTAGCGCTTATTTATAACTTCTATTATTGCCAGATATTAAATTCTGAATCAGGGTTTGTTTGCATTATTTAAACTTTAAGAAAACAATTGCCAATAAATCTTTGTAATTGAGCGTTTTAAAGATGAACTACACACAAGAGGGCGGTGGACGTGACGTAGTTTAGCTGAAAATAAAGACACCCTGTGCCTGAATTAATTCCTGAAAGAGTAACCCAGGTTGAGTCCAACTGGCCGTGTGGATCTGGTCGGGGTCCAAGTAGCTCAATTGGTTAGAGCAACACTTGCGACAGGTGGAGATCAGGGTCCAAGTAGCTCAATTGGTTAGAGCAACACCCGCGACAGGTGGAGATCAGGGTCCAAGTAGCTCAATTGGTTAGAGCAACACCCGCGACAGGTGGAGGTCGGGGTCCAAGTAGCTCAATTGGTTAGAGCAACACCCGTGACAGGTGGAGATCGGGGTCCAAGTAGCTCAATTGGTTAGAGCAACACCCGTGACAGGTGGAGATCGGGGTCCAAGTAGCTCAATTGGTTAGAGCAACACTTGCGACAGGTGGAGATCGGGGTCCAAGTAGCTCAATTGGTTAGAGCAACACCCGTGACAGGTGGAGGTCTGGGTCCAAGTAGCTCAATTGGTTAGAGCAACACCCGCGACAGGTGGAGATCGGGGTCCAAGTAGCTAAATTGGTTAGAGCAACACCCGCGACAGGTGGAGATCGGGGTCCAAGTAGCTCAATTGGTTAGAGCAACACCCGTGACAGGTGGAGATCGGGGTCCAAGTAGCTCAATTGGTTAGAGCAACACCCACGACAGGTGGAGATCGGGGTCCAAGTAGCTCAATTGGTTAGAGCAACACCCGCGACAGGTGGAGGTCGGGGTCCAAGTAGCTCAATTGGTTAGAGCAACACCCGCGACAGGTGGAGATCGGGGTTCAAGTAGCTCAATTGGTTAGAGCAACACCCGTGACAGGTGGAGATCGGGGTCCAAGTAGCTCAATTGGTTAGAGCAACACCCGCGACAGGTGGAGATCGGGCTTCGAGTCCCCGTTTGGGCATCAATTTTGAGACGGTTCTAGTGTTGATAATAATAAAATGGCCCGCGTATTGCAAGCGTTTGAAGTTTTAATAAGATTTGAAATCAATGCAACAGAATGAGATGATAGTGGGGAGCAAGGTCTCTAAGATGCTGTTGTCAGCAAAGAAGATCCTTGGGTCGCAGTCTCGTCATTCTTCAAGTTAAGACATTGCCTTTAGATGCAAGTCAAGCATCTTGCAACCTGCGCTCAGCTGACTGCGCAATGAAACGACACTCGAGGCTATTTACGTCCTGATCAACTCTAGGATAATAATGAGAATATCGATTCAAGATTTATCCCGAATCACGTGCTCTGGAAACAAGACGTTATTTATTATTAACAACAATAACCGTCTCTAAAATTGATGCCCTAACGGGGACTCGAACCCTGATCTCCTCCTGTCGCGAGTGTTGCTCTAACCAATTGAGCTACTTGGACCAGTTTCAAAGGTAGATTCAACGTTTGGTAGCCATGGAGATGCTGAGATCGCCTGACAGAGCTTCTGAATTCTGCTATCTTATGTTACCACGGGTATATCATGGCCTAGCATAGGAGGTTCAATGGTAGATTCAACGTTTGGTAGCCATGGAGATGCTGAGATCGCCTGACAGAGCTTCTCAATTCTGCTATCTTATGTTACCACGGGTATATCATGGCCTAGCATAGGAGGTTCAATGGTAGATTCAACGTTTGGTATACATGGAGATGCTGAGATCACCTGACAGAGCTTCTCCATTCTGCTACCTTATGTTAGCACGGGTATATCATGGCCTAGCATAGGAGGTTCAATGTTAGCACGGGTATATCATGGCCTGGCATAGGAGGTTCAATGTTAGCACGGGTATATCATGGCCTAGCATAGGAGGTTCAATGTTACCACGGGTATATCATGGCCTGGCATAGGAGGTTCAATGTTAGCACGGGTATATCATGGCCTAGCATAGGAGGTTCAATGTTAGCACGGGTATATCATGGTCTAGCATAGGAGGTTCAATGTTAGCACGGATATATCATGGCCCAGCATAGGAGGTTCAATGTTACCACGGGTATATCATGGCCTGGCATAGGAGGTTCAATGTTAGCACGGGTATATCATGGTCTAGCATAGGAGGTTCAATGTTACCACGGGTATATCATGGCCCAGCATAGGAGGTTCAATGTAAGCACGGGTATATCATGGCCTAGCATAGGAGGTTCAATGTTACCACGGGTATATCATGGCCTAGCATAGGAGGTTCAATGTTAGCACGGGTATATCATGGCCCAGCACAGGAGGTTCAATGTTAGCACGGGTATATCATGGCCTAGCATAGGAGGTTCAATGTTACCACGGGTATATCATGGCCTAGCATAGGAGGTTCAATGTTACCACGGGTATATCATGGCCTAGCATAGGAGGTTCAATGTTAGCACGGGTATATCATGGCCCAGCACAGGAGGTTCAATGTTAGCACGGGTATATCATGGCCTAGCATAGGAGGTTCAATGTTAGCACGGGTATATCATGGCCTGGCATGGGAGGTTCAATGTTACCACGGGTATATCATGGCCTAGCATAGGAGGTTCAATGTTAGCACGGATATATCATGGCCTAGCATAGGAGGTTCAATGTTAGCACGGGTATATCATGGCCTAGCATAGGAGGTTCAATGTTAGCACGGGTATATCATGGCCTAGCATAGGAGGTTCAATGTTAGCACGGGTATATCATGGCCTAGCATAGGAGGTTCAATGTTAGCACGGGTATATCATGGCCCAGCATAGGAGGTTCAATGTTACCACGGGTATATCATGGCCTAGCATAGGAGGTTCAATGATAGCACGGGTATATCATGGCCTAGCATAGGAGGTTCAATGGTAGATGAAATTTTATTTAAATTGCAAACGCTTGCAATGCACGGGGTTTATTATTATCAACACTATAACCGTCTCAAAAATTGATGCCCTAACGGAGACTCGAAACCCCGATCTTTACCTATTGCAGGTGTTGCTCTAACCAATTGAGCTACTTGGACACTGGCTTTTTGAGATGAATTTAGTGTATTTGATGAGAATGATGGATCTCTAAGGAGTAGAACCAAGAGGCTGTAAATAATCACAGTCACTCTGATTCTAGTGACGCTATATCACGTCACAACCTGTTAATCTCGAATAACTCCAATTTGACGTTGGATACGTTTTGTTAAATCAATTTTTGAGACTATTATGGTATTTTATAATGTTTCAAAGTTTCTAAATCATTCCACTGTATCTCAAGGCATCTTGAATCTATTATTCTCTAAGTTAACTCAAGCTGGTATTTTGAGAATGCCGAGAGTTGGTTTTCGCTGAGAATGCGGCGCTGGCCTGGGTTCGGTGCCACGCGTTCCCCCCAGATTCTCTATCCTTGTCTTTCGTCCGCATTGCCTGTCCCTTACCCCGTCCCTTACCACGTCCCTTGCCACGACACAACGGGTCGAGGCCGGCGCTAGTTTCGCAACGTTTCGCCGTGGTATCGATTTGGTTGCCGCACCTGGCGCTAGCGATGAGTAGCGGCTGAGACCGGCAACTAGGTAACAAAGCGAGCGCCAGATGTGCGCCGCGTTTTGTCAACTCTGCTAGGTTTACTTTACAAAGGCTTCTGCGAGGTCGGCGGATATAAATCATATATAACCTCATTTATCATTGACGCTGCAGAATCTCACCGGTAAATCCCACACATACGTATATATCATGAAACTCTGTAAGCCCTATAAGTGTAGGAGCTAGAAGAGCTCTCCTTTACTAGCGATTTCATGTGATGGAAATACCGGTCCTTGTGAGATCTCCCGAACAAAGCAACACTGCGCTGGGTCACCGTATTAGATGGGTGACCATCATACACATGACCAGTTCTGTTCGGGAGAGAGGTTGGAGGGATGAAAGTGAAGCAACACTGCGCTGGGTCAGGTATTGGATGGGTGACCATCATACACATGACCAGTTCTGTTCGGGAGAGAGGTTGGAGGGATGAAAGTTAAGCAACACTGCGCTGGGTCAGGTATTGGATGAATGACCATCATACACATGACCAGTTCTGTTCGGGAGAGAGGTTGGAGGGATGAAAGTTAAGCAACACTGCGCTGGGTCAGGTATTGGATGAATGACCATCATACACATGACCAGTTCTGTTCGGGAGAGAGGTTGGAGGGATGAAAGTTAAGCAACACTGCGCTGGGTCAGGTATTGGATGAATGACCATCATACACATGACCAGTTCTGTTCGGGAGAGAGGTTGGAGGGATGAAAGTTAAGCAACACTGCGCTGGGTCAGGTATTGGATGAATGACCATCATACACATGACCAGTTCTGTTCGGGAGAGAGGTTGGAGGGATGAAAGTTAAGCAACACTGCGCTGGGTCAGGTATTGGATGAATGACCATCATACACATGACCAGTTCTGTTCGGGAGAGAGGTTGGAGGGATGAAAGTTAAGCAACACTGCGCTGGGTCAGGTATTAGATGGGTGACCATCATACACATGACCAGTTCTGTTCGGGAGAGAGGTTGGAGGGATGAAAGTTAAGCAACACTGCGCTGGGTCAGGTATTGGATGAATGACCATCATACACATGACCAGTTCTGTTCGGGAGAGAGGTTGGAGGGATGAAAGTTAAGCAACACTGCGCTGGGTCAGGTATTGGATGAATGACCATCATACACATGACCAGTTCTGTTCGGGAGAGAGGTTGGAGGGATGAAAGTTAAGCAACACTGCGCTGGGTCAGGTATTAGATGGGTGACCATCATACACATGACCAGTTCTGTTCGGGAGAGAGGTTGGAGGGATGAAAGTTAAGCAACACTGCGCTGGGTCAGGTATTGAATGAATGACCATCATACACATGACCAGTTCTGTTCGGGAGAGAGGTTGGAGGGATGAAAGTTAAGCAACACTGCGCTGGGTCAGGTATTGGATGAATGACCATCATACACATGACCAGTTCTGTTCGGGAGAGAGGTTGGAGGGATGAAAGTTAAGCAACACTGCGCTGGGTCAGGTATTGAATGAATGACCATCATAAACATGACCAGTTCTGTTCGGGAGAGAGGTTGGAGGGATGAAAGTTAAGCAACACTGCGCTGGGTCAGGTAATGGATGAATGACCATCATACACATGACCAGTTCTGTTCGGGAGAGAGGTTGGAGGGATCAAAGTTAAGCAACACTACGCTGGGTCAGGTATTGGATGGGTGACCATCATACACATGACCAGTTCTGTTCGGGAGAGAGGTTGGAGGGATGAAAGTTAAGCAACACTGCGCTGGGTCAGGTATTGGATGGGTGACCATCATACACATGACCAGTTCTGTTCGGGAGAGAGGTTGGAGGGATGAAAGTTAAGCAACACTGCGCTGGGTCAGGTAATGGATGAATGACCATCATACACATGACCAGTTCTGTTCGGGAGAGAGGTTGGAGGGATGAAAGTTAAGCAACACTGCGCTGGGTCAGGTATTGGATGGATGACCAACATACACATGACCAGTTCTGTTCGGGTGAGAGGTTGGAGGGATGAAAGTTAAGTAACATTGCGCTGGGTCAGGTATTGGATGGGTGTCCATCATACACATGACCAGCGTATAGGTACTAGAGTTTAAAACAAGCTTGTCAAAGAATCCACCAGGTGTCTTACAGGCGCTGCAGGTGGTGACAAGAATCTCTACTAAATTATCAACTTTCTTCAGCTAAATCTGAACGTTTAACACGTAGCACAAGAAAATTGTGGATGAATTATTTCAAGCAAACTGACACAGAGATCAATATTTCGAAGAGCAGCCATCTTTGGCCCAGTTTATTGAGAAAGAAAAGAAGTCCAGTCTACAACGCAGAGTTTTATATTCCTGTGAGACTGTCAGCCTGTAACCAAGACAACGTGTCGTCACTTTTACTGTTATTTTCATCATATCTGGTGATTTCCATGGAAATTGCTAAATTAACAGCCAAGAATTGTGCTAGAAAAAAAATAAGATTGGTAAGAAACAGATTGGTAGTCCAATTTTCTAGTTTCCAGATGGAAGTCGTGGCATCTTCTCAATTCTGCTACCTTATGTTAGCACGGGTATATCATGGCCTAGCATAGGAGGTTCAATGTTAGCACGGGTATATCATGGCCTAGCATAGGAGGTTCAATGTAAGCACGGGTATATCATGGCCTAGCATAGGAGGTTCAATGTTACCACGGGTATATCATGGCCTGGCATAGGAGATTCAATGTTAGCACGGGTATATCATGGCCTAGCATAGGAGGTTCAATGTTAGCACGGGTATATCATGGCCCAGCATAGGAGGTTCAATGTTAGCACGGGTATATTATGGCCTGGCATAGGAGGTTCAATGTTACCACGGGTATATCATGGCCTGGCATAGGAGGTTCAATGTAAGCACGGGTATATCATGGCCTGGCATAGGAGGTTCAATGTTAGCACGGGTATATCATGGCCTGGCATAGGAGATTCAATGTTAGCACGGGTATATCATGGCCTAGCATAGGAGGTTCAATGTTAGCACGGGTATATCATGGCCCAGCATAGGAGGTTCAATGTTAGCACGGGTATATTATGGCCTGGCATAGGAGGTTCAATGTTACCACGGGTATATCATGGCCTGGCATAGGAGGTTCAATGTAAGCACGGGTATATCATGGCCTAGCATAGGAGGTTCAATGTTACCACGGGTATATCATGACCTAGCATAGGAGGTTCAATGTTAGCACGGGTATATCATGGCCTAGCATAGGAGGTTCAATGTTAGCACGGGTATATCATGGCCTGGCATAGGAGGTTCAATGTTAGCACGGGTATATCATGGCCTAGCATAGGAGGTTCAATGTTAGCACGGGTATATCATGGCCTAGCATAGGAGGTTCAATGTTAGCACGGGTATATCATGGCCTAGCATAGGAGGTTCAATGTTAGCACGGGTATATCATGGCCCAGCATAGAAGGTTCAATGTTAGCACGGGTATATCATGGCCTAGCATAGGAGGTTCAATGTTACCACGGGTATATCATGGCCTAGCATAGGAGGTTCAATGTTAGCACGGGTATATCATGGCCTAGCATAGGAGGTTCAATGTTAGCACGGGTATATCATGGCCTAGCATAGGAGGTTCAATGTTACCACGGGTATATCATGGCCTAGCATAGGAGGTTCAATGTTAGCACGGGTATATCATGGCCTGGCATAGGAGGTTCAATGTTAGCACGGGTATATCATGGCCTAGCATAGGAGGTTCAATGTTACCACGGGTATATCATGGCCCAGCATAGGAGGTTCAATGTAAGCACGGGTATATCATGGCCCAGCATAGGAGGTTCAATGTTAGCACGGGTATATCATGGCCTAGCATAGGAGGTTCAATGTTAGCACGGGTATATCATGGCCTAGCATAGGAGGTTCAATGTTACCACGGGTATATCATGGCCTAGCATAGGAGGTTCAATGTTAGCGCGGGTATATCATGGCCTAGCATAGGAGGTTCAATGTTAGCACGGGTATATCATGGCCTGGCATAGGAGGTTCAATGTTAGCACGGGTATATCATGGCCTAGCATAGGAGGTTCAATGTTAGCACGGGTATATCATGGCCTAGCATAGGAGGTTCAATGTTAGCACGGGTATATCATGGCCTGGCATAGGAGGTTCAATGTTAGCACGGGTATATCATGGCCTAGCATAGGAGGTTCAATGTTACCACGGGTATATCATGGCCTAGCATAGGAGGTTCAATGGTAGATTCAATGTTTGGTTATTGTTGACTTCTTGCAGTTGCTGATCCGAACGACCCTGAGGCTCAGGCTGCGGCAGTAAAGATCCAGTCAGTATTTCGAGGACATAAGTCAAGGCAGTCGGTTGTTTCTGCGATGAAGACTGGAGACTGTGATCCTGACCTCGCGGCGTTGGAGGCTGAGTTCCGGGCAGACGATGTCGGTAAGTCAACCCTTGGGTCTCAACACTTGGTCACTATCTTGGCTTCAGCTCTGTCAAGATACCAAGATTAAGATCTTTCCCACCTCTAAACTTGCTAAGTAAGCAATTGATGGAATTTTTCTTGTTAATTAAAGCATGATTATCATTTTAGAACAAGTCCCATTCTTTTAAGTCGATTTGTTCAAACGATAGAGTGAATATAGTGAATGGCCGTGCGAGACAAAAAGTAAAATATTTGGTTTCTTCCATTCCCTGCCACGAACAAACCGCTAGGCGTATGGAAAGAAACATTTACACAGCGGTTGTTATTTCTGGTGTTTTAAACCTCCATTGAAAATGTCATTAAATTCTGAGCTAGTGAATGTCATGAGTGACGGGCACTTGATATGGAATGACAGTTAAGTTGTTGTTGTTGTCATGGTTACAGAGTTGTGCCACGCAGCGACACGAATCCAAGCCTCGTTTCGAGGACACATGGCAAGGAAGACGGCTCCTGACGGGAAGGATGACGTAGACTCTCAACTCAGCCAGCAGATGGAGAAGTTGGACGCTAGCAAGGTTAGTGCGGGACCACCCGTAGGAACCACCTTATATGACATAGCAATAAGCACAAGCATAGCACACAAGGATCTTAAAACTTGGTTATCATATGGGACTGCACACAATTGACATAGCAATAAGCACAAGCATAGCACACAAGGATCTTAAAACTTGGTTATCATATGGGACTGCACACAATTGACATAGCAATAAGCACAAGCATAGCACACAAGGATCTTAAAACTTGGTTATCATATGGGACTGCACACAATTGACATAGCAATAAGCACAAGCATAGCACACAAGGATCTTAAAACTTGGTTATCATCTAGGACTGCACACAATTGACATAGCAATAAGCACAAGCATAGCACACAAGGATCTTAAAACTTAGTTATCATATGGGACTGCACACAATTGACATAGCAATAAGCACAAGCATAGCACACAAGGATCTTAAAACTTGGTTATCTTCTAGGACTGCACACAATTGACATAGCAATAAGCACAAGTATAGCACACAAGGATCTTAAAACTTGGTTATCATATGGGACTGCACACAATTGACATAGCAATAAGCACAAGCATAGCACACAAGGATCTTAAAACTTGGTTATCATATGGGACTGCACACAATTGACATAGCAATAAGCACAAGCATAGCACACAAAGATCTTAAAACTTGGTTATCATATGGGACTGCACACAATTGACATAGCAATAAGCACAAGCATAGCACACAAGGATCTTAAAACTTGGTTATCATATGGGACTGCACACAATTGACATAGCAATAAGCACAAGCATAGCACACAAAGATCTTAAAACTTGGTTATCATATGGGACTGCACACAATTGACATAGCAATAAGCACAAGCATAGCACACAAGGATCTTAAAACTTGGTTATCATCTAGGACTGCACACAATTGACATAGCAATAAGCACAAGCATAGCACACAAAGATCTTAAAACTTGGTTATCATATGGGACTGCACACAATTGACATAGCAATAAGCACAAGCATAGCACACAAGGATCTTAAAACTTGGTTATCATATGGGACTGCACACAATTGACATAGCAATAAGCACAAGCATAGCACACAAGGATCTTAAAACTTGGTTATCATATGGGACTGCTCACAATTGACATAGCAATAAGCACAAGCAGAGCACACAAGGATCTTAAAACTTGGTTATCATATGGGACTGCACACAATTGACATAGCAATAAGCAAAAGCATAGCACACAAGGATCTTAAAACTTGGTTATCATATGGGACTGCACACAATTGACATAGCAATAAGCACAAGCATAGCACACAAGGATCTTAAAACTTGGTTATCATATGGGACTGCACACAATTGACATAGCAATAAGCACAAGCATAGCACACAAGGATCTTAAAACTTGGTTATCATATGGGACTGCACACAATTTACATAGCAATAAGCACAAGCATAGCACACAAGGATCTTAAAACTTGGTTATCATATGGGACTGCACACAGTTGACATAGCAATAAGCACAAGCATAGCACACAAGGATCTTAAAACTTGGTTATCATATGGGACTGCACACAGTTGACATAGCAATAAGCACAAGCATAGCACACAAGGATCTTAAAACTTGGTTATCATATGGGACTGCACACAATTGACATAGCAATAAGCACAAGCATAGCACACAAGGTTCTTAAAACTTGGTTATTATATGGGACTGCACACAATTGACATAGCAATAAGCACAAGCATAGCGCACAAGGATCTTAAAACTTGGTTATCATATGGGACTGCACACAATTGACATAGCAATAAGCACAAGCATAGCACACAAGGATCTTAAAACTTGGTTATCATATGGGACTGCACACAATTGACATTGTTTGTCTACTTTATGATCTTTACTCAACGCTATTAGTAAAGTAAACCACTTGAGTGCTCTGCAAACTTTTACAGGCTGCAGAAGAGGAACTCGACATCGACTTGACTGACCCCGATCTGCACAAAGCGGCGACCAGAATCCAAGCGTCTTTCCGTGGACACAAAGTACGCAAAGAGGAGCCGGCCGCCGCGCAATGAGCGTCGCGACGCCACGACGACGACGACGCCGTTCAGCTGTCGCATTCTTCCAGTTTGTTTTGAAAAGATCCTCGCGTGGATCCTTGTTGAGAAGCTGTACCGATCTGTTATTAGTTGTAGACCACCACCGTTGAGAGTGCAGATCATAGGTAGAGACAGAACGTTAATGTTAAAGTCTCTGCGTGAAAGATGGCCGCCAAATGACTACCTTACCGACAAAAATGCAGAGTACAGGAACATCACGTTAAGTGGAGCCACTGTCGTATGAAATTTAATTTCAATATTTCTCGTAGGTTAACTCGCTTTTTAATATCGTTATGTGTTTATCAATCGTTGAGGTAAACATTGATGGAGATTTTTTAAGCATGAAAAGTCACAAAAGCGAGTTAACCTACGAGAAATATTGAAATTAAATTTCATACGACAGTGGCTCCACTTAACATGATGTTCCGGTACTCTGCATTTTTGTCGGTAAGGTAGTCATTTGGCGGCCATCTTTCACGCAGAGACTGTTACATTGACGTTGTTTCTCTACCTAGAACCTGCACTCAACGATCTCACGCCAGATTTACTAGAAGCGTATTGCTATTGAGAAACGATGACGAGGATTCCTCGCTTTAATGAAGATAGTTTATTTTGTTATTTTCACGCAGAAATCAGCAAATAATAATTCGACTAGCGATCAACTTTAGTGCACTTGCTTGTAGATCGTTCGAATTATAGAAGATGTTGGAAATTAGGAACGCTTAATTCTAGTCAAGTGAATTCGATTTACTTTTCAAGTTTTGAGATTGCGGTTCGGGGTCTGATCTTTGTTGGGATAAAAGCAAACTTTGACAAAGCAAATATGTCCTGCCCCACCCAGTCCCGGCCCGCTAGAGACATCTCTAACACTGGCAAGTAGCAAGTCTTGTTATGCAGAATCCAGGACGTTTAGAACATTATCAATTAATTTAGAAAAGACAAATGCGATGGTAATCAAAGCATCTGGGAATGCAATGAAAAGTCAATTATTCTGATAGAAGCTTGTCAGGGTCGATTAACTTCACTTGCAAGGAGAATATTTGTCAGGGTCGATTAACTTCACTTGCAAGGAGAATATTTGTCAGAGTCGATTAACTTCACTTGCAAGGAGAATATTTGTCAGAGTCGATTAACTTGACTTGCAAGGAGAATATTTGTCAGGGTCGATTAACTTCACTTGCAAGGAGAATATTTGTCAGAGTCGATTAACTTCACTTGCAAGGAGAATATTTGTCAGGGTCGATTAACATCACTTGCAATGAGAATATTTGTCAGGGTCGATTAACTTCACTTGCAAGGAGAATATTTGTCATCGACCCTGGCTAATGTTGGCTTCGAACAGTCGCGACATTTCACCACCCCCTTCCCCCCCACATTCAAAAACCTGGAATTTCAAAATTAACGTGTTTTCATGAAAACTGGCTCGGTAAATTTCTTTCAATCAAAATTTCCGAAGATTTTCTTTGAAATTAAACTCAGAAAGATTCCCGAGTCACGATAAAGTTGCAAGTTCATGTCAATGTCAAAGCACGGGGGTCAATGACCTTCCTGTTTTTCAAAGACAACTCAAGGAATAAAGGAGATGAATCCCAAGTCCCAGATTCGACATTCGGGTTATAAATTCCTGTCAAAATGTCACGGTTTTTGGGAAATACTGAACTGGTTTCTGGAACAGTTGGGAACAGTTGGGAAGAGGGGGGAAGAGGGGGGAAGAGGGGGGAAGAGGGGGGAAGAGGGGGGAAGTCAAGGTTACTGCATGCCATCTACCGTGTTTAACGGACCCTTCAAGCTAATTCTACGTTAAGAAACAGACTTCTTTGGACATTCCTAAACATTTAGAAGGTAAATGAATGCATTCAAATAATAATAATAATAATAATAATAATAATACTAATAATACTAATATACTTATGAATGCGTATTGCTATTAACAACGATATTCATCTTGGGTTTTTCTTTCCTAGCCAGCGAAAATCAGATACTATCTCTAATTCAAAAAGTTCCAAAAAATATTTCTCCAATTTCGAAGTCTTCATACTTTCTACTTTAAAAAATATTCCACTTCCATTTGGAGACTTTAGATTGCAAAGTTAGATTGAATGAAACCCGAGTAGCAACTCACTAATTCAACGGGAACACGTCTTGAAAACCACCTAATAGTAACAATCTTAGTCGCCTATCAAAGAAAACAAGAATCGAGCACAAAGAAAAAGACAGAATTCTCATTAACATATAAGTCGTTGCTCTAGTTTGAGTGACAGGTCGAGACCTGCGTGCATTTCAATTGCTTTCCGATAAATAATTATAATTAAACATGATTCAATGTAAGGGAAAAGTTGAAAACAAGAAAATCCTAAATCTGTACCCAATAAATGATCTCTTGCCACGAAGGCACTTTCTCAATTTTCAAATATGAGTTTGTTTTGAGATTTTTAGTTTTTAAAATAAATAACAGGACTTTGTTTTTAACTGACAAATGGAAACAAAATAGTTTCGCATGGTTGCCAACTTTGGAAAAGATTTGATTGATTTAATTGTTGTAAAACTGTTGAATATTCCTGGTCTTGCTTTGGCAATTTGAACGTTTGCCACGCAAATAAAACAGCTGATCGAAACAGGCTGAGTCACAGCCCTCTAAATAGCTTGCAACATAATAAGCCACAGTATTACAACAATTGAAATCAGCTGATTTACAGAAACATATGCATGCGATGGGTTGTTGTCATAGCAACAATCCACTCTTAACTCCGAGCGCTGGAGACAATTGAAATACTGGTTAATTTGTTGACAAAACTTGGCAAATTAAAAGATTGAAAATGTTGTTATTACGAAGCCATTTGTTATTGACTTGCAGATGTGTGAGTGACATGTCTGTAGTTTTGTATATAATACATAAATACTGTCTTCATTACCCACTTTACATCTCACTTTCACCCACTTTCCACTTTCACCCACTTTCACCCACTTTACACTCCATCCTCAATCCTCAATCCTCAATCCTCATTCCTCGGGGTCCATGATGCGCTCTCAATATGGAAATCTCATTAAGATTATTGGTTTGGTGAAGTGGTTCAGAGCCGTGGGTGGATGTTGTGGTAAGTAATGGAGTTGCTCTGGTGAGATTCACTTGTGGTCCTAAAATAAACCTAAAAAGTCGACGTTTCGTCGGCGTTGGCGGCGACATCTTCAGGACTGTATATAATACATAAATACTGTCTTCATTACTTTATTAGATGTCACTTTCACCCACTTTCCACTTTCCACTTTCACCCACTTTCCACTTTCCACTTTCACCCACTTTCCACTTTCCATCCTCAATCCTCATTCCTCAGGGTCCATGATGCGCTCTCAACAGGGAAATCTCATTAAAATAATTATTTAATTATTATCGTTGTGTTCAAATACGCGTTTAAAATAAATCTGACGTATTTTTTCTTTTTATAATCCGATCATAACTTTTCTATTTCAATTTGTTTTAAGAATGGCTAAAATATGAATTCTCGTGGCGGGATTAAAACGGGCTGTGATTAACTACAGGTAGTTCTGACGTCATTTTGTTGTATCCTTTGCGTTCGCTTCTGTTTTTTGACGTCAGATTTCACTTCATGTCATAAAAAATGGCGACCCTCGTTTTCATACGAGATTCAAACGCAAACATTTTAAACAGAGATATTTTATTCAAAGTTAGATTTAGAAGAAAATAAAAAAATATGTGTTCATTATTTTCTCACAAAAAAAATTTAAAAAATAGTTTCAAATTGAAAGAGATTTCCCGATTGAATTCAGGTGCTGTTCTAGATCGTGTGTTTTCTTGGGAAGGGAACAAGGAAGCTGTGCTAAAAGTTGAAAAACATTGAAACAATTTCTATACTCTCGCTATGCTTTGTCGGCGCTGCCTGACAAAGGCCAGCGTTGCCTGAGCTTAGCTAAGCTTAGCCTTGCTATCGCTTTGCGTTGTCATAATTATGAGCTTGTGTATTTGCCATTTATTTTTCAGAATGATAAGATTCTGTGAATATAACTACGTTCTGTTGAATGCCATTTCCAAATAAAATGTTCACCAACGCGTGAAAATAACGTATGTTTCTTGAATTTAAATGTAGAGCAGACCAAACTTTTCCCGGAATGAGTGATCGACGTACACTATTGCAAGAAAACATGCGTGAGCGTACGCACAAAATAACCGCTCGTGTTGAGCGTAGCGAGCGAAATCTTTGCATCAGTTTGTTTTTATGTCCAGTGGCGGAAGCCGAGCTTTTGTGAACAAAATCGGTCGAATAAACGATTCAAAATGTTCAGACATTTTCACATAAATAATATTTATATTTCCATACAAACTGTGAATCCATTGCTTGGGTCAAAGCAATGCAGCCAACATTCACTGAATTTGTAAATACAAATAGAAAGAAAACACATGCGGGCTCAAAACCTGCCAACTTTTATTCTGTTTTATTTTCTCCACATCTTTGCAAAGTTTGACAGTAAAACTGCAAAACTGTTCAACACAACAACAAAAACACACGCATTAGTGTCACTTAAACCAAGCAACGAACCTCAAACCTCGACAAACTTCAAGGAATCTTCTCAATATACGAATAACATGAAATCCTGACTCTCACAGAAATGATGCAGATGGAAATTCAGGAAGAACGAAGGAAAATCGCAAGGATGAAAGTCATGTTCAAGATCATATCGGGAGAGGAGGCCGGCAAAGACTGGACGAGCGTCTTATAAGAGGAATGGAAGATTTCATGGAAGAGGAAACCACTTCTACAAAATCAAAAAGATAGGCTTTAACACCGACATTAGCACAAGATCTTTCCTGGGAGCTTCGATCATGGGATGGAACCAGTTGGACATGGACGTAGTTGAATAATATTATGGAAAATGTACAATTAAACCAGTATAGAAAGCAATAAACACTGCTGTTGAAGCTCACAGTTGGACGAGTAATTGTAGTTTATACAATCAATCAAGATAAATTAATTGGAAATACAAAAGTAGGAATACATTACGATGCTCGTCACTGCTGTTGCAGCTCACAGTTGGACGAGTAATTGTAGTTTATACAATCAATCAAGATAAATTAATTGGAAATACAAAGGTACAAATGTTTGACAACAACAAACCAATGTTTAAATCGCTTACAGGTAATTCTAGCTGGACGTAACGACTGTAACATGGCGGCTCTGTGCCGGTCGTATCTGCACAAAGTTCAACTCAACGGTAATATTTGTTGTAAGTTACCATTCGATCTTCTCACTTCAATAGAATCTAGGAATTCAATTACAAGCTCCATTTCAATAGACTTACTTACATCACAGCTCATTAGCGGCAGCAAATATGTTTCTTCCAACAAAAGGTAGTTGTTTATTTCACAGCCCCTAGTAAACTCAACGCTTCAAACGTCACTTCGTGATGTAGTGTCCTTCCGCCTAGTTTCGCCCAATCGGTGCTACTTGTCGCACTAGTTTCTTATCAATTCAAGCGGAAGCATAATTATGTTAACTAGTTCCGCTTCCTAAAGTTTGACGTTTCGCTAATTTATTTATTTTTATTTTGACATCTATTTATTTACTCTCAGTGTCAATACTTAATAATCAACAAATACAATACAACTCCAATACAATTATACATATTTTTGTTTGCTTTTTGTTTCAAGATGTTTCACCAAATGCATACAAAATAATAATACTAATAATAATTGAAAATCAAAGGCGAGTGTCAGATATGAATGGCAGTGGTAATGTACAGTGCAAAAGCACATTTGAATGAACTTAAGTTAAACATTGTTGTAATGGATCCATTGTTGTTAATGTTGTTTATAATTTGTTGAAAACCGAACGGTTTGGCGTGTTGGAAACACCGGTTCACGTTAGATCACCGAAGTTAAGCAACACTGCGCTGGGTCAGGTATTGAATGGGTGACCATCATACACATTACCAGTTCTGTTCGGGAGAGAGGTTGGAGGGATGAAAGTTAAGCAACACTGTGCTGGGTCAGGTATTGGATGGGTGTCCATCATACACATGACCAGTTCTGTTCGGGAGAGAGGTTGGAGGGATGAAAGTTAAGCAACACTGTGCTGGGTCAGGTATTGGATGGGTGTCCATCATACACATGACCAGTTCTGTTCGGGAGAGAGGTTGGAGGGATGAAAGTTAAGCAACATTGCGCTGGGTCAGGTATTGGATGGGTGACCATCATACACATGACCAGTTCTGTTCGGGAGAGAGGTTGGAGGGATGAAAGTTAAGCAACACTGCGCTGGGTCAGGTATTGGATGGGTGACCATCATACACATGACCAGTTCTGTTCGGGAGAGAGGTTGGAGGGATGAAAGTTAAGCAACACTGCGCTGGGTCAGGTATTGGATGGGTGACCATCATACACATGACCAGTTCTGTTCGGGAGAGAGGTTGGAGGGATGAAAGTTAAGCAACACTGCGCTGGGTCATGTATTGGATGGGTGACCATCATATACATGACCAGTTCTGTTCGGGAGAGAGGTTGGAGGGATGAAAGTTTGTACAGCAACTTCACTCGCCTTGCTTATCAACCTCTCGACAGCATGGATTTGTGGAGGAATCCTGTTGTTCGCGTTGTACCGTCCTTCGGAAGGGACGTTAAGTCGGTGGTCCCCTTGGTCTTCGACAGGAGTAGGCTACGTGCTGGCACCGGGTTTCCCCTCCTCCCTTCTAGGCTAGGTTAGGTTCATCATCATCCACTTATTCACCGACGCCTTAAGACCAGTGCCGCATGACCAGATGTCAAAACAATTCAAAATAATTTGTTGTAAGGGATAAGTTTTCTAATGTCTTTTGGAAGTTGGTTTAGATCCAGTGGAGTCTTTGTCCCCGGGAAGTTAGTTTTGTTGGTATATTTATTTTCTTTAACTTCTCGACTCTAGTTTCGCAGTTTGAAATGTTGAATCGTGAAAACAAATGAAAACATGTGCGATCCTGGAATGTAATTAGGTTAGGTTCGGTTCTCGGGGGGAAGTTAAATTGAAGATTTCGCTTCGCTCGCTTCGCTCATCAATCAAAGTCAACATTTCGAAGCAGAAACGAAACGAAAACAAAAAAACACGCACAAAAGTGATTTTGTTTTTCGAGGTAAGTGAACTCAGTCATCGAACGGCACCGTGGATTTATGCAACCCACGCTTAGCAGACGTACAGCGGGTTGCCTGCCCCTTCAGGTGGGCGGTTCATGAAACAATAGAGAAACTAACCTCATTGTTACAATATTAATAATAGAAAACACTGCATTGTTTGGTGTTTATTTTGATCAAGTGACGTCACCTGCTGATAGCGTGACGTCACCTGCTGATAGCGTGACGTCGGTGTTTTGATTGGTTCATAGTTTGGTTAGAACGCAATTAATCAGAGTTAATTACAGAAATTTTGATGCAGTTTTGCTTCGAGTTGTTTCGATAATATCATCTTGACTGCAGTTTGTCTTAAATAATTGGTAAGTTCGTTAGTTTAAACGGTCAACATTTTGTTGAAATCTTATTAAAATTGCAAACGCTTGCAATGCGCGGGGTATTTTATTATTAACAACACTAGAACCGTCTATAAACCGTAAAAACTACACTAAATTTAAATTCAAGAAACATACGTTATTTTCACGTGTTAATGAACATTTTATTTGGAAATGGCATTCAACAGAACGTAGTTATATTCACAGAATCTTATCATTCTGAAAAATAAATGGCAAATACACAAGCTCATAATTATGACAACGCAAAGCGATAGCAAGACTAAGCTTAGCTAAGCTCAGGCAACGCTAGCCTTTGTCAGGCAGCGCCGACAAAGCATAGCGAGAGTATAGAAATTGTTTCAATGTTTTTCAACTTTTAGCACAGCTATAGACGGGTTATAGACGGGTTATAGACGGGTTATAGACGGGTTATAGACGGGTTATAGACGGGTTATAGTCGGGTTATAGACGGGTTATAGACGGGTTATAGACGGGTTATAGACGGGTTATAGACGGGTTATAGACGGGTTATAGACGGGTTATAGACGGGCTATAGACGGGTTATAGACGGGTTATAGACGGGTTATAGACGGGTTATAGACGGGTTATAGACGGGTTATAGACGGGTTATAGACGGGTTATAGACGGGTTATAGACGGGTTATAGACGGGTTATAGACGGGTTATAGACGGGTTATAGACGGGCTATAGACGGGTTATAGACGGGTTATAGACGGGTTATAGACGGGTTATAGACGGGTTATAGACGGGTTATAGACGGGTTATAGACGGGTTATAGACGGGCTATAGACGGGTTATAGACGGGTTATAGACGGGTTATAGACGGGTTATAGACGGGTTATAGACGGGTTATAGACGGGTTATAGACGGGTTATAGACGGGCTATAGACGGGTTATAGACGGGTTATAGACGGGCTATAGACGGGTTGAGTGTTCATAAAAAGCCAAAATGTATTTCAAAATTCTGTGATCTAAATTATTTATCTTTTAAAAACCAGGACATAAAATTCAAATAAGCGTCGCAACATTTTGCGATGCTAAAATGTAGTACGCCAAAAACGGTTAATTTTTATTAATTTTTGAGCCAGTTCTAGTGTTCATAAAAATAATTAAAAAAAAACGCACATTGCAAGCGTTTGCAATTGAAATCAGATTTCATCTAAATAAAAACGCATGTTTTTAGAAAAACAATTTCAACTGGGTTTTGAATGCTAAGTAAAGGACTACTTAGTTTCCTAGTTCCGAGAAGGAACTAATATTCAAATGGCCAATGGGCAATAACCCATGTATATTGGATGGTGTGTATATGTATATGTACATGTATATTGGTCATGTGTTTGTGTATGTAGTCAAATGGCCACTATTCAATAGATCAAATTTCCTAGTAAGATTTCAACTAATTTTCTAGGGCTACTAGAAATTTAGTAGCCCTTAGCATTGAAAACCAAGTTGAAATAGTTTTTGTTAAAACTAGTGCTAGGTTTACATCAAGTAGACATGAGTCTAAAAACAATCATAAAAACGCATGTATTTATTTTTCAGTTTCTTGTTTCTAAGTCAAAATGCTGACTTCATCTCCAGGATTCTTCCACTTTGTGCTTCTTACCAACTTGGTCTACAGTGCATTGGCACGACTTCCCCCTCCTGACGCAACAAACATCAATTACATCATCGAAACCTCAACGTGTTCTTCAACAAACAATGATTTTATTATTTTATTTCTTGTTATCTCTCATCCTGGCAATATCAACAATCGTATGTTAGCGAGAAGTACTTACCCCTCTAGTGAAATCAACGCGATAGGAATGCGACGAATCTTTTTATTAGGCTCAGAAATCGATGCTCATAATACAGAATACAAGAATATTTCAAAAGCACAAATTCGTGCGGAAAGCGATAGATTTTCAGACATAATAGTTCTGAATCTGACAGAGAGTTATTACAGTTTGACAGTCAAATGTTTGGCTGGTTTCACGTGGGCGACTTCAAGGTGCAAACAAACGCGTTTTATTGCTAAAATAGATGACGATGTATTCGTTGAATATTACTCACTGCGTAAATATATTGACAAGATTCCTCGCGGTGAAGACGACGCGTTTATCAGAGGAAAGTTTTGTTCTGTCAAACGTCCGATTCGCAACAAAAAAGCAAAGAACTTTCTCAGTTTTTCAGATTATCCGAGTGACAGGTAAATATTTCAGTTGTTTTGTCAATAATGTTTGGTTGCCATGGTTACCATGGTTACCAGCAGCATGTGAGGCTCGAAACCGGTTTGAAATTCACCGAAATGCTTTTAGATGAAATGTGATTTCAATTGCAAACGCTTGCAATGCGCAGGGTATTTTTTATTATTATTATCAACACTATAACAGTCTCAAAAATTGATGCCCAAACGCGGACTCTAACCCCGATCTCCACCGAGTGTTGCTCTAACCAATTGAGCTACTTGGACCCCGATCTCCACCTGTCGCGGGTGTTCCTCTAACCAATTGAGCTACTTGGACCCCGATCTCCACCTGTCGCGGGTGTTGCTCTAACCAATTGAGCTACTTGGACCCCGATCTCCACCTGTCGCGGGTGTTGCTCTAACCAATTGAGCTACTTGGACCCCGATCTCCACCTGTCGCGGGTGTTGCTCTAACCAATTGAGCTACTTGGACTCCGATCTCCACCTGCGGGTGTTGCTCTAACCAATTGAGCTACTTGGACTCCGATCTCCACCTGTCGCGGGTGTTGCTCTAACCAATTGAGCTACTTGGACTTCGATCTCCACCTGTCGCGGGTGTTGCTCTAACCAATTGAGCTACTTGGACCCCGATCTCCACCTGTCGCGGGTGTTGCTCTAACCAATTGAGCTACTTGGTCCCCGATCTCCACCTGTCGCGGGTGTTGCTCTAACCAATTGAGCTACTTGGACCCCGATCTCCACCTGTCGCGGGTGTTGCTCTAACCAATTGAGCTACTTGGACCCCGATCTCCACCTGTCGCGGGTGTTGCTCTAACCAATTGAGCTACTTGGACTCCGATCTCCACCTGCGGGTGTTGCTCTAACCAATTGAGCTACTTGGACTCCGATCTCCACCTGTCGCGGGTGTTGCTCTAACCAATTGAGCTACTTGGACTTCGATCTCCACCTGTCGCGGGTGTTGCTCTAACCAATTGAGCTACTTGGACCCCGATCTCCACCTTTCGCGGGTGTTGCTCTAACCAATTGAGCTACTTGGTCCCCGATCTCCACCTGTCGCGGGTGTTGCTCTAACCAATTGAGCTACTTGGACCCCGATCTCCACCTGTCGCGGGTGTTGCTCTAACCAATTGCGCTACTTGGACCCCGATCTCCACCTGTCGCGGGTGTTGCTCTAACCAATTGAGCTACTTGGTCCCCGATCTCCACCTGTCGCGGGTGTTGCTCTAACCAATTGAGCTACTTGGACCCCGATCTCCACCTGTCGCGGGTGTTGCTCTAACCAATTGAGCTACTTGGACCCCGATCTCCACCTGTCGCGGGTGTTGCTCTAACCAATTGAGCTACTTGGTCCCCGATCTCCACCTGTCGCGGGTGTTGCTCTAACTAATTGAGCTACTTGGACCCCGATCTCCACCTGTCGCGGGTGTTGCTCTAACCAATTGAGCTACTTGGTCCCCGATCTCCACCTGTCGCGGGTGTTGCTCTAACTAATTGAGCTACTTGGACCCCGATCTCCACCTGTCGCGGGTGTTGCTCTAACCAATTGAGCTACTTGGACCCCGATCTCCACCTGTCGCGGGTGTTGCTCTAACCAATTGAGCTACTTGGACTCCGATCTCCACCTGTCGCGGGTGTTGCTCTAACCAATTGAGCTACTTGAACACTGGCTTTTGGACCGTTTGGGCATCAATTTTTGAGACGGTTCTAGTGTTGATAATAATAAAATACAGAAATGCTTGTTTTCACGGCCGATGTTTCACTGCAGGTTGCCTAAATTCTTGCAAGGACCGTTTTACTTCATGTCTACCGCCACCATGCGACGCCTGGTGGCGGCATCGAAGACTGTGCCGGCGATTTCTGCAGAAGATGTTTACTTTACTGGACTGGTAAGTGGTAAGAGAAGAAGAAGTGACAGATTGTCTTAATAAAACAGTTGCTGGGTTTATATGTCAGAGCTGGAAGTTTCAACTGCAAGACATTGAAGAGACAAGAAGGCCGTGCTTTATTTATCTTTCAAGTCTTGTTGCTGTTCTTCAATCAACCATCTTGGAAACAATTGGGATTAGATTTATTTCTTTGTTTAAATTTTGTCTGTTTTTGCTTTGATTTAAACCAAGCAACGGCTTCATTGTTGATGACATGTCGAAATATTGACATGTGATAAAACAACAGTGCGTCGTTAAACACTACAAAAAATAAATCCATTGAAACTCCACGATTTATTGAAATAGGTTTCTATGCAATTGAGGCAAATTGCGTTTTGTAGGTTGCGTTGGTTTGGTCTTCTAATTATTTTTTATTTATTAATATTGTTTATTTCCAAATTGTTTACCAGAGTAACACCGGGTTGTTCAGAGATACATAGGTAGACAATTGTGTTTGTTAAGTTTGTTATGTTTGTTATGTTGGTACCTGCACAGGTAGCGGATGCGGTGGGCGTGCGTAGAACGGAGATACCAATTCTCCCAGAAAGATTTGCTAACTCAACGCAGTGCTGTCTGGAGCACAGCGTGGTGAACGGCGTCCAAGGAAGAGTCTTCGAGTGCAAGGCCATCGCTATTGAGCAACACGTCAACTTCGACGCCAGCCACGGGAGGCGAATCAAGCAGCACGGTCGCTTCTGTTACAGCTTCCACTGTCAGCCGTACTCGACTCTGAGAGCGCCAGCATCGCCCAGGGTCGATTGCTTCTGATAACGTGTTAAACCGACATTAGATTCTTGAATACAAATATCTGACATTGCATGTTCTAATTTATACTTTGCTTGAGCTAGAAATAACCACGTGGCTTTGCTTAAAGTAAACAAAATAAAACAAAAATATGCTTTAAAGAATTTTGTAGGAGTTTATACCCTGAATTAAATATAAAAAAGTTGGCGATTGTTCGAGTTGTACCGTCCTTCGGAAAGGACGTTAAGCCGGTGGTCCCCTTGATCTTCGACAGGAGTAGGCTTCGTGCCGACACCGGGTTTCCCCTCCTCCCTTCTAGGCTAGGTTAGGTTCATCATCATCTACTCATTCACCGACGCCAATAGACCAGTGCCACATGACCAGATGTCAAAATAGTGCGTCGTTAAACACCATAAATCAATTAGAAGGGAGGAGGGGAAACCCGGTGCCGGCACGTAGCCTACTCCTGTCGAAGAGCACCAAGGGGACCACCGGCTTAACATCCCTTCCGAAGGACGGTACAACTCGAACAACAGGATTCCTCCACAAATCCATGCTGTCGAGAGGTTGATAAGCAAGGCGAGTGAAGTTGCTGTACTAACTTTCATCCCTCCAACCTCTCTCCCGAACAGAACTGGTCATGTGTATGATGGTCATTCATCCAATACCTGACCCAGTGCAGTGTTGCTTAACTTTCATCCCTCCAACCTCTCTCCCGAACAGAACTGGTCATGTGTATGATGGTCACCCATCCAATACCTGACTCAGCGCAGTGTTGCTTAACTATCATCCCTCCAACCTCTCCCGAACAGAACTGGTCATGTGTATGATGGTCACCCATCCAATACCTGACCAAGCGCAGTGTTGCTTAACTTTCATCCCTCCAACCTCTCTCCCGAACAGAACTGGTCATGTGTATGATGGTCACCCATCCAATACCTGACCCAGCGCAGTGTTGCTTAACTTTCATCCCTCCAACCTCTCTCCCGAACAGAACTGGTCATGTGTATGATGGTCACCCATCCAATACCTGACCCAGCGCAGTGTTGCTTAACTTTCATCCCTCCAACCTCTCTCCCGAACAGAACTGGTCATGTGTATGATGATCACCCATCCAATACCTGACCCAGCGCAGTGTTGCTTAACTTTCATCCCTCCAACCTCTCTCCCGAACAGAACTGGTCATGTGTATGATGGTCACCCATCCAATACCTGACCCAGCGCAGTGTTGCTTAACTTTCATCCCTCCAACCTCTCTCCCGAACAGAACTGGTCATGTGTATGATGGTCAT
Source organism: Protonemura montana (assembly GCA_947568835.1). Taxonomy (NCBI): domain Eukaryota; kingdom Metazoa; phylum Arthropoda; class Insecta; order Plecoptera; family Nemouridae; genus Protonemura; species Protonemura montana. The sequence continues at coordinate 32,569,349 of OX387602.1, read as the reverse complement.
CCATCCAATACCTGACTCAGCGCAGTGTTGCTTAACTTTCATCCCTCCAACCTCTCTCCCGAACAGAACTGGTCATGTGTATGATGGTCACCCATCCAATACCTGACCCAGCGCAGTGTTGCTTAACTTTCATCCCTCCAACCTCTCTCCCGAACAGAACTGGTCATGTGTATGATGGTCACTCATCCAATACCTGATCCAGCACAGTGTTGCTTAACTTTCATCCCTTCAACCTCTCTCCCGAACAGAACTGGTCATGTGTATAATGGTCACCCATCCAATACGGTGTCCCAGCGTAGTGTTGCTTAACTTCGACCGTTCAATGTGGCCGTGTTTTGTGACAAGCAGGTTTAAATAGTGTAGACAGTTTGAAACTTTGTCAGGGGCAACAAAGTAAGAACGAACCATGCACTTTGTCAAGCTACGCGACTTTGTCTCATGGAATATGATTTCTTTAGGTCCCATTGAAATCCTTTGACTCAAAATTCTGTAATAAATTCAGAATTTTAATTCCGCGGGTTTCGACTGTGGAGATCTTTGGTGGAGATGTTTGGTGGCGGCGAAACGAAGCTCTCAAGTTGAGTTTGAGATTGACGTGTAGTCTGAACGTGTTTGAGTCTGAATATTTAAATAGTCTGTTGTCAAATAATCTTCTAAACTTTTGAAAACTACCATTAGTGTCCTTAATGTCTAGTGAAATTATGGTCGCACATCTGGTAATTAAATATTTACTTTTATCTAGTGAATTAGGGGAGTGTCAAAGCTAGGTTATGTTATCACTGGGTTATGCCCACTAGTTTGGTATTTTTTTGCCTCGTCAGTGAATGAAATCCATTGTGTCACGCAGCATTTATTACAAAACTATGTTCTTCAATTGATTTATTGATGCTATTGTTTATTTCTGTCTTTAAGAATCAATCCTTGCAGTAATGAGATCAGCGGTGAGTGTCATATTATCGACTCCAGCTCCGGACACCAGCATGTCTCACCCTGACTACGAACAAACTGCTCACGATCATGCAGCAATTCTTGTTCTTGTCAAACATATCGGTAATATTCCTGAACATTGTTGAATTATCTTGCTCATTTTTCCAAATCTTCATTACAATTTCTCTCTCTTGCAGGTACCCAACTGAAACCGGCAGCGTTCAATCGCGTGTTTGAACGGATTTCTCGTCAAAATCACGTGAAATTGATCGATTCGAACGGAGTAACGCGTGAAGTTTTGGCGCGCTACGTGAAAGAGTATCCCGTTGAAAACAATGACTGGGGAGACTATCAAACTCATCGGCGACTGCTAGGACTGGTCACCGTTGGTAAGCTGTCGCTTCAGATTCGGATGGGTGACCATTATACACATGACCAGTTCTGTTCAAGAGAGAGGTTGGAGGGATGAAAGTTAAGCAACACTACACTGGGTCAGGTATTGGATGGGTGACCATCATACACATGACCAGTTCTGTTCGGGAGAGAGGTTGGAGGGATGAAAGTTAAGCAACACTACACTGGGTCAGGTATTGGATGGGTGACCATCATACACATGACCAGTTCTGTTCGGTAGAGAGGTTGGAGGGATGAAAGTTAAGCAACACTGCGCTGGGTCAGGTATTGGATGAGTGACCATCATACACATGACCAGTTCTGTTCGGGAGAGAGGTTGGAGGGATGAAAGTTAAGCAACACTGCGCTGAGTCAGGTATTGGATGAGTGACCATCATACACATGACCAGTTCTGTTCGGGAGAGAGGTTGGAGGGATGAAAGTTAAGCAACACTGCGCTGGGTCAGGTATTGGATGGGTGACCATCATACACATGACCAGTTCTGTTCGAGAGAGAGGTTGGAGGGATGAAAGTTAAGCAACACTGCGCTGGGTCAGGTATTGGATGGGTGACCATCATACACATGACCAGTTCTGTTCGGGAGAGAGGTTGGAGGGATGAAAGTTCAGCAACACTGCGCTGGGTCAGGTATTGGATGGGTGACCATCATACACATGACAGGTTCTGTTCGGGAGAGAGGCTGGATGGATGAAAGTTAAGGAACACTGCGCTGGGTCAGGTATTGTATGGGTGACCATCATACACATGACCAGTTCTGTTTGGGAGAAAGGTTGGAGGGATGAAAGTTAAGCAACACTGCGCTGGGTCAGGTATTGGATGGGTGACTATCATACACATGACCAGTTCTGTTCGGGAGAGAGGTTGGAGGGATGAAAGTTAAACAACACTGCGCTGGGTCAGGTATTGGATGGGTGACCATTATACACATGACCAGTTCTGTTCGGGAGAGAGGTTGGAGGGATGAAAGTTAGTACAGCAACTTCACTCGCCTTGCTTATCAACCTCTCGACAGCATGGATTTGTGGAGGAATCCTGTTGTTCGCGTTGTACCGTCCTTCGGAAGGGACGTTAAGCCGGTGGTCCCCTAAGTCTTCGACAGGAGTAGGCTACGTGCCGGCACCAGGTTTCCCCTCCTCCCTTCTAGGCTAGGTTAGGTTCATCATCATCCACTCATTCACCGACGCCATTAGACCAGTGCCGCATGGCCAGATGTCAAAACAGTGCTAAGTTAAACACCACAAATAATAATTCAGATTTGGAATAGATATGAAATCGTCTTCGCGTACATTGTGTAAAATATTTTCTCGACGTTTCAGGAAAGTTTGACTCGCAACTGGAGTTGAACGAACTCTGCCGCATCCACGAATCTCTCAAAGTGAAATATTCTTCGACTTTGTTCGATTCTCGCAGCGTTCTCCTGGGACATCGAACGTTGCCCGACGTCGGCCCAGAACAACCGCAGCTTTACACGACTCCATCCAACTTCAAAGCTCAGCCGTTGTTTTACCCCGACGCTGAATCTTGTCCCGAACTTGAGTCCCAGATCTCAGAGTTTCTATCCGCGCTGTTCTGGGTCCTGGAGTCGAAACGATTGGAAAGAAGTCGTGAAAAAGTTGATCGAGTCAGTTTGTTGCTGGCTCCGTTCGAACGTAAAGATTTCGTCGGTCTCGACTTAGAATCTCGGACCAATCGTAAGAGATGCGTTGGTCGTATGACTAAACATTTGGGTGATCTGTGCTTGCAATCCAGTCTCCCTGACAACGCGCTTGGTTATTATGTCAATGCATGCGAGATCTTGAAAACAGTTAACGACTGGCTGTGGTTGGGCGGTTGTTACGAGGGAATGTGTGCAGCATCGGTCGTTGTTCTTTACCCGAACTTGAGCCGTGTCGTGCCGTTGCAGAGGAATAAGTCGCTGCCGGGGGGAAGTCCAGGGAAACAACGGTAGGTGGAGATAATCAGCTGTCTTGAAGGGAAGCATGTGGTTGTCATAAGACCGGGCAATGGGTGGGAAAAACTTTCTGAATTTTCTTGTTTAAATACTTAACTTGTTATGGAAATAAAACCAAGAAACCAACAAAATGTGTTGACAAAAAGTGGCCAGAGCATTGAAGCTAGAATTCAAGTTCGTTACAAACCAGAATGCTAAACAAATATGTATTATTCAGATGAAATGTCATTTAAATTGCAAACGTTTGCAATGCACGGGGTATTTTATTATTAACAACAATATAACCGTCTCAAAAATTGATCTGAATTTAGTTAAATTCTAATTGTGACACGTGGATCCACTAACGTTAGTTCCGTACTCGCCCTTTAATTTCCCAATCAAAATATTTGCTAAATATAAACAGACGACAGATAATATTGTAGTTTAATAAAGAAAAATTTAACAAATGCAATTAAAAACAAGGCTTACAAATGCAGTGCCATCTTGAAACGTTGTACCTGAGAACTGTGAACTAATGGGCAACATGTTTGTGCAGGTCCAACTCTTTAACCACAGGACCACTCACTCCTGTCAGTCAGGATCAGGATCCCATCAACGCAGATACGCCCAACATCTTGGCTCCTGATGAAATACCAAAGCGTTATCGAGAAGCGATCATCCACTACAGCAAATATCAGAACGCAGGCGTAATCGAGACGGAAGCTTGTTTTAAAGCAGCGCAGATAGCAGTTGAACAGGGATGCGCTCTACAAGCTTCGACCTTCCTTCAAAACGTTCTGCTAATAAACTTAACACTCACCGAAACAGAGAAGGTAAACTTCAAGCTTTGTAGTTGAACATATATACTTCCCACTGATGCTCTGTAGTTAAACATATATACTTCCCACTGATGCTCTGTAGTTGAACATATATACTTCCCACTGATGCTCTGTAGTTGAACATATATACTTCCCACTGATGCTCTGTAGTTGAACATATATACTTCCCACTGATGCTCTGTAGTTAAACATATATACTTCCCACTGATGCTCTGTAGTTGAACATATATACTTCCCACTGATGCTCTGTAGTTGAACATATATACTTCCCACTGATGCTCTGTAGTTGAACATATATACTTCCCACTGATGCTCTGTAGTTGAATATATATACTTCCCACTGATGCTATGTAGTTGAACATATATACTTTCCACTGATGTTCTGTAGTTGAACATATATACTTCCCACTGATGCTCTGTAGTTGAACATATATACTTCCCACTGATGCTCTGTAGTTGAACATAATACTTCCCACTGATGCTCTGTAGTTGAACATATATACTTCCCACTGATGCTCTGTAGTTGAACATATATACTTCCCACTGATGCTCTGTAGTTGAACATATATACTTCCCACTGATGCTCTGTAGTTGAACATATATACATCCCACTGATGTTCTGTAGTGGAACATATATACTTCCCACTGATGCTCTGTAGTTGAACATATATACTTCCCACTGATGCTCTGTAGTTGAACATATATACTTTCCACTGATGCTCTGTAGTTGAACATATATACTTCCCACTGATGCTATGTAGTTGAACATATATACTTCCCACTGATGCTCTGTATTCAAACATTGATTTGTTTTCAGCTCCAACGTTTCATCAGCCTTGCTGAGGTCTACACTCGGATTGGATTTCATCGCAAGTCTGCTTTCTGCAAACGGTTGGCTGCAATGCGCTACGTTTCCCCGCAGAATCAGCAGCCGAACTGGGGGCAGTGCTACCAACTCATGCTGCAAGCGTTGGCAGGTCACAAGCTCAGCCTGGATCCAACAGAGTATCCCAAGGGTAGGCAACTTGACAAACATTTAGACCAGTGCAATCACTTCTTATCTCTCAACCACAAATAATATTTTAGCAAAATATGCAAAAAGAAGAAGTATTTTCAGCCAAGTTTTTCAATTTTAAATACAAACACCTGATTCACCAGTGTTTACTTAACAGTCTGTTAATTTGTTAGTTGCTTGGCGACCGTTTATTAGCCGATGTTTTCTGTTAGAAGTTGTGACACATAAACAATGGACAGAGCCGACGTTGGAATAACAAGTGAACAGTGCGGGAGAAAATGTTGAAAAAATTGATTTTATTTTGTTTTAGGACTACTTTATTATTTACTTAGAGTTTTAAAGTTACACATTTTGTCAGGTTTAAAGTTCTTTTGTATTTTATCGACTTTAAAAGATCAATGTACGTGGTGGTATGAAAATGATAGAAGTCATACAAAGATGTGAAAAGTTGGGTAAACATCGATCCAAGTCAAGTAACTTCTGTATCTTTTTGTTATGAACATTAATATCCGTCTCAAAGGCATTGCAAACGCTTACAATGCGCAGGGTATTTTATTATTATCAACACTACAACCGTCTCAAAAATTGATATATAGTGTTGATAATAATAAAATACCCCACGCATTGCAAACATTTGCAATTTAAATATATCACCTATGATCTTTATGATTGTTTTTAGACTCATGTCTACTTGATGTAAACTTAACACTAGTTTTAACAAAAACTATTTCAACTGGGTTTTCAATGCTAAGTGAAGAACAACTATGATTTTATTATTAACAACACTAGAACCGTCTCAGAAATTGAAATGTTAAATTAAAATGTTTGTGTTATTACAGATGGACTTCAGGGCTGGCCGTGTCTGCAAGTCCAACTGCTACAAGAGCTTGTCGTGGCCGCCAAGCGAATGGGTCACTCGGCCCTGGCCACCCGTCACATGACGTTCCTGCTACAGACGTTGTGGATGCACCTGGGCCCAACTGAGCAACGTGACATGTCCGTGCAGCTCCAGTCGTTGGCAGCTCAGTGCGAGGGTTCTCCTGTGCCGCTAGTTCTTGACTCGGGAGTTGTTATTCCGCCCGCTAACCTCACTAACTTGCCGCACGTACGAGGATTCAAGCTGCGGAACTCGGTGCCGCACTTGCGACCGCAGATGATTGTCAAGGTGAAGGAGGACATCGGGCCGTTCTTGTTCACGCCGATTAACTTTGGGTCCTTGGATCGCAAGGCTCAGGGAATAACACACAAAATAGGTGAGATTAAGTTGATTTAATAATAATAATAATTTGATGGTTTTTAGACTCATGTCTACTTGATTTATCCTTAGCACTTGTTTTAAGAAATAAGTTAGTTTTTCCATACACATAATTAGTTAGTTGGTAAAAAACGCCAATTTGTTCGTTATTTTATTTCAGAAAATACAAAATACATTAGTTTTTGAGTTATTGACCCTGATTATTTTATTTAGATGCATTTAGGAAGCTTGAACTTGGTAATTGTTATAATTTTGTGTGGTTCTTTTGTTATTGGAAAATTGTCAGGACTGCTCTTACCCTTGATAAAGTAACAGGTACAAGTTACGAAACGTTGGGAAATTCAGTTGTTCTTCACTTAGCATTGAAAACCCAGTTGAAATAGTTTTTGTTAAAACTAGTGCTAAGTTTACATCAAGTAGACATGAGTCTCGAAACCATCATAACAAGGTCTTATAGCATAGGACAGCCAACACTTAACAAATTGAAATAAATAAAAAACATTGTATTAAAACTTGTTGATTGTTGCAGATTATCTCTGGGTCGAGGGAGACGTATGTGAAGTTGCAGTCGAGCTTTCAAATCCGTTACCTTTTGAGCTCAAAGTCAACAACGTTCGACTTCTGACGACAGGATCCGTATTCGAGAGCATTCCATCGTCCGTTTCCCTTCCACCAAATTCAAACCAGCAGCAGTCCCTAATCTTGACAGGCACTCCCAAAGAGGTAGGGAACTTCATATACATGACCAGTTCTGTTCGAGAGAGAATTTTTTCGGTCTGCATTCATAAAAATTTCCTTCAGTTCTAATAAAAATAAAAATAAATTGTTGTATTTTTTATCAGAATTGTAGTTAATCTGGTGTATTTTTCATCTGAATTGGCTAAAACACGCAATGAAGAGTGCAAATTCATCTTATTTTACACTAAAACTTGTTTAATTGTTTGAAATATTGACCCACTATTGATACAGTAATCATATGTTGTTTTTATTTTGTCAAGGTTGGTGAGCTTGAAGTGCAAGGTTATTCAACGCACGTGCTGGGCGTAAAGTCCAACTGCCGGTTGAAGCACATGACCGGGTTCCTGCACCCGCACTTCCTGATCGATGTCATTCCAGCGCTACCCAGGATCCTGGTCACCACCTCGCTGCCCAGGAGCGTCTCATACAGCGCGCTGGGTGATCCTGCGCACGTAGTTACCAGCGCCAGTGTAACACTCCTTGCTGGAGAGAGGTAACCATGACAACAACTACAACAACTACAACAACAACCCAGTCCAGTCCATGTAAAGTGCTGGGAAGGGAGAGTATAGAACTTAGGCCAGGACCGGGACCGAGATGGTGGGTTCTTTAAAGCAGCATTTACCCTTCAAAATAAATGTTTACCATAGATTTGTAACTGTAGTATGAATTGAAATTGACCTATTTAAAAGAAATTTCTGATGCGGCACTGCACGGAAATATGCAACATGCTAATTACATACCCGCGGTAATTCACTTACCCTGGCTAAACAAATAATCTTATCATAAAACCAAATTATTTCAACACAGAGGAAGGATGGAGGACTTTGCTCAAATTATTTGAATTTTATCTGATGAGAGGTTTGTCCAGGTGCTAGCGGTTGAAAATTCACTACGGGTTATTTCTTACGGGAATATTTTTTCTAAGCACGGACAGCCGTGGACATTGGAGCTTTTTTTTTTTGAGTCTAAATGTCATTATTAAATCTTCCAAATCCATGGTAAAAAATAATTTTGAAAGGTAAATGCCCCTTAAATAATAATAATATTAATGGTTTTTATTAGTGACTTAGGATTACAACCAATAAGTGAATTACACCGTCCGTTAGTTACATATTACACATGAATCTGATCCAAGTAATTATTTTACACGTCTAGGAAATATATTCTTGGCAAGTTTGTTGAATGGCAGCCTGGTTCCTGGCAGCCTGAGACGCTCCATGTCTCCCGTGTTAACGACCGTACGTTGACTTTGTTCCAGTGCCGAGTGCAGCATCACGCTGGTCAACGACTCAGCTCAGCCAATAGAGATGCTAGACGTCTCTGTCAGCTCAGCATTGGACAGCCAGGCGCAGGCGCAGGTGTTCCAGTGGAGCCAGGATAACCTGCAGGCGCAGCTACCGATAGCACCTGGTGGACAAGCAACCTTCACTGTCTACCTCTTTGCTGCTGCAGACTTCCTGGACGATAGTGAGTTCAAATATATTACCACGGGTATATCATGACCTAGCATAGGAGGTTCAATGTTACCACGGGTATATCATGGCCTAGCATAGGAGGTTCAATGTTAGCACGGGTATATCATGGCCTGGCATAGGAGGTTCAATGTTAGCACGGGTATATCATGGCCTAGCATAGGAGGTTCAATGTTAGCACGGGTATATCATGGCCTGGCATAGGAGGTTCAATGTTAGCGCGGGTATATCATGGCCTAGCATAGGAGGTTCAATGTTAGCATGGGTATATCATGGCCTAGCATAGGAGGTTCAATGTTACCACGGGTATATCATGGCCTAGCATAGGAGGTTCAATGTTAGCACGGATATATCATGGCCTAGCATAGGAGGTTCAATGTTAGCACGGGTATATCATGGCCTAGCATAGGAGGTTCAATGTTAGCACGGGTATATCATGGCCTAGCATAGGAGGTTCAATGTTACCACAGGTATATCATGGCCTAGCATAGGAGGTTCAATGTTAGCACGGGTATATCATGGCCTAGCATAGGAGGTTCAATGTTAGCACAGGTATATCATGGCCTAGCATAGGAGGTTCAATGTTAGCACGGGTATATCATGGCCTGGCATAGGAGGTTCAATGTTAGCACGGGTATATCATGGCCTAGCATAGGAGGTTCAATGTTAGCACGGGTATATCATGGCCTAGCATAGGAGGTTCAATGTTACCACGGGTATATCATGGACTAGCATAGGAGGTTCAATGTTAGCACGGATATATCATGGCCTAGCATAGGAGGTTCAATGTTAGCATGGGTATATCATGGCCTAGCATAGGAGGTTCAATGTTAGCACGGGTATATCATGGCCTAGCATAGGAGGTTCAATGTTAGCACGGGTATATCATGGCCTAGCATAGGAGGTTCAATGTTACCACGGGTATATCATGGCCTAGCATAGGAGGTTCAATGTTACCACGGGTATATCATGGTCTAGCATAGGAGGTTCAATGTTAGCACGGGTATATCATGGCCTAGCATAGGAGGTTCAATGTTAGCACGGGTATATCATGGCCTGGCATAGGAGGTTCAATGTTAGCATGGGTATATCATGGCCCAGCATAGGAGGTTCAATGCTAGCACGGGTATATCATGGCCTAGCATAGGAGGTTCAATGTTACCACGGGTATATCAAGGCCTAGCATAGGAGGTTCAATGTTAGCACGGGTATATCAAGGCCTAGCATAGGAGGTTCAATGGTAGATTCAACGTTAGTGTTGTCATGGTTACAGACGGCAGCAGCCTGGCCTATGGAAGTCAGCCGGGAAGTTTGTTATCTGGTCCGAGTTCGTTGCCCTCGAGACTCAGCTCCGTCACCGGCGGCGACCAGTCTCGCAGGAACGACATGTCACCGTTGCTCAGGTCAGTGACCTCCAGAGCCTTCTGTAGCACGTAGCCCAGAAAAACATTGCATACGGGACATGATTTTGATGAAATTTGGTGCACTTGTTCAGAATGTGAATTTGGGCAGTTTTTTTTTTGAGCAATGGGATTTTTGTTTGACCTTCAGCAGCAAAGTATTTGCTTGGATAAACAAATAAGCAGAGCAGAGCACCTGGTGGCCATAGCCTCAAGCTGTGACAGATTTCAATAGAAATATTTAAGAAATCTGATAAATTTTCATCAAAATTTGTCTAAATTTGAATTGATTTGTTGAATTTTTTTTATACATGAGCTTTGCAAAGCGATTTCCAGTTGCATTGGAGTTTATTTTGCTGTTTAATTCGTTATTTTCCCTTAAAAAAGCTGAAAACAATGTAGTTGAAGTAGTTTGTTGATCCACAGGGCTGAGAGCAGTTGTTCTGGAAGCAACAGTTGGTCCAGGTTTCCTCTCGGGAGGTTGACCTTGGCGCAGCAGGGTCGACAACTTGAAGGTCAACTCAAGCTGAGATATTCAGGAGGTCCTGGGTTCAATGCCGGCTACTGTCGTCAATGTTCTGTCGCGATCGTCATAGAAACGCTGCCCTCGGTCATCATCACACACTGGGACGTCCTGCCCGCGGAAACGTACGTACACTTTCACTGTTTTATAATGTTAGCAAGAATAGAAACTTCTCAAAAATTAACAAAATCTATGTGAACTTTGTTTTCAATGCTAAGTGAAGAACAACTGAATTTCCCAATGTTTCGTAACTTGTACCTGTTACTTTCTCAAGGGTAAGAGCAGTCCTGACAATTTTCCAATAACAAAAGAACCACACAAAATTATAACAATTACCAAGTTCAAGCTTCCTAAATGCATCTAAACAAAATAATCAGGGTCAATAACTTAAAAACTAATGTATTTTGTATTTTCTGAAATAAAATCCCGAATAAATTGGCGTTTTTTACCAACTAACCAATTATGTGTATGGAAATTCAGTTGTTCTTCACTTAGCATTCGAAACCCAGTTGAAATAGTTTTTGTTAAAACTAGTGCTAAGTTTACATCAAGTATACATGAGTCTAAAACCTATATAGGTATAGGAACAGCCACTATAGGACAGCCAACATTTAACAAATTGAAATAAATAAAAAACATTGCAATCATGTTCGGGTTTTGTAACTTGTCAGCTGAATGGAAACAACGTTTCAGCATAAAGTGTTTTAGATTAGATTTAAAAGATTTATGGCTGGAAACTCTTCATTGCCTCGGGTAAAGTCAGTTGGTTGTGAAGATTGTTTTTATTTCTGCAGTGAACTTCTGTTCAAGCTGTCGTGAAGGTTTAACAAAACAAACGCAATGCACCTGTGAATTTATAAACAAGGCGGTGCCAAGTGGCTGGCACTTGGATTCTTAGCAAAGAACCAATTTTCAGTTTATTTGTTTATTTTATTTTCCACAAATACAGTTAAAGTTCAGACACAGGAAAAACAAAACGAATTTGTCACTCAAATAAAAATCAATCTGACATTTGATGGTCATTTATATAAACAAAACACTGATAAAGTGGAACTTAAATGAAAACAAACAGAAGATTGATAATCGAGAGAAATTATTATTCACTATTCACCGATGCACTTGCTTAAATATCAGATACGTATCTCGTAATATAATTCAACGCATGGAGATAACGGAACATATTGATTGTGAAAGGAAAGTGAGAGTACAGAAAGTACCGTGCAGTGAGTGGCAGGCGGCGATAATAATAATAATAATTTATTTATTAATGGATTGATTGTGGCTTTTCAGCTTGGTTACTATAGTTACACATATAACATCTCATTGCTTACATTTCTCTGCATTCTCTGCACTTTACCCAGAAATGTTGGGACGGTTTCCGGTAGAGGATCCACTGTGACGAACGATGTTAGCAAAGAAGGAAGGAACGTTGGCCGGCGTTGGTGTTGTAAACTTTTTCAAATATTTCCGCCTCGTGGTAACCTCTACCGCAAGTGTTTCTCCCCACGCTGTTTGGACGGTGACTTTCACCTCTTTCCTTCCGTCTTCGAGTGATGCCCGGCGTAAGTATGATATAATTTCGGTCGGACTCTGTCCAGGACTGAACTTACCAAGTACACGTACCTGGCTGCTTTCCTTGGTATAATTTCCACAGCATCTTTGTTCTGGCTGGTGCGACATACCAGGGAGCCATATTATAGTGAGGGTCAAACCATAGTTGAGTGTCAACAAAAACTATTTCAACTGGGTTTTGAATGCTAAGTGAAGAACAACTGAATTTCCCAACATTTCGTAACTTGTACCTGTTACTTTATATAAAATAATAATAATAATTGCTATACTTTTTCGTGGTTCTTTTGTTATTGGAAAATTGTCAGGACTGCTCTTACCCTTGATAAAGCAACAGGTACAAGTTACGAAACGTTGGGAAATTCAGTTGTTCTTCACTTAGCATTGAAAACCGAGTTGAAATAGTTTTTGTTAAAACAAGTGCTAAGTTTACATCAAGTAGACATGAGTCTAAAAACAATCATAGCTGTGATTGCTTTTTCATTCTCTTATAAAGCCAGCCCCTTTTAGATTCCCCATTACAAAACTTAGACTACTAGTTCCCTTCTAAACTATTTTACCATCAGGTTCACACCTGTGCAGGTTTTTTCATAATATAATCAAGTACTAGCAGTACCCGCTGCCTAACGGCAACTGTTGTTCTTATCCCTAGTGGTTTTATTTTAGTATTAGTATTGTCTTTGAACTTGGATTAACAAATACAAATAGCTCACTACTATTTTTCTAGTACCGTATGCCCATAGGGCATATGCCGATAGGATAAATCATGACAAAAATACATGGGCCTAGGCCAAAATCTAGTCCCTCAGCCCTGAGACCAAACTGAGACTTTACACTTAATGTAGCCTCTACGCTAGTGCCCTATGCCCATAGTGCATATATAGGGCATACATCTAAGAAACTTTTATGGGACAACAACATTAAGTACTGAGAAAATGGCAAGAAAACAAAGTATTGTGCCCTTACGACTTGATATACCATACTATACCTGATTTCAGCCAGTACCTTCAACGTTGATGGCTAACCAGCAGCATAACCTTTAAGGACACAACCATTTGGAATGCTTTTTGGACAGAAAGGAATCATTACAAATATTTCTGGTTTGGTTTCAGTGACGTAGTTTTTTTTTGAAGATTACATACAAAAACAAAATGTACCTATTAATTATTGTAATTTTTATTTGATCATTCTTACAAATATAAGAAATATTCACATGTTTACGACGATTTGCGTTGAAAACTTTGACCATTTGAAAGCGACAGTCAATGCAGACCAGCCATGTCGCAGTAGCTCCACTGTTCATTCGTAATTGAATTGGCTGGATATTTGTTTTATAACGTTGCCTAGTAACTGTCGTGAGACATATTCTCAAAGTAATGTCATTGTAAAAACGCTGTACAAGTAATGACTTTGTTTAGACTGCCACTACGTACGTACGTACATGCATTAATTGCCCAGGGAGATGTTAGCCTAGCAATGTCATAGTTTGTCTTCCAGTTCAGAGAGATGTAATGCCGACATATTACGAGGAAGCACTTTTACACAAAAACTTTTACAGTTGCAGGGAATTTACTGAAGGGAAATTAAAATAACCAACAATTAGTTTGAAATCCAAGACAACTTCTAAATTCTACCCTTTTAAAAAATTGGAATTGGTTGGAGAAACTCCAGTGACAGGTGAAGATCGGATTTGAGTCAAAGTTCGAAGTTTGGTTTGAAGCAGAAACATCTGTTTTGCATCTTGACAGATGGAACTAATGAGCATGCGCACATTTGACAGATTTCATGGCACATCATTCTAGATATTATAGCCTCTTTACAGGAGCATGATTAAGTACAAATAACATAGTCTCTATGCAGGGGCATGATTAAGCACAAATAACATAGCCTCTATTCAGGGATTAGATTAAGTACAAAACTTGTAGCCTCTATTCAGGTGTAACATTAATTACAAATAACATAGCCTCTGTACAGGAACAAGTTAAATCCCAGATGTCATAGCCTCTATACAGGGGCTAGATTAAGTACAAAACTTGTAGCCTCTATTCAGGTGTAACATTAATTACAAATAACATAGCCTCTGTGCAGGAACAAGTTAAATCCCAGATGTCATAGCCTCTATACAGGGGCTAGATTAAGTACACAGCTTGTAGCCTCTATACAGGGGCAAGATTAAGTACAAATATTGCAAATATTTATACATATTTACAAATTTATTACCAGGACTGCTCAAACCTCTGAAGAAGTAACAGGTACAGGTTACGAAACGTTGGGAAATTTAGTTGTTCTTCACTTAGCATTCAAAACCCAGTTGAAATAGTTTTTGTACAAGCGTTTGCAATTATAATCAGATCTCCCTGACAACAATGTGTGATTGTTTGTTTTGGTTGCCAGGAGCGACCAGTTCTACCTGGTGCTCGATGCTGCCAACGCGACCCAGCACGAGCTCGAGCTCCACTACGCGCCGGGCAAGTCCATCTTGATGGAACCCGAGGAGTCTTGTCGTGTTCCCGTCCCCGTGGATCGATGCTCGCTCACGCAGTTGGCTGCCCTGGGCGGGGACGCAGACGCAACCTGCGCCGATCACATCGCCCGGACGGTAGATCTGCGTTGGAGCACCAGCGTGGGGGACACCTGCGGCAAGGTCGGGACACTTTCATACTGTCACCGTTGAGTGCAGGTTCTAGGTAGAGAAACAACGTCAATGTTACAGTCTCTGCGTGAAAGATGGCCGCCAAATGACTACCTTACCGACAAAAATGCAGAGTACAGGAACATCACGTTAAGTGGAGCCACTGTCGTATGAAATTTAATTTCGATATTTCTCGTAGGTTAACTCGCTTTTGAATATCGTTATGTGTTTATCAATCGTTAAGGATCACCAAATAAAGATCACAATCGCGATCTTTTCGAAAGATCCTTCCCCAGCTATGATCGACATCACCCGGGGATCTTTCCTTGTTCGTCCATCTCTCAATGGCATACACAAACGTGAATAAATGAATATATTTATTTAGCTATCAAGCTATTTGATTTGATTTGATTTGATTTTTCTATTGTTTTTACAAAGTACATTGCCTAACAATTAATTTTTTGCCGGGTGCGGCGTGGTACACGGGTTATACAGGTTAATACTAGATGAATACATATCGGATGGTTAGAAATACAATCAATGAACAAAGATAATATTTGCGATGGACAAATTGAGCGATGATGTTCCCCGGTGTGCTGTCGGATATAGACTGTGCAGGTAGCCGGGTACATGCCTTGAATTACCACTGATGCATTCTCGTGTTCTTCAGATCTCTCTTGCGGGCATCATGTTGACACCAGAGATGCTGGACCTCGTGCGAATGTCACCGCTGCGATGGGAGGTTACGTTGGATTCACTGCCAGTCAGACTCCAGGAGGAGACGAGCTGCCGGTCGGGTCAGTGTCTCAGTCTCAGTGTCACCGTACATAACTTCCTGGCGCGGAAGTTGACCAGCGTTGCATTGGACGTCAGGTTCTATCAGGATCATCAGAACGGAGTCAGCAACTACAGGCTGGAGACAAGACTTGCGAGCGCCGGCGCTTCCAAAGTACTGCTGCCCGAGGTAAAACTGTCGCTGTTTTATTATTATCAACCCATTGAGCTACTTGGACCCCGATCTCCACATGTCGCGGGTGTTGCTCTAACCAATTGAGCTACTTGGACCCCGATCTCCACCTGTCGCGGGTGTTGCTCTAACCAATTGAGCTACTTGGACCCCGATCTCCACCTGTCGCGGGTGTTGCTCTAACCAATTGAGCTACTTGGACCCCGATCTCCACCTGTCACGGGTGTTGCTCTAACCAATTGAGCTACTTGGACCCCGATCTCCACCTGTCGCGGGTGTTGCTCTAACCAATTGAGCTACTTGGACCCCGATCTCCATCTGTCATGGGTGTTGCTCTAACCAATCGAGCTACTTGGACCCCGATCTCCACCTGTCGCGGGTGTTGCTCTAACCAATTGAGCTACTTGGACCCCGATCTCCACATGTCGCGGGTGTTGCTCTAACCAATTGAGCTACTTGGACCCCGATCTCCACATGTCGCGTGTGTTGTTCTAACCAATTGAGCTACTTGGACCCCGATCTCCACCTGTCGCGGGTGTTGATCTAACCAATTGAGCTACTTGGACCCCGATCTCCACCTGTCGCGGGTGTTGCTCTAACCAATTGAGCTACTTGGACCCCGATCTCCACATGTCGCGGGTGTTGCTCTAACCAATTGAGCTACTTGGACCCCGATCTCCACCTGTCGCGGGTGTTGCTCTAACCAATTGAGCTACTTGGACCCCGATCTCCACCTGTCACGGGTGTTGCTCTAACCAATTGAGCTACTTGGACCCCGATCTCCACCTGTCGCGGGTGTTGCTCTAACCAATTGAGCTACTTGGACCCCGATCTCCATCTGTCATGGGTGTTGCTCTAACCAATCGAGCTACTTGGACCCCGATCTCCACCTGTCGCGGGTGTTGCTCTAACCAATTGAGCTACTTGGACCCCGATCTCCACATGTCGCGGGTGTTGCTCTAACCAATTGAGCTACTTGGACCCCGATCTCCACATGTCGCGTGTGTTGTTCTAACCAATTGAGCTACTTGGACCCCGATCTCCACCTGTCGCGGGTGTTGATCTAACCAATTGAGCTACTTGGACCCCGATCTCCACCTGTCGCGGGTGTTGCTCTAACCAATTGAGCTACTTGGACCCCGATCTCCACATGTCGCGGGTGTTGCTCTAACCAATTGAGCTACTTGGACCCCGATCTCCAATTGTCACGGGTGTTGCTCTAACCAATTGAGCTACTTGGACCCCGATCTCCACCTGTCGCGGGTGTTGCTCTAACCAATTGAGCTACTTGTACCCCGATCTCCACCTGTCGCGGGTGTTGCTCTAACCAATTGAGCTACTTGGACCCTGATCTCCACCTGTCACGGGTGTTGCTCTAACCAATTGAGCTACTTGGACCCCGATCACCACCTGTCACGGGTGTTACTCTAACCAATTGAGCTACTTGGACCCCGATCTCCACCTTTCACGGGTGTTACTCTAACCAATTGAGCTATTGGACCCCGATCTCCACCTGTCGCGGGTGTTGCTCTAACCAATTGAGCTACTTGGACCCCGATCTCCACCTGTCGCGGGTGTTGCTCTAACCAATTGAGCTACTTGTACCCCGATCTCCACCTGTCGCGGGTGTTGCTCTAACCAATTGAGCTACTTGGACCCTGATCTCCACCTGTCACGGGTGTTGCTCTAACCAATTGAGCTACTTGGACCCCGATCTCCACCTGTCACGGGTGTTACTCTAACCAATTGAGCTACTTGGACCCCGATCTCCACCTGTCACGGGTGTTACTCTAACCAATTGAGCTACTTGGACCCCGATCTCCACCTGTCACGCGTGTTGCTCTAACTAATTGAGCTACTTGGACCCCGATCTCCACCTGTCGCGGGTGTTGCTCTAACCAATTGAGCTACTTGGACCCCGATCTCCACCTGTCGCGGGTGTTGCTCTAACCAATTGAGCTACTTGGACCCCGATCTCCACCTGTCGCGGGTGTTACTCTAACCAATTGAGCTACTTGGACCCCGATCTCCACCTGTCGCGGGTGTTGCTCTAACCAATTGAGCTACTTGGACCCCCTCTCCACCTGTCACGGGTGTTGCTCTAACCAATTGAGCTACTTGGACCCCCTCTCCACCTGTCATGGGTGTTGCTCTAACCAATTGAGCTAGAGACTGTAATGGTTGTTTGCTTTGCCTGCAGCTGGCTGAGCAGGGCAGCGTCCACCACGAATGCAACGTTGTCTTCTTCACTCCCGGCCTCTACAAGGTTGACATCCAGTGCTCGTCGCAAGAAGCAGACGACCCAGATACGAACCTGGGACATTCTTGGAAGTTCATTCCACCGCTGGCCATCAGCGTTGTAGACTGACCGTTGTTTGCTGCTTGAAATGCTATCGGGCAACGCATTCACAATCTTCTTCTGATACAAGTTAAACTTCTGCTAAAAACACAGCAAATACTGATGTGGAATTTGATTTAAAATCCAGCAAGAATTCAACGCTTGCAATACGCAAAGTATTTTATAATTAGGAACAATAACCGTCTCAAAAATTGATGCCCAAACGGGGACTCGAACCCCGATCTCCACCTGTCGCGGGTGTTGCTCTAACCAATCGAGCTACTCGGGCATCCGATCGTTTTGAGAGGATTTCAGTGCGTATTCTCATCAAATGCACTAAAATTCCTCTCAAAAATGATCCCAAATCATTCCAATCCCAATCAGAAACCAAATCCCTGTTCCTCATCTCCAATCCCCGTTTGGTCAGCAATATTTTAGAGGTTTTTAACAAAAATAAGTATCTACTGGTCTTTGCGACAGAAGGAGCAAAGTTTTGGGTTCAAAATATTCATTAAATATGAAGATTTCTGTACATTGACAGTACATTTCACTTAGCATAGCATATTTATTTATTTGCAGTGGTTTTACTTTTCTTGTGATCCTGTATCGGAGCTGAAACCAACAATCGTTTCATCGATTCTTTATTTTTTAAGTCGGCATGGCGACAGCAATAATAAAGTACGTTGAACGCAAGCTGGAATCACCTTGACTGGTGCAGTTGACCTGGATTAAATCCTACGTCCAAGAACTCCATCAAGCAGTTGAACTGGGATGAAATGTGGACAAACACTGAACGGGGATCGAGTTTGTGACTGCAGTTTGATAATAATATTCAATTAAATGTACCACAGAATATGTGTTCGAGGGTATTATTTGTTATGTTTAAATCAATTTTAAACTTCTATTGCTATGTTTTGTCAGTTTTTAAAGTTGTTGTAAAAGCTGACAAGCATTGGAATTGAGAAGCCATGAGGTGGAAAGACAAAGTTAGATTGTTATGCTTGTTAAAGTTATTTTGTTGATTCCCATTGTTAGATTATTTTATTTTTCAAGTGTCTTCTTATAAAAGTGTTTTGCTGCCAACTGGCGAGAGGATCCCTGGTCAGCATAGAACCTACCGTACGAACGAGGGAAGAGGAACGAAAGAATATGCAAAGGCAACAGAAAATAAACACAAATACAGCGTTGGCTTAAAGTTGTTCACAAGTTTTATTTGGTTGTTTTCTTTTTGCAAATCTGTATAAAAGGTGAACACAAAACAGATGGAGTTAAAACATATCACGAGTATGTGGAGTTTTCGTTGTAATTGTGTGGTCAACAGAATGGTTAGCCACTGAATGAGATGTTGAAATTGAATAAATCTAATATTCTTAATATAATAATGATAATTGAAGAAGATAATTTGTTGATATTACTTTCAAGTTTCAATATAAAAAATGCCGGGCGAGTGCAATACGGTATCGTTATCATTGCACCGATGCTTTTGTCTCGATCTAATATTGTTTAAGTACATGGTATATACTGGCCAGAACATGTGATGGTAAAGTAATGAGTCCCCATTTTAACATACGTTTCATAGTTATGTAATAGATTAAAAAACATATTTCCAATTAATTACACCTCCACATAATTCACTTTCAGTTCTCAATTCAAAAAGCTTATCCCCTACAACAGAATTAGGAGCAATAATATATCATGCATTTAATCCCTTACTAATTCATCTTTTAACAACTGCAATCCTTCAAGCTTCAGTGGTACACCATGGATTAATGGAAGGTAACCAACCATTCACAAACATTTCAAAGACTCTTTCATATTACCAGTAAATAGTAGCCTAAATATCCTATTTTTGATCGGCTCACCCACTCTTGCAGAAAAAATTCAGCTTTTTGGAAATGTTTGGTCAAAATTTTGCACTGGGTCTACATTTAATTTGATAGAAGAAATCAGAAAGTGAGTTTACTGAACTCTACGTAAAGTTTAACCCCCATTGGCACCCCTTGTGATGTGATAACCATCCATCCCTATACGAGTGAAACAATGTTCACGGGCTGGCACGGCCAGCTGGCAGCTGACATCCAGCTGAAAACACGGCTAAAACTAGCTTCGAAATCCCCGTCTTGTACCAGGCGAGCAGAAGTTGGTGTAGCATTTAGTAGCTCACGAGCAGAGAGAGAGAAACTATGCTACGAGTAGAAGGCAAGAGAGAAACAGACTTTTGGAAGGCAGAGAGAGAGAAAAGATGCAAGAGAGAGACAGATTATCCAGTAGTAGAGAGAGAGAGAAGGTATGCTATGAGTAGTAAGCTAGAGAGAGATAGAACATGCAGCATGAGCTGTTGGCCGCCATTCAGTTCGCTGTCAGCTGTGCAAATTCCGATCGAGGGTGGAGACAGGTGGTGTTGGAAAATGGAAAATTCGCCGATATCCGCGAAAGTTTCGAGAAGAAAATATTTTGACATGTTCCGAAAACTTGGATTCAGCTGAGGCTTGGTTCAGTTGCCTTGTGCAGGTTGGTTTTCAATGCAAAGTGGTCGAAATTGTTGAGGTTGTGTTGGGCAGATTCCAATTCGGGGCATTTTATTGTATTGTTTAATTACATCACCAGAAAATCTAGCCATAAGGATATAAGGTGGTTCCACCTACCAAGGTTCATGATTTCACTTACACCTGATAGTTTACGATCTTGTCTTGGTGGTTTGGTTGACTTGTTGAGAAATGGTCACCTCAGTCTTTGTCTGAAAGTTGGCTGCTAGTGATAATAGGTATATATCTTAATCAAAGACCAATCTTAATATAAGATGTTGGTTGACTCCAAGATTATGATCACAATGTTAACATCAAATCCATAGCGTGCTAAGAAACGCACACTTGACTTTTGACCACAAGTATTATCTGTAGCTTTGAAATCATGATTTCTTTCTTTTTTGTCTGCCGTGACTACCTGTCATTTAAAGTCACCGAGCCTCATTGGTAATTAAATTAATAAAAAAAGGTTTTTAAACTCGTTTATTCTCTTCACCAGGACACCTGCTCTTGTCTTAGCATTCAACGAGGAAGCAGCATCAGGTGAGACCAACCTTGTAGTGACTCGGTCCAAGATCTCATCCGAGGCAAGTGTCAACTCACTGAGCTGAATGTTCGATGTCGGCATTAGGAAGACGATTCAATCCAACCTGGAGCAGCTTGTTTAGCTTGATTCCATAATATCTGTCTTCGAAAGTTGCTGCCCAAGAGAAAAATTAGAAGCTCACAGACACCGCAAGAAAAACACAGGAAAATAACAAAGCTCTACAGTTGGGATTTGTTGAGGTTTGTTTGGATTGAAAAATGTTTCATGATTTCTGATAGAAATGTTGGTCTACGGTGAAGAGATTAGGATTGACTCGGATGGGATGTACGTAGTCGAAGGGCAGAAGCAATCAGCAGATTGGCAATCTGTTACATATCTTGTATTTAAAACAATTGTGCAATGCAGATAGCTTGATGGGCAGCTCAAAAAGAAGCCTCATACAAAAATTGCTGTCTGATATCATTTTTAAACCTTTGGGTTTCTCTTTTGCAATCAAATCCAGTTTGCCCAGCTTTTAATTTCATTGGCATCAACAGTTCTTGTGGAAGGAATGAAGGAACTTAAGTTTGATGCATATTATAAAAGTAGTGCATCGCTCTCTCCATCACAATTGCGTTGGTAATTAATTGCAGGTGGTAATTAATTAATTTATGAAGAGATTGGAAAAGAAGTAAATGTCAGCCATTTATTTTACTGCTAATTATTCCCGTTTCAGTTCATCAAAAGTTGCTTTAGGCCTGTGCATTGAAACTTGAAAGTTATTTTATTAAAACTCTTTATAAATCAATTATTGGTCAACACTTTCTCAGGAAAATTAAGTGATTCACTTTTCAGATTTTACATTTGTTTGTTCAATTAAGTAATTAAAGATTTTGCTCCAACTTTTTGTTTTGTTATTAAGTCAGATGCACCAGTATTTGACATGGAATGTTACGGAGGTTTGATTTGTTTTTATGTCGCTACTGCAGGTTGATGGAACTTTCAACAACAGCATCGACGTGATCTCCCTGCAACATCAGCACATAGCGTGAAGTCACCTGCTGGCTTCTAGTTCAGTGACATCACGGTCCTTGCATTGGTACCACTCAATGATAATACGTAAGTAACATTTTAAATACACTTGTAGGCTGGATTTGTTGCAAGTTGGAATAAAAGTTGATAGATTAACCAGATTTGACAGCTCGTTACACAAAGCCTCTCAGATTGTGGTCCAACAAATATCAGGTGCACAAAGTGTTTACCAGTTTAACTTTGATATGATATGATATGTGCTGGGACGTTACGTTGCTTAGTCTTACTTTGCTTGCAGACAACGTCGCTGACCGAGACTGCTTCTTTGTTGCCAACGACAACCTGGTCAACAACGAGGTCGGTAAGAATCCTCGGAGTCGCCCGGTCAAGTTCAGAGCTGAGATCAGCGAGCCAAGATCCACCGGGTTTAGTCCGGCACATTTCTCATTTGTCTCTGATGTTGATCGTGTAGATTTTAATAAAATTTATTAGAAATTGATTCTTTGTCTTTGATTGAATGTAAAGTGGGTTTTATTGGCATGTTAATATCATGATCATTTTGTTTTTGATAAATTACCTGTGTTTCCTGGTGGCTCGTTCAGTCCAACGTCTCCAGCATCAAAACCTCTCCTGCAACTGTCTTCTCATTTGACAGGAATCATAAGTTGACATTGTTATTATAATAAACAATTCACAAGACTTTTGTAATCCTTTAGTCATGAATTTACTTGATTTATTCCAATGAGCCAAGCGCATGTTAATGTGAAGGGGAAATTAAACATAAAGAAATTAGTAAAAGCAGGTGGTAATTGGTTTTTATTGGAATAACAAGATACTTGAAGAAGTCTGCGACAAATATTTGGGATTAACTTTCAGTACAGAATTAAAACAGGAGAATCATATAGAAATAAAGAAACAATAAGATGTTTTGCTATTTGATATTTATTTTCTCATCTTACAATTGTACCGTGGTATTGCACGTTGGTAAGGAACTTTGGCCAGGTGCAGCGTGGTACAAGGCAATGGTAATGATGCTAATACAAGATGATAACGTGATTTTATTTGTTGGCTGCAAGAAGAATGACAGGAAAAATAAAAGATACAAGTAGAAAGTTTGTTAGAAGGGAAAGCGAAAGACTTGGAAAACAGATGGGAGGAAGACAGAATCATGGATTAGTTTACAGTATTGAGGTTGTTGGGTTTGAAAACAACTGAATGTGCAGATTGAAGAAGACAGCAAAACATGTGAACATCAAAGACAACGCCCAGGAGAGATATTGGAGTAAATACTGACCGTGAAATATGTTTTTTCAAACTGTTTCAAACGGTATGGCAATTGCTGAGATACAAAAAAACTTCTCTCGATTTTTATTCTTCCTGTATTTTTGTAGATGGATTAATGAAGGAATATAATAACGTAACTTTATTAACGAATCGCTAAAGAAAGGAAATTATTAAAAGAGTATCCTGAGTGAAGCAACAAATGACTTCAACAAATTTGCAAATATTTTGTTTCCAAGAAAGCACATTGTTGAAAATAACTTGATTCTCATTCTTCGTGTGAGACGTCTACATATTTTGGTTTGCAATTATAACAATACCTGTCTTTTCATTAATTTAATGACTGCCAGTTAATGATTATAAACCGTGGGTCTAAGGTGATTATAATAATAATAATAATACTTTTTATTCCAGATTGATTGCATTGCAAAATTAGAAAGTCATGCATCATACAAATTTACATTTTAAAATTAAAATATTCTGTAATTGGATTCCTTTACTCAGCAATTAAATGTAAGGCAGACTCAGAAAAACTTCAAATTGACCTAACCCAAATCAACAAATGGGTACAAGAAAATGGCATGAAACTGAACAACGCAAAAACAAACATTATAAGTTTTACAAGAAAAAAAAAGAGTATCGACACATCGTATGTGCTGGATGGAGCGCACATACCAAAAAGTGACTCTGTCAAATACTTAGGTGTCACTCTCACCCAGGATCTCAGTTGGAATAACCATATGACCAAAATGGTATCAAGAGCAAAGCGGAACACAAACTTCATCGAGCGAAACTTAAAAGGTAGCGCCCTGAAAACCAAGGAGCACGCTTACAAATGTCTCATCCGACCTACAATAGAGTATTGCTCAGGAGTGTGGGACCCTCACTCAGATGCACAAACACATTTAGTAGAAATGGTTCAGAGAAGAGCAGCGAGATTTGTGACCAACAAGATGAAACGCTGGTCCAAAGCAAAGAAGAAACCTTGGACTTGTGTAACAAAAATCTTGGCGATGCTCCAATGGCCATCACTGGTTGACAGAAGACGCTCAGTCCGACTACGGTACCTCTTCAAAGCCCTCTCTGGAGAACCGGCATGGAAAGAACTCGCAGAGCGTGTCAAGACAAGAACATTCGCTGGGAGAGGAGACCACGACAGAAAACTGTTTCTGCCCAGGTACAAGACGGACCTGGGTCGTTTCTCATTGATTGGCAGAACAATAAGAGATTGGAACAATATCCCCAGAAAGAAAATGAGTAAAATCAAATCTGCAAAAGACTTTTAGTTACCTACCACGAGTATTACAAAACTACTTAATCTAGTTTTCTAGTTCATCTAGTTTTTAAATCTACAATTTATTGCAACCAACAGGAAGAAAAATGTGTTCATTCCATTTAATGTTTTCCAAAGTTGTAAATAAACTCCTATTCTATTCTATTCTATTCTAAAAAAAAATTTCCAATTAAAACTTTTTGTCATCTGATTTCCTTTTAATTTCTTATAATTCTTTTATTTTTTTTTAAATAAACATGCAAGTAAGAGACAATATAGAATATTGTTTGCTTATTGGCTTGCAGGAATCTTTAAAGTACATCCCTGGTGTTGTAAGATTGTTTGTTGCGTTGGCGAGATATTTTACCGTTCTTTTCTGCATCTCAATAAGTTTGTTTACTTTGGATGAATGACCTCACAGTTCAATTCTAAATAGCAATCGTGGCACAACATATGAGAAATATTCCAACTTTGCAGAACTGAAATTACAAATATGTCAGATTCTTTTGATCAAAAAGCTTCCAGTAGCAATATTTTGCATTGCATTGTTGAGGTGATGGAAACAGTCAAGTATTACAAGCTACCAAAAAGTCTGAAAGTCATCGGCTGGGATCAAGGTGGCTGGGATAGAAATCTGTTTGAAACTAAAATTAATCATTTGTTAATGACAAACGTAATTTAAAGTCTAGTCTAGACAAGTATATGACAGAAAATGTTGCTAACTTTCAAAACTAGGGAAGGACTGTTTTTCCTGACATCAAGCAGCTATATTTGTGTAAACTAACAAAACATGATTAGAAATAATAACAGCGTTGATGAAACCAGACATGAATCAATTCAGTTGATGAAGTGAAATGAGTTGATTTAGAATCAGAACTTGCTCCACAGAAAGAAATCAATCTGCTTCCAGCCTCTGGTTACTCTCTACAAAACATATTTAAGTACTTTATGTACGTACGTATATATGCTGTAAGTACAGGATTAATATTAATAACTGGAATATTAAAGCATTGCTTCTCAGAACAGCGAGGGTCTTGGAGAGAATGGAAGGTGCTTGAGACTAGTGCAGCAAAATAAGCCGCTGCTTGGAATTAAACTACGGGAGTAAATCCACAGAGGAGGTCACATAGAAGCAACTCCGATGTATTTTTTAAATGACCATCGCTACAAATGTGGACCGAAGGATGCAGCATGAAGACATCAGGAATGCAGGGGACAGTTGTTAAGCTCAGAATGCCATGAAGCAAGAAGCTTCCATAGTCTTCTAAGCTTCCACTGCCAATCCTTCCCATCTCAACTGCAAGGAAACAAAGCTGACAGGAATCCTAAAGTAATGGCTATATCTTAACATTAACAAATCTCAGCCTATTTTCCGCTGCTTTCGAAATAACATGAATGAAACATAAGTAAAAAGTGAGCATGAGTAATCGAAAAGTAATTTTGTAAATTTTTAGTGGCTAGACTAACTGAAGCAGTCCATGCTATGAAAAAAAATCTCCCACTACAGAGAGGAGATTTCCCACTGCAGTGGCAAGTTACCTCTCTGCAGTGCCATGTCAAGTGAGTTGAAATAAGGCAGAAGTCAGAAGAGTCACGGCTACACGGTGTACTTGATGTTCGCGCCCCACTGCTCTGACGTCTTAGTAACAAACATGGCTGTATCCGTTCCGCAGCCGTTGGACCAAAGCAGGGGGTGGTAAGCAGGATAGCCCAGTGAGATTCAAAAATTAGTACCGTTGATTGCTATTTAGAGCGCGCTGTCTGCTACGAGAGTAGCAGATAGCTTTAGCGTTCCAGGTTTTTGATAATGGCCGGCGGCTATGACGTCTTTAGCGTCAGCTCTGACGTCTTTAGCGTCAGTAGAGGCAGAGCAACAAGTGCTAGAAGTGTTAAAAGCTGTGGATGATATTTACCAGAACTCTAATTAAAGTCTGAAGTGGTGCTATGGGAAAGGGCACGGGTCGTGTGCAAATGATTTGCAAGTATAGGGAGTGCACCAATACTCATTTGAAGGACCCGGCATTGTCTTTTTTTTATTGCACTAATAAAGACCAAGCACAACGCGATGCCTGGTTGACCCGTTCCGGCAACGAGGATTTGGTGGGTTCAACTGCGGAACATTTGAAAGCGAAGGGGTTTCGTTTGTGTGCTATACATTTCGAGAATAGCGAGTTCGTTAATATAAGAAAAAATCGGTTGGTCAAGAATGCGCTTCCTAAGCTGTATGCTGCTGAAAATGATCATGATGTCATTGACATTGCCAAAGACACCGACACTGTGGCAGGTGAGGGAATCTGAGGTCCTGGCATACACTTTATGTTCCAGTAAATAGCCATTACTAGTGGGTACTACACTCTCCTAGCCTGTAGCTAATATGGACTGAAATTCGATTGCAGAATCGTCACAAGATGATAGTCCAGTTGCCATGTCTGAGGCAGAGTTTGTTGGTGATGGCATGGATGCTGCTGGGCCATCTTCACCATCAGTCTCCTCTCACCAGACTACACCATTTGGTAAGTTTAAAATCAATCTATGCACATCCTCCTTTCACTATAACTTTAAATTCAGTACATTCAAATGCCAATAACCTGGGAGTTCTTATTGTATTTGTTCATTTATAATTTTTAGTCATTCACAAAAGAAGAGGCTCTATTCTCGGAGAGTTGGGGTACAGTCTAGGTGAGCGCACACCGAGAAAGAAAACCCTGCTGTGCAAATACAAGAAAGCTGTGAAGAGGGTGCACCAGTTACTCAAACAGACTTTGCTACAAAAAGATAAAATTAAAGCTGTGGAGAAATTGAAATCTGCGCCAGCACTGGAGAGGCTTATCTCCGACACAGAAACCTTTTCCCCTGCCATGTCGTCCTTCATCTTGGGAGATCTTCGGAACCGCAACCGGCCAATAAAGTCTCGCAGGTGTGTAAGCAACGGGTGGAAATAATCTTATAATTATCTGTTCGAGCTTGTTTTAACAACAAATTTTGACCTATAGGTGGAATTTGCAAGACAAAATCTGGGCACTGGCCATTATGAAGCGAAGCCCTCGGTGCTACGAATATATGCGCAAAATAATTACTCTGCCGAGCCCGAAAACATTGCGCATTTTATTGGACAACTTGTCGTTTAAAACGGGCCTAAACCAAAAAATTCTCGCTCATCTTGCTACACGGGCGAGTAAGATGAGTGAGAGGGACCGATGCTGTGTTGTCCTCTTCGACGAGATGTCCTTGCGCTCGGGCATCTACTATAACGAGAGCGAGGACAACGTATCAGGTAAGGAAGACTACATCAAGTTGTCTGATTTTGATTAAATGGTATTAATACAATAAATCAATATTTGACTAAAATTCATTTTCAGGGTTTGAAGACTACGGCCACCTTGGCACAACACGAGTCATCGCCAATCATGCCCTTGTTATAATGGTTCGAGGACTTGCCAAAAGGTGGAAGCAACCGATTGCTTATTATTACACATGTGACACCGTTCCTAGTGACATTTTGGCAAAGTTGTTGCGGCATGCCATCAGTGCGTTGCTAGGCATTGGCTTAAATGTTGTGGTCACAGTGTGTGATCAGGGCCCCACCAACCGCGGAGCAATCCGGGAGCTATCGGATGCCACACCTGATGGCTCGAGTGAGACATTTTTCGAGGTTGATGGCAAGAAGATTTTTGTACTCTTTGATCCTCCTCATCTCTTAAAATGTATGAGGAACATTCTTCAGAAAAACAATGTTACCTGGTGGGATGAGGTCCAATCGTGCTTTAAAACTGCCAAGTGGGAGCACCTGGAAAGGTTTTACGAGCTTGATCAGCTGACAGCAAGAATGGCTATCAAGCTGACGGCAAACCATCTGAAACCAGAAGGGTCATTCAAGATGCGCGTCAGTTTGGCAGCCCAGGTCCTGAGCCACACGGTTGCTGCAGGGATGCTGACCATGGCCACTTGGGGGGATGGCAGCGTTTTTCCAAAGGAGGCCATGCACACTGCTGAGTTTGTGGAGCTCTTGGACAAGTTTTTTGACAGTGTCAACGGCTCCACACTGCACCCTGATCGGGGAAAGGAGCTGCGTTGTGTTCTGTCCAACCAATCTCCGCATCTGCAGTTCTGGGTTGAGATGCGAGCTAAAGTCCTAGGCTGGCGATTCACCAACTCTCACACTGGACGGGTAAGCTTTATGATCTACCAGTCTGTTAGGTACCACATTTTGCTGTTACAGGTAAATAAATCTATGTAGGTTATTACATTGACATATAATTAACCTTTTTGCAGAAGCTAAGCCCACCAACAGTCTCGGGTATTCTTGTCACCATTGTTTCTTTAGTGAAGTTGTGGGACTACCTGAGGACTGAAAAAGGCTTTCGCTACCTTTCCTTGAGGAATCTTGACCAGGATGCTCTGGAAAACTTGTTTGGGACCATACGCCAACATGGCATTTGTAATGTGAACCCAACGACAGTGCAGTTTGCTGCTGCCCTGAAGACAGCAACCATTACCAACCTGAGCAGCTACAGGTCCAGAGGAACGAACTGTGAGCGTGACAACGACCAGCTGCTCAGCGACCTGCGGGCTCTCCTCGAGAAAAAGGATGCCTCTGTTACACCTTCAAAGGTAATTTTAATGTTTATGCACCAAACAAATATGTATGGTTGCTGATATTATCTTTATGAGCATGGTAACTCATTACTCATTTCTTGTAGGTGCTGCGACCATCAGACAGGGCCACCACAAATCCTCGTCTGCTTGCGGTACCAGTTGCCTCGCGAGAAGAGGACCAGCTCACGGACCTGCGGAGACTGCCAACCGCTTACGTATGCGGCTACATTGCCAAGCGCCTTTGCTTAGTCATATCATGCACCGAATGCAAGTCGCTGATCTTGACGCACGAGCTGACTGAAGACCACCTCTTCATTTCCTTGAAGGAATATGATCTGCAAAAGGAGCACTTGACCTATCCAACAAGGAACATGGTGGACTTTGTTGAGTCGCTGTTGGACAGGTTCAGCGCCCTGATCTCGGAGACCATTTTCCTTCGGGGAGTGAAGGAGTTGTTGATGGCCGACTTTGTCAGCATCAATCATGAGTGGCTGGAGTGCTCTATCCATGGAGACATTCTGCTCACTCCGCTCCTGCAACTGTTCTGCAGAGTCATGCTGCACAGCTACTGCAAGAGAAGAAACCGCATGATTTCTGGAGCTGCGATAAAGGCAACCACCATCAAGACCAGGATGAAGATTGTCAGGCACAATTGAACCTCACATTGCTACAGCATATCTTGTGTGTTCAGCATGTCTTCTTTGTATGTTTTCACTTGCATAATTTCTAATCACTTCATTAAACACTTATATGTGTCAAAAATGATGCTGTTTTTCAATTAGTTATACCTTGGTCCTTGACTGATAATTTTTTGCTGTAACACTGAATCTGCCAATGTAATGCCATTGCTTTATTAGTAACCTTTGCAATTTGATGAGAAAAATTAATGTCTGTAACAAGCATTATTATTTCCTCTCAAATTGCAAATGTTACTGAAACAGCAATGACATTACTAAGACAGATTCTGAATTTGAATGAAAACCGGGGCTAAATGATGGGTGAGGGGGAGTCGTGGTGCGGGGTGCAAATAGTACCGTTGATTCGAACAGAGATGGCGCTAGCTGCGCATTTCGTGTAGGTTTTCTCCTATAACATTGGGTTACCCCTCTCTACCTAACTCCTCTCTGGACCAAAGCGTCGGACGAAAAGTATTCTGGAAAGTTTGTTGAATACATCGAAATAAAGTCACTACGTGTTGAGGAAGGCTGGAATATTATCCGTAATGTTCAGAAACCATGTGTGAACAGGTAATCCAATCGGATATGTCTGAATCCCGCCACGGTAAAGTAATGCCGACTTGATTCCTTCTGCACGTGGCCACTATATTTTCTCATAAGTCATGAAATGTATTTTCTTTAATTTACAGTGCATCTGTAGAATCGTAGGAGACAGCAGTGTTTGATGATGATCTTTTAGTTCAGACTAAAGCCCAGGTCTATGAACTGTGCCTGTCGATGTCATGACAAT
This sequence comes from Protonemura montana, assembly GCA_947568835.1. Lineage (NCBI taxonomy): Eukaryota > Metazoa > Arthropoda > Insecta > Plecoptera > Nemouridae > Protonemura > Protonemura montana. The sequence goes on along the minus strand of OX387602.1, from coordinate 32,538,626 downwards.
GTGGCATCTCTGCGATTTCTCTTGGCAAAGTATCGTTGGACCCACTTGAATCAACTTGACTTGCAGGAGTTTGTCAAGGTAAGACTAAGGAATTTTATTATTATATGGTGAAAAAGCATCCCTCAAAGCAGTTCAGTTTTAACATGTTGAAGTTCTTTCCTGCCAATGGACCGCACTGTGTCAGGTACTTGACAATGTGATCTTTTACGGGAGTGGGACAGAGTTTACTCTCACACAAACCAGGAGCAAAGCCTTGACTAGAGTTTACTAAAATTGTTCTCCTTAAGTGCATTTAAGTGTATTAAAACTGTAGAAGTGCATGTAAGTTTGATTATTCTGAGAGGAAGGTTTCAGAAAGCTCTGTACACCAAATGTCAAGAAATTGTTCCGCTGTCTCCGAGCTTTAGTTTGGTTGATGCAAGTCCCATGTTTTGAAGCCTGACTCCCTTTGTCTGCGTTGCAGGTGCTGTTTACTGGTCTCCGTGGTGATCTGTGGGAAGCAAACAACATCTAGGTCTTGTCAGGAACATGAAGGTATTTATTTCAGTCTATCCAAGCGTTATCATTGAATGTCTGGAGTCCTGGCATAGACTTCACTCACATTAGACTAAAATCTGTTTCAACTCAACTTGGGCTCAAGATTTGACATCAAGATTATTCGGCAAAAACAAGGCATTGCTTGAAAGGAAATGTTTTGTGATATAGTAATATGTCGCTGTTTTAACAATTTAAGGGTCATTCCATGTGTAATCACTCACCTCAAACTTTGACCGACCCAGATTTTGATGAAAATTGGTATACTTGTTAAGTTTGTTGACTTAGGGGCTATTTTTTAATTTTTTTTTTTTTGGTCCAACCGTTCGGATATTACAAGGGGGGGAAGTTGGGGTCATTTTGCCCCCCGCGCGTGTAGTGACCACCCTTTCTACGCAATATCTAGGGTTCTATGGGAGCTACAGAGCTGGGAAAAAAATCATCTGAAAGGTAATTTCATACCCTACCTGAATATGGAAACAAAAATGACGATATGTTAATACGAATTTAATTGTGATTTTACACATCTGCATTTTCCAAAATGACCATATCGCTGATGAGTCATTTTTGATTTGCCTGATTTTTTTTCTATATGTACAGAACATACATATGATCATGTGTTCCAAAAATCAAGATGGGTGTTCTACTACTTTCCAAGAAAAAAAAATGTTTTCTGCAAATTCATTCATAATATAAATTAATATGAACTGAATTTAAGACAACATTCAAGAAAATGATCATTACTTACAATCATAGCTACTATGAAGTACAAATTTGCATATCTTAAGAGAGATGTAGTTTACCTTATTGAGGTACATATTTTATAAGCCCTGCTGTTGCCCTGTTGGTGTCTGTAGCCGACAAAAAGTATGTTCGACCAGTTGCCGTGTTGGGGTCGGCCAGTGTTAAAACATCAGCAAAAGCTACAATTAGTTTGTCTTGTACACTGGGATAAAAATATGATGGAGCTGGTCCATGAGGGTGTAGAAAGTTGACTTGAAGTTCAAGAGACTGTGATGATTTTTCAAGAACACACGCTAGCCACCAGTCTTCGTTGTATGCTACAGTGATGAAACTGCCCACGTCTTTGAACTCAAACTCGGGTATTTCTGCTGCTGTTGCTTCCTCCTCTTCTTCTTCTTCTTCTTCTTCTCCTTCTTCATTTTTCTCAACAATCTTCACAATGTTGATTTCTTCAGAAAGAGAAAAGTGTTTCACATGTAAGGAAGTTAGCGATTTTGGGTAGAACGCATGAAAGCTTCTTGTGCCTACGATAGTTTTTAATTCTTTGAATCGTTCTTTAAGTTTGATGCCATTTGCTGTAATCTCTTCATTGGCTACAAACACAAAATTTACAGTCCACACATTTTCTGTTGCCCACCGGTAAAAGTCTATCGGCGTCATTATTTGGTCGGCATATGGTTTCTGTAAACTTGCCCGTGCTGCATTTCGTTTTACAGTCCCACCAACTCCATCGCATGGTCCTTTACCGTGGGATGTGGCAAAAAAATGCCACTCAGCAGTTAGTTCGAAGTCAACTTCATGATGGCACAAGTTGGAAAAATTCTTCTTATTCTTATATTGGGCTGCCGCTCCATCAGAAAAGTAAATTAAATGGGATACATCCGAAATGTTTTGTTTCAGGTGTCTTATCAGGTGCTTTTGGAAAGTGTGCACAGTAACGGTGTCATGAGTTAGCGAGTCAGAAATGACAACGTAACTTAAATGTTGTATGTCTCGATCTTCAGGCTTAAAGTAACACACAAATGGGTGAAGGGTGCATTGGCTGTTATTCCAATGGTAACCTTGTGCAGCATCCTGGAGCACAAAAGAATAATTCTCAGCGAAGTCGCCCACTACTAAAACTTCCCCTGGTTTAAGGTTGGCTTTCTTCTCCTGCATGAATGCCGCTTGCTGCCGTGCAATAAAATCATGATTTCTTAATAAAATGCATTTTTCAATAAAACAGTCAACAAACTCATCTGTAGGTTTCGTAATTGTCTCTAGGGTACATCTGTCTGTTGACAGCCACTGTTTATAAGTCACAGAGTCTATGAAATTTTCACTGAATGAGATTTCTAGCCATTCACGAAGTTCATCGGTTCCCGGACAATTGCCACACTTTCCTACAAAGCAGTTGAGAAGCGGGGGGTTGCACATGAGGCTGGCAAGGCAGTGTTGGTATGATTTGATGGTACCGTCTGAAAGCAAAGGCAGCTTTGCTCCCAAAGCCATCAACTTAACGTTTTGGTGTATCGTACAGACACAGACAGAATGTGTCCCAGCTGCTCCTGCCAGAACACAATGTTTGGGTCTGAGCTCTGCAAACTTCGAGAATCCAACCTTGATGTCAGGATATTTATCTTTGAAGCTGCGATACACTTCACTTAAGTTGCTTAACACTAGTCTCTTCTGGCGGTGAACTCGATTGTCACCCACTTTAACCGAGACAAAATCTTTTTTACCCGGCATGACACGGCTTACATCATCATTTTCATAAAACTCTTCAATCAGTTGAATGCAATCAGGGGAAAGAGTTTTTCCTGCTTTTTGATTTGCAGATGGCAGTATCCCTTGGGCCTTTACTAGTTGTTTGGTTTTACGTACCAAATGGTTAGATGCATTGAACTCTTGCATTATTCTCTTAATGCTCCAACTTTTTGGAAGCACAGATAAAATTGTTATTTTCTCGCTTCTGGTACTCGTCTTAAACTTTTCTTTCAGTTGTGCTATTATCTCTGACCCATCACGGATGCTGTCCTTGCACTCCTCTGAAGATGTCAAATCTTCTTTGCTGATTTCTTCATTACTGGGAGATACTAGTTCCAATCTCTTCTTTACACCTTGTGTTATTTCGCTGAACTTTCTTTTCGAATAAAACATAGATTTACCCTTTAGTTTGGTGGTATTAATAGGTGACACACCAAATGCAGCTAAAGACTGATTCACGGCATCTGCTTCACAGGGTATGTCCACGAAAGGTAGGTCAAGTTCAGTGGATTTAGTTGGCGTTAGAACAGAAACGGTTGTTAGTTCCTTCAGCCTGAGCGAGAGCAGCTTACGGCAAGTTGAGCATAATTTCTTTCCAGGGATGAGGTCGGCAATCTCCAAGTATTTCGTCCTGGATGCTGCATTAATTTCTCTTAACCCATTAACTTTCACTATTCCACAGTGAGCCTGAAACGGATCGCAGCATAACTTGTGGTGACAGCTATACAGACGAAGGAATTTCTTTTCATGTAAATGACACACGGTCTTCACATTATCACACTTAGTACGCAGAGCTAATGATAACTGCTGGTCACTATTGAAACTTTCAATGCTTTTAATCGCTAGATCTTCGATGGGTCCACATTCTTCTTCAAAGAACAGTCCAATTGAGCACATTATGAATCTCTAAATAAAAGGTGCTTGAGAGCAAATTAGCTTCTATCCTCATCAACATGAGGCCAGAGACTGATTGCTTTAGTCCAGACAAGAAATTACCAAACTTTTTACTTGTAACCTGTTACAACTTGATCCATGATTCAGGAGCATGACAAACAATCTATAGTTGTATTCTAGGGAATACCATTTTAAGATTCTTGTAGATGCAAGTCCAGACAAGAAATGAACAAACTTTTGACTTCTATGAACTGTTTCAACTTGATCCATGATTTACAGGAATATGGCAAACAATCGATTTGTATTGTAGAGAATAACATTTCAAGAACATGCAACTGTGCAAACAAAAATCAACTTTAATATAAAATATATGCCAGTGCTCTGATCACAATAATTGTGATCAAAATGCTGTTCTACTGGCAAAAAGGCACTTTTTTATAGAAAAAATTTTTTTTCTTGGAAAGTGGTAAAACACCCATCTTGATTTTTGGAACACATGATCATATGTATGTTCTGTATATATAGAAAAAAAATCAGGCAAATCAAAAATGACTCATCAGCGATATGGTCATTTTGGAAAATGCAGATGTGTAAAATCACAATTAAATTCGTATTAACATATCGTCATTTTTGTTTCCATATTCAGGTAGGGTATGAAATTACCTTTCAGATGATTTTTTTCCCAGCTCTGTAGCTCCCATAGAACCCTAGATATTGCGTAGAAAGGGTGGTCACTACACGCCCGGGGGGCAAAATGACCCCAACTTCCCCCCCTTGTAATATCCGAACGGTTGGACCAAAAAAAAAAAAAAAAAAAAATAGCCCCTAAGTCAACAAACTTAACAAGTATACCAATTTTCATCAAAATCTGGGTCGGTCAAAGTGAAATTTAATTAAAAGTGAGTGATTACACATGGAATGACCCAAAAACTATTTCAACTGGGTCTTGAATGCTAAGTGAAGAACAACTGAATTTCCCAACGTTTTGTAACTTGTACCTGTTACTTTATCAAGGGTAAGAGCAGTCCTGACAATTTTCCGATAACAAAATCAATAATCATACACAAGTCTAAAACCCAGTAGTTTAATGAATCTTTATGGGGAGAGACGTGGGAAGTTGGAAGATGGATTGGCAAGACTTCGAGAGAAGAGAAACACTGGAGGTTGTAGATTACATTTTATGATTCGATGTCGGGATTTAGATGTGATACGTTAGTTATTAAGTTATTGACCCTGATTATTTTATTTAGATGCATTTAGGAAGCTTGAACTTGGTAATTGTTATAATTTTATGTGGTTCTTTTGTTATTGGAAAATTGTCAGGACTGCTCTTACCCTTGAAGAAGTAACAGGTACAAGTTACGAAACGTTGGGAAATTCAGTTGTTCTTCACTTGGCATTGAAAACCCAGTTGAAATAGTTTTTGTTAAAACTAGTGCTAAGATTAGATCAAGTAGACACGAGTCACTATTTTCTTTGAATGTCAAATCTCCGTCAGTTTTTGATCCAAATATTACAATATTTATTACAATTATGTAACAAATATTTCAACTAATATTACACAAGAGAAAATATTTCTGGCTTCAGAATAAAATTTGGCTGCGATAAAAAACTTTTCACATTTTAAGAAACAAAATCTTTTTTGTTTTGCACTTGATTCTTGTTTAAAACCTTGAAACTGAATTAGAGACGGTCACGTGGCACAGTTGGCTATCCTGGTTTGTCTAAATGCTTCCCTTATTTTGTAGGTTGGTATTCCCTCCTGGCTTGACCCAGCACTTGGACCGGCAGCATTCAGCAACATCGGCAATCAACATCGACTCAGGAAACTTCATTCTACGTCGATAGAAGATCAGGAAAACCATCCGCGTTGAACACTTTCTGTCACTCGGGGAGAAAAGCAAGGTTTTTATTTCATCATTGTGATGGATTCTTGGCTGCAATGGAGAAAACACAATGCATTGTTAGGAATAAAACAAGTGCTGGATGTGAATCAAAGTCTCCACTGGGACAAAGCCTTCTAGAAACCCTTTGCTGTCAAAATTAAATGTTTCTTCCAATCAAAAGACCGGAATGTAAAACTACTTTCGATTGTCTTCATTGAACGTAGTCGCACAATAATAACTTCCAGGGCCGTCTGGAATCTACTTTGTCTTATGTTTTTAACTGGACATCTGATTCTTGCTGTTGATTCATGGCTTTAATTTTAATTTTAAATTCAGTTTTATTCTTTCCAATGTACCTACATATATATTTATACCATCAAAGAAAAGGAAATATATGTAAGAACAGGAATGAAGCCCACAAAAGACAAAACTGCAATAGAAAACATAGCATAAAATCATTTCTTCCAAGATAAGCTATAAATGTAAATAAATTATAATTTCTTATTCATGACGTCATAGAAATGTCTTCCATTCTTATAAAGCCATTCTTTTATTTATTTCTTTTGTCGTGTTACATATTTTTGTGAGTCAATTTGTTGGCCTGGGATTTCATGAAATGTCAAATTGTGTTTGGTTTTATTGAGCTCACATTTGAGTTTTCAAGTTAAGTTGACGTATTTCAAGAACACTATAGTTTCTAGAAATACAAGTTCTGATGAATATCAACTTTTTATTTCTTTTCAGAGCAACTTTTAGCATTGTTTTTGTGCCACTAATATTGTTGAGATTATATTTTTGCTACGTCCACCCAACCAGTTATGCCGTATTTTAGTTAAGCTCGTGTCATTGCTTTGCACAAAGTTATAATACGTGTATTAATAACAATATTACCGTTGAGTGCAGGTTCTAGGCAGAGACAGAACGTCAATGTTACAGTCTCTGTGTGAAAGATGGCCGCCAAATGACTACCTTACTGACAAAAATGCAGAGTACCGGAACATCACGTTAAGTGGAGCCACTGTCGTATGAAATTTAATTTCAATATTTCTCGTAGGTTAACTCGCTTTTGTGACTTTTCATGCTCAAAAAATCTCCATCAATGTTTACCTCAAAGATTGATAAACACATAACGATATTAAAAAGCGAGTTAACCTACGAGAAATATTGAAATTAAATTTCATACGACAGTGGCTCCACTTAACATGATGTGCCGGTACTCTGCATTTTTGTCGGTAAGGTAGTCATTTGGCGGCCATCTTTCATGCAGAGACTGTAACATTAACGTTGAAACTCTACCTAGAACCTACACACTCAACGATATTACTAAAACTGTCAACATTGAACATAAGGAATGTAGCTTTTCAGCAAAGTTGACCAACGTGTATATTCCATTTAAAGTTTTCCTCCGTTACAACAGCAACTGGGACAAGATGGCAAGTCCCTGGTGTTGTGTATTGTGAGAGATAGGGTCACTGAAGACCAACAATGACCCCCCACCCTCTGCACAAATTCCATCTTGAGTTGGGAGGGCAAAGATGTAATCTAGAACATATGACTTTGTTGCTGCTCGTGATTATGACATGTATTGCAATGACTTACAATAAAAACTATTATTCACTTACACAATTGTTTAAATATCAAAAAAACCTTACCCCTTACTTTGTCCGCGAAAAAAAAAAAAAAAAAAAAAAAAAAAAAAAAAAAAAAAAGTCCAAAACCCTGTCCAAAAAGACTTCTTGTGAGCGGATTCGAACCCGGGAATATTATTCCTCGTCCAGCCACGAAGCTAGCACGTTACCACTGGGCTACGCTGCCCTGATAATAATGTTGTGGTTTAGGTCGTATCTGTACCATCGATTTTGGACTTAGTAAAAAAAAATTCAAAAAATACTTTGAAATATTTTTTCGCCAACCCTTCAACAGGAATATATTTTGGGTGAAGAACTTCGACTCGAAAAATATTGCGGCGCCGGGGATCGAACTGCAGACCTCATAGATAGGAGACCACCACCATCACACTGAGCCACTTGGACTCATTAATGTTAATTGATTAATTATCAATCAAATGATATCATTTGTATCTTATGAAGAACAAAAGCAGTTCGGGCGGGGGTTGAACTCCATCCTACCCGGTTCTGATGCTGCCAACTTTCCAACCAGCCGTGGAGACGAGGTAGGATATGAAGGATTAATAGACACTTGCTATTATGCTATTACTTGCTAATAGACACTAGACACTTGCATAGCAACGAGGAGATCAGCTGTTGCTAGGGGTAACCTGCATAGCAACGAGGAGATCAGCTGTTGCTGGGGGTGACATACATCGAACATTAGACAGTCAAGATCTTTAAACCCAAGATATGTTAGCATCGTACTCACCTCATAGCTGCGCGAACGTAGGACCAAACCTTGCATGCGACGAGGATCGAACCGGGGACCCCTCGGACTGAAGTACTTGATCATTCAACTGAGCCACATGGACCCATGCATTGTTGGTAGATTTCCAAACAAACATGTGATGTCATTCGTCACAATACATTCAAGTTGCAACTCTGATAAACAAAAAGCGGTCTGGCCGAGAATCGAACCCGAGATTTTAAATTGCCAGTCAAGCGAATCGTCCAAGTAGCCGTGGAGACGACATGAGATTATGGCTAATATATTCTATTCTTATGTTACCATGTTATTATACTATGTTACTTATATAACTGTATTAGATATTATAATGATGGCATTGTAGCAAGAATAGTTCCTTACCAACGTGCAATACCACAGTACAATTGTAAGATGAGATATTAAATGTCACTACTTATTTTACACTATTTTATACTTGTTCCTATAATGCATTACAACCCGTTCCTTATACGTAACTGGATTCAGGCTCAATAAGATGTATCCAACCTTCCTAATAGTACCTGAGTCTTGTGCATATTTATGCACTCTCATTACATTACACATTATTACTTGATATTTTTAATCATACCTTACCACGGTACTAACTTGTACAATTGTACGAGGACGCAAATAAATTACAAAATAAAAAAACAAATATCAAATAGCAAAACATCTGATTCTTTATTTCTATATGATTCTCCCGTTTTAATTCTGTACTGAAAGTTAATCCCAAATATTTGTCACAGACTTCTTCAAGTATCTTCAGTGATGTATTGGTCAATGCACGCGGGTGTACGCAGTCCACCCACTATTAATTTTATTTTTGGCCGTACCCCCACTTTGAATTTTTGAGGGAACGCAGGTGAATGCACGGGAAAGCAGTATTAAATTATGATTATTCGGAATATCCTGCACTTCTTTTTTTAAAAGCCGAAAATATCCCAGTTAAGGGTTTTATTTCTAATAATCCACTTACTTAAAAATAGACCTAGCAAGATTGCCACTGTATGCGAACGTACTAAGAGTAGGTAGGCTGGAACTATGTCGGCGTCGCGACTTGCAACAAAGGGGTTAGTTAGAACCATATTACTGTTATCACGTAGGGAAGTCGGTAGCCGCTTTCGCGGCGTCGCACGGCGGTGCAAGCTCTCAGAAGCAAGCCCGCTTCAAATAATAAGAATTCGCAGGAAAGACAAAAATACAAACAATAACCAAATTGCCACATACGAGCCACACTGGACGAGTTAGTTCAATTCAAGATACAGAAGAGGAAGAAAGTGGATTTGCATTCCCTTTCGGGCCTTGCCCCTCCTAAAAAACCAAAATTTGGTTTGGGAGAAGTTGAAGACACCACCAACGTCGAATGAAGAAGAGTTCAATGAAAAAGAGTCATTGTGGAAACTGATGTAATCTCCTCAACGCGAAAGTACGCGCGTATCTATGGATAGTTTCAACAAAAATTTAAACCAGTATTCGATTAAAATGATTAGACTTTCTTTTACCAGATTCCCGAATCCCCACCAAATTTCAAGACTGCAACAATGTGGGAAGGTGTAGACATGAGATGGCGGCATTAATTTAATTTTCTCAAAATCATTACGTAATTAAAAATGCAGTTCTGACCATGTCATTCCAAGCCCAATTTCATCGTAAACTCGTAGATTGGCTCCAAAAGAAACCTTAGAATAAAAATTCACTTGGAGCTGCGCCCAAAGCCCCCTATTTCCACTCTTTCGGTGCATTCGCCTTGGGTCTCCTCCTCCCCCCCCCCCCCCCCCCCCCCCCCCCCACCGACACAAAAAAATGGGTCATTTTTGCGTACCCCCACTAAAAATTTTACGAATACATCACTGAGTATCTTGTTATTCCAATAAAAACCAATTACCACCTGCTTTTACTAATTTCTTTATGTTTAATTTCCCCTTTACATTAACATGCACTTGGCTCATTGGAATAAATCAAGTAAATTCATGACTAAAGGATTACAAAAGCCTTGTGAATTGTTTATTATAATCACAATGTCAACTTATGATTCCTGTCAAATGAGAAGACAGTTGCAGGAGAGGTTTTGATGCTGGAGACGTTGGACTGAACGAGCCACCAGGAAACACAGGTAATTTATCAAAAACAAAATGATCATGATATTAACATGCCAATAAAACCCACTTTACATTCAATCAAAGACAAAGAATCAATTTCTAATAAATTTTATTAAAATCTACACGATCAACATCAGAGACAAATGAGAAATGTGCCGGACTAAACCCGGTGGATCTTGGCTCGCTGATCTCAGCTCTGAACTTGACCGGGCGACTCCGAGGATTCTTGCCGACCTCGTTGTTGACCAGGTTGTCGTTGGCAACAAAGAAGCAGTCTCGGTCAGCGACGTTGTCTGCAAGCAAAGTAAGACTAAGCAACGTAACGTCCCAGCACATATCATATCATATCAAAGTTAAACTCGTTAACACTTTGTGCACCTGACATTTGTTGGACAACAATCCGAGAGGCTTTGTGTAACGAGCTGTCAAATCTGGTTAGTCTATCAACTTTTATTTCAACTTGCAACAAATCCAGCCTACAAGTGTATTTCAAATGTTACTTACGTACTATCATTGAGTGGTACCAATGCAAGGACCGTGATGTCACTGAACTAGAAGCCAGCAGGTGACTTCACGCTATGTGCTGATGTTGCAGGGAGATCACGTCGATGCTGTTGTTGAAAGTTCCATCAACCTGCAGTAGCGACATAAAAACAAATCAAACATCCGTAACATTCCGTGACAAATACTGGTGCATCTGACTAATTAACAAAACAAAAAGTTGGAGCTAAATCTTTAATTACTTAATTGAACAAACAAATGTAAAATCTGAAAAGTGAATCACTTAATTTTCCTGAGAAAGTGTTGACCAATAATTGATTTATAAAGAGTTTTAATAAAATAACTTTCAAGTTTCAATGCACAGGCCTAAAGCAACTTTTGATGAACTGAAAATAAATGGCTGACATTTACTTCTTTTCCAATCTCTTCATAAATTAATTAATTACCACCTGCAATTAATTACCAACGCGATTGTGATGAAGAGAGCGATGCACATCCTAAAAAATATGCATCAAACTTTAGTTCCTTCATTCCTTCCACAAGAACTGTTGATGCCAATGAAATTAAAAGCTAAGCAAACTGGATTTGATTGCAAAAGAGAAACCCAAAGGTTTAAAAATGATATCAGGCAGCAATTTTAGTACGGGGCTTCTTCTTGAGCTGCCCATCACGCTGTCTGCATTGCAAAATTGTTTTAAATACAAAATATGCAGTACATTGCCAATCTGCAGATTGCTTCTGCCCTTCGACTACGTACATCCGAGTCAATCATAATCTCTTCACCGTAGACCAACAAACTTAACAGAAATCATGAAACATTTTTCAATCCAAACAAACCTCAACAAATCCCAACTGTAGAGCTTTGTTATTTTCCTGTGTTTTTCTTGCGGTGTCTGTGAGCTTCTAATTTTTCTCTTGGGCAGCAACTTTCGAAGACAGATATTATGGAATCAAGCTAAACAAGCTGCTCCAGGTTGGATTGAATCGTCTTCCTAATGCCGACATCAAACATTCAGCTCAGTGAGTTGACACTTGCCTCGGATGAGATCTTGGACCGAGTCACTACAAGGTTGGTCTCACCTGATGCTGCTTCCTCGTTGAATGCTAAGACAAGAGCAGGTGTCCTGGTGAAGAGAATAAACGAGTTTAAAAACATTTTTAATAAATTTAATTACAAATGAGGCTCGGTGACTTTAAATGACAGGTAGTCACAGCAGACAAAAAAGAAAGAAATCATGATCCCAAAGTTACAGATAATACTTGTGGTCAAAAGTCAAGTGTGCATTTCTTAGCACGCTATGGATTTGATGTTAACATTGTGATCATAATCTTGGAGTCAACCAACATCTTATATTACGATATACCTATCATCACTAGCAGCCAACTTTCAGACAAAGACTGAGGTGACAGTCTCTCAACAAGTCAACCAAACCACCAAGACAAGATCGTAAACTATCAGGTGTAAGTGAAATCATGAACCTTGGTAGGTGGAATCACCTTATATCCTTATGGCTAGATTTTCTGGTGATGTAATTAAACAATACAATAAAATGCCCCGAATTGGAATCGGCCCAACACAACCTCAACAATTTCGTCCACTTTGCATTGAAAACCAACCTGCACAAGGCAACTGAACCAAGCCTCAACTGAATCCAAGTTTTCGGAACATGTCAATATATTTTCTTCTAGAAACTGTCGCGGATATCGGCGAATTTTCCATTTTCCAACACCACCTGTCGCCACCCTCGATCGGAATTTGCACAGCTGACAGCGAACTGAATGGCGGCCAACAGCTCATGCTAGATGTTCTATCTCTCTCTAGCTTACTACTCATAGCATACCTTCTCTCTCTCTACTACTGGATAATCTGTCTCTCTCTTGCATCTTTTCTCTCTCTCTGCCCTCCAAAAGTTTGTTTCTCTCTTGCCTTCTACTCGTAGCATAGTTTCTCTCTCTCTGCTCGTGAGCTACTAAATGCTACACCAACTTCTGCTCGCCTGGTACAAGACGGGGATTTCGAAGCTAGTTTTAGCCGTGTTTTCAGCTAAAACACCCGAGGCCGTGCCAGCCCGTGAGATTGTTTTACTCGTTTAGAGATGATTTTCACACCATAAGGGGTGCTAATGGGGGTTAAACTTTACGTAGATTTCAGTAAACTCACATTCTTAATTCTTCTATCAAATTAAATATCGACCCGGTGCAAAATTTTGACAAAATATTTCCAAAAAACTGATTTTTTTTTGCAAGAGTGGGTGAGCAGACTAAAAATAGGATATTTTGGGATATTTTGGGATATTTTGGGTATTTTAATTAGTTAATTACGAATAGTGCTGGCATTAAGTGTACAAAACTCTGTACACTCAACGGTAATTACTGGTTGCAGTTTTTTTCTTTCTTACACAATACTTGAATTATTATTCATTCCCTTCTAAAAATATTTGCAAATTTGTTGAAGTCATTTGTTGCTTCACTCAGGATACTCTTTAAATAATTTCCTTTCTTTAGCGATTCGTTAATAAAGTTACGTTATTATATTCCTTCATTAATCCATCTACAAAAATACAGGAAGAATAAAAATCGAGAGAAGTTTTTTTGTATCTCAGCAACTGCCATACCGTTTGAAACAGTTCACATATTTCACATATTTCACGGTCAGTATTTACTCAATATCTCTCCTGGGCGTTGTCTTTGATGTTCACATATTTTGCTGTCTTCTTCAATCTGCACATTCAGTTGTTTTCAAACCCAACAACCTCAATACTGTAAACTAATCCATGATTCTGTCTTCCTCCCATCTGTTTTCCAAGTCTTTTGCTTTCCCTTCTAACAAACTTTCTACTTGTATCTTTTATTTTTCCTGTCATTCTTCTTGCAGCCAGTCTTTGTACTTCATCAACTTGTCTAACCTTGTTGTTCCTGTCTGGATCCCATACTGATGATCTGTAATCCAACATTGCCCAGGTATTGTATTACATACGCTACTGAATGTTCGAAGTTTTACCTTGTTTTACCTTGCTTGTACATACACTGCACAATTATGTTAGCAAAATTAAACGGGGCACTAACCAGGAAAAACTCGCATGTGCATGAACACAACACGAGAGCCAAAATGAATGCTCATGTTGAACGCTCACGGCTCGTGGTACTTCAAAAGGCTCCAAGTAGAGCAGGTATAAAACTCTTCAACAAGCTTCCGAGAAACATGCAAGAACTTGGGGCAAAGGAGTTGTCAAAGATATTAAAGGAATATCTTGTTGAAAACTGTTATTACTCTTTTAAAGACTATATTAGTACCATTATGTTAACTTCCTTGTAAATAATTCCCTGTATGTAGCAACACAATGTCAATGTATGCAACTAAACTATGTGTGCAAATGTTTAAACAATTCTTTTGTAATAAACAAATTACTACTACTGCTACCTCATCTTTTGTTGCTGTACTCATTCCATGCACTTGTTTCAGACCCAAGTTCTTATATTCTTTATCCTTTTTAGCAATTCTTTCTTTCTATTTGATTTTCCCATTTTAATTCTGTACTGAAAGTTACTCCCAAATATTTGTGGCAGACTTCTTTGAGTTTATTCCAATAGAAATCAATTACCACCTGGTTTTGCTAATTTCTTTATGTTTAATTTATCTCATCCGCTACTGATTGTACTTGGTATGTGTAGTACTTTATAAAGTTGAAACTGATGTGCTTTGAAAACAAAACAAAGGAAATTTACAACACAAGACATAAAAACTTACCAACTATCAACGCAGCTCAGAACAACATTTTAATTGTGTTCATTTATATAACGAGCTGTTAAATGAGATGCAGGAAATAAAAAATGTACAAACTTTTAAATTTCATGTAAAAAATTATTGTCTGGAGAAAGAGTTTTACTGTATTAATGAATTCCAAAGGAAATCTATCTAGTTTGTAATTTACTTTCAATTGTGCCTGCATGACAAAACATATCATTTTATTTAAATTTTTACTGTTAATAAACATTATTATTATTACTTATTCTTTTGTTGCTGTACTCATTCCATACACTCGTCCGAGCCCAAAGTTCTTCTTTTATGCCAAGGGTTCGGGGTTCGATCCCCGACACCTTCACGTTTTGTTTTCAGCAACACCTCATTAAAAATATATTTCCATTGAAGGGGAAAACGATATTAGTGTACACAAATTTAAATATCACATTGAAAAGCCCACTTCGGGCCGGTTATAAACTGTTGAGTGTTTTACCCATCGACTTAAAGAACAAATTTAGCCTCCAGGATCCACCAGCATTAAAATCTATGTTACAAAAATGACTGGTAGATAAATGTTTTTATTCTATTGACGATTACTTGGCAAAGGCCAGAAATGATTGATATTCTTGTTGTATTCTTAAAATATATTCTAACATTTGTACCTACTATGTGATACAGCAAATGTGTGCTGTATTGATTTAACGCTCTCTTATATCAACCTTGATCTCAGGACAATAAAATTATTATTATTATTGATTGTCAACCGTATTCTACCTAAGAGCACATTTCCACTCCTAATAATACTTAACTGCATTTAAACATTCACTTTTAAAGCATTTAGCAAACAAAATATTACACATTCAACGACAAAACTGAACTCATTCGATGAAATTGTCATCGCATCAAAATAAACGGAACAATAGATTATCCAGCCAGCAGAATGCCCCATGTATCATCACATTACTAACCAATTAGTTGATATGACTAACTAATGGATAGCAAATTCAAATCATCAGATCTTACAAGAAGCCACAGACCCATCTATTGTTCAACAGCAAGTACTTTCTTTAGAGATGATTATAAATAAATACATGCTACATGATCTTTCCACGCTGCTTGCCTGTCAATAAACATCTGAGATGACAAACCAGCAAACAAGATGTGTTCTTTCTGCTAACACAGGTTTGAAATCTAGTTCTAGCAACTAAACTGCTAATTGTATGGAAAGACTAAATAGCCTATCGTGTTCAGGGGTGCAAACTACGCGTTAGACCACAGTATGGGCGAATCTTCAAAAATCAAGAAAAAAGGTAATATTTTAAGTGGAAAGTCAAGTGATGGATTTTGACCCGTGAGGGGTGTCAACAGGGGTAGAATTTCAAGGGGATTTGAATGCACACCCCCGTTCTATTCTCAGGCTAGAACTTTGGGAGTTATTTGCGTTTTAAACTTAAAAATAGTTTTAGTGACGTAACTACTAATTGTATTGAAAATCTAATTAGCCCATCGTGTTCAGGGGTGCAAACTACCCCTTAGACCACAGTATGGGCGAATCTTTAAGATTAAAGAAAAAACGTAAGGGTTCATTGATTTTTGCAATATTTTTTAAGTAAAAATTGGACTGACGAATTATGACCCTTAAAGGGTGTCAACAGGGGTAGAATTTCAAGATAAGTTGAATGCACGCCCCCGTTCTTACCTGCGATGAAAACTAACCCCGTTTTTCTTGATTTTCTTTTAAGAATCTGAGTTCATTGACCCCAAACGGTTTATATTTTACTCTTATGGACTTTCTTATATCTGTAAAGATCAAAGGGACAATAAAGCTCTAAAAAAAAAAAAAAATGCTTGCACCACCACCAGGATTCACAAATAAATCAAGAAATAATCGATTTACACCTAGTTTTATTTACTTGCCCTGCAACGTTCATTCTGATTAGAAGATCAGGATTGTTTGGGGGGCAGTTTCCCTGAACAGTATCCTGGTGAATTATGTAATGCAATTATCGCATGCAATGCAGGTTTGCACGGCACTGCAAGCTTCAAGCGCCGACACAGATTGTCGTGGCGAGATCAACTGCGACTGTGATCGGCCACCGAACTCAAAGAATCACCTGTCATAGCGCAGGTGTCAGGTTTTAGTTGAACAAATGAGAGCCTGGGAAACAAAACGAGGAGATCCGTGTGCAGTGAACGTTGAAAAGTTCCAGGTCTCGAACTGCGCGCTTCACGAAGTCACGTGATTACAAGGAACCGCTTTCAGCAACGTCAGAACCTTGGCAATTCTCGACATCGCCTTCCACTGGGCGGAGCTTGTTGCTAGCGCCGTTGTCTAGTGGGAGGGGCTTGTTGCCGGCATCGCTGTCTAGTGGGAGGGGCTTGTTGCCGGCATCGCTGTCTAGTGGGAGGGGCTTGTTGCCGGCGCCATCTAGTGGGCGGAGCTTGTTGCCCTGTCCCCCGTGGCTCACGCTATCCTGCAACAGTTGAACAACGGCCGCCAGCTGATAATCCGGCGGTCGCAGGAACGAGCTGAGTCGAGTCAGCGCCGAGATCAAGTCGGCAGCAAACAGCGCCGGCGTGTGATTGGTCGACATCTTCTGACGTATGCCGCGCAGCAAACTTGTGACCTGCGGTGAGAACGGAAACGAGTCAGAAGATGTTGATGAAATCTGATTAAAATTGCAAACGCTTGCAATGCGCGGGGTATTTTATTATTAACAACACAATAACCGTCTCAAAAATTGATGCCCAAACGGGGACTCGGACCCCGATCTCCACCTGTCGCGGATGTTGCTCCAACCCATAGTGTTTACACTAAAATCGTCTTAAAAAGCCAGTGTCCAAGTAGCTCAATTGGTTAGAGCAACACCCGCGACAGGTGGAGATCGGGGTCCAAGTAGCTCAATTGGTTAGAGCAACACCCGCAACAGGTGGAGATCGGGGTCCAAGTAGCTCAATTGGTTAGAGCAACACCCGTGACAGGTGGATATCGGGGTCCAAGTAGCTCAATTGGTTAGAGCAACACCCGTGACAGGTGGAGATCGGGGTCCAAGTAGCTCAATTGGTTAGAGCGACACCCGTGACAGGTGGAGATCGGGGTCCAAGTAGCTCAATTGGTTAGAGCAACACCCGCGACAGGTGGAGATCGGGGTCCAAGTAGCTCAATTGGTTAGAGCAACACCCTCGACAGGTGGAGATCGGGGTCCAAGTAGCTCAATTGGTTAGAGCAACACCCGCGACAGGTGGAGATCGGGGTCCAAGTAGCTCAATTGGTTAGAGCAACACCCGCGACAGGTGGAGATCGGGGTCCAAGTAGCTCAATTGGTTAGAGCAACACCCGCGACAGGTGGAGATCGGGGTCCAAGTAGCTCAATTGAAGACTTTACTGGACTCTAACTGTGAAGTTGTAATCAAGACAAAGTATGGCTGACCTCTTGTTCCTCGATCTTGTTCGTCAAGATGTTGTTAGGAGTGTGACATCGAGAGCAGTGAACGAGGACGTCGGTGGCCGCGGTGCCGAGCTCGAACGGAAGCTCGGCGCTGCATTTCACACAACGGTACGTGGACTGAAGTCGAGACAACGCTTCCATCGTCGGCCATTGCTCCAAGCAAGCCTCGCATCTGAAACAACATCAACGCTTGCTAGACTTGATGGACAGATTGGTTGAAAACTGGTCCGAAATAGTGAGAAATATGTATTAATCCTATATTGACATGGTATAAAATGGGTAAATACTGGCCAAAAACAGTCTTAACCTGGTTCATAATGATCCATGGTGGTCTGAATGGTTCAAAATGGTGAAAAACTGGCCAAGATTGAAGCAAAATGGCCCGAAATTGTCAAAAACTAGCAAAAAATGATACAAAGAGTCTTAAAATGATTGAAAATTTGCTCGAAACGGTATAAACCGCTTCAAACTGGTCACAATGCTTTGATTAGAGTTCTGTTGGAAGTCTGCAGCTCCAATAAAACCCAAGATATTCAGGAAAAGAGAAGTCAATGAATGCACGGAGGTAAAATTACCACATTTTCCATCTTCTGTAACTTTTCAACTCTTTGAGTAAAAATATAAATAAAACTAACTTGTGCCTCAATCAACATTCTCAACAAGTGCACTAAATTTCATCAAAATCTGAGTCAGTCCTTGACAAAGTTGAGTGATTTGACGTGGAATGAGTTGATACTGATTTACAAGCAGTCGGTTTATATTAACGAATATATATACGTGTTTCACCTGCACTCTCCCGGGAAGTTGGTCAAACTGGCCTGCCGCGATGCCAGGTCGTGGGACGTGTAGGAAACCCCGGAAGAGATCGTCACCTGAAAAACACAAGCTTGTAAAACTTGGTATTCACTTGCAATCTTTTCTTGAAAATAGAGTTTAGGGATTGAGTTTAACTGGCACGGTAATTTGTTTCAAAACAATGATATTTTAATAATTGCAAACTAAGAAACTGAGACAACACAAGAAGAACAAGAATAAAATAGTTTGTAACAACGTGTTTGTTTTCGAAACGGAATATTTGGTGACTTGGAAATGAAACGTTTACATAAAAGTATCTTTTAAAAACAATATGGATCGCTCCTCATCTCGGCTAAATGTGCATTTGTATCTCATTCTGAACGCTTCTGCCATCTAGTAGCAAACTGTAACACTGTGTTTAAGTGTCATGATTTGTTGCTAGATGGCAGCAGTAGTTCAGATAATGTAGCTAAATTCAAATTGAAATTTTCATCTTTTTTGTCTATTTACCTAAACATTCTCATTCAAATCTTTTCAAAGTGTCAGAAAGGCTAATATGTCGTGGCTAAATGGGGAAACCAATATTGCCTTAAAACCTCCGTTAAACATTGATTAAATAAGATTTAAATGCTTTGGTGACATTGTCTATGAGTGGCATATCAATTGAGGATCGAGCAAAGCAATTCCAAGAGTTTAAGTTCTTTGTGAGTGATGGATTTATTTTGAACTGTGAAATCTAGAACACCAGACTTGTCAGTGAGAAAAAAGATAATCTTGCAAAGCATGTTTTGCAAAGCAAATCAGGCAGTCGATCTAATTCAAATTCTAATGGCCATAAAAATCTCAAACCCCTCATTTGCAGTTCTGACTTAGCAAACTATTTCAGCCCCAGTGAACAGTGTTGATGCAGAGAGGTTTTTTACTCAATAAAACCTTGTGCTGACTGACAAAGGAACAAGAATGAAGGAAGCTATCATTGAAACTTGTTCAATGTTAAGTTTTAACAAGTAGTAGGTGTTGCTCATACTGCCATACAATGTATTTCATGGTGGCATTTATGTAAAATATTGATTTGTGCTATTAATTTTGTTCCAAGTCCCCAACAAATACCGATGTTGAGGACCTACACTAAATATTTGCTTTATTGTTATTATTATTGATCACTTCTTTATTAAAGATCCCAGTGTTTGCTCAAAATCCGCATTCCTTTTGAATGTAGATCGCAAAAGCCCTTTTTTCTATTTAGCTATAAACGCAACAATTCAAATAATTAGCACTAAAATTTGGATAAAATTAATACCTAAAAACACGTCTCTACACACCATATATAAACATAAATACTTAATATATTTTATGTACTTTCCTATTACTCTAAGAACTTGCATAAGAACATGTACCATGGCTAAGTATGAGAATAAATAATAATAATACTAATATAAGAAATGTCTAGTTCTTGCCTCTTGCCCCGTGGCTATCTCTGCAGTGGCCATCAAGAGCAGGTTGTCCCCACGGAATGCAGATATTGTGTTGGCAGCGCAGGAACGCCTGGCAAGTCCTGCGACTGGGAAGACGGCAGCCGCCACCGCAAACAACCTCCACTTACCATCGTGCGGTGGCGATACATTGTTTACCTTGAACACCAAGTCTCTTGCCACCACGGCATACCTGAGACAGAGACAATCAGCTGTTAATTAAGTCCCGTTGACTGCTGATTATTTCAGTTTAAGTTATATTTATTTATTTATTTTTCTAACTTAGGTACAGGTTTACCGGTGGTTAGTACCAGGGTAATTGTACCTAAGTTAGAAATCAATAAATAAATAAATAAAAATACAGCTTAGACCTAGGAACCAGCATAGGCCAGATTGCCTACTAGCACTAACCACCGGTATACTTGTACCTAAGTTAGAAATCAATAAATAAATAAATAAAAATACATCTTAGACCTAGGAACTAGCATAGGCCAGATTGCCTACTAGCACTAACCACCGGTATACTTGTACCTAAGTTAGAAATCAATAAATAAATAAATAAAAATACAGCTTAGACCTAGGAACTAGCATAGGCCAGATTGCCTACTAGCACTAACCACCAGTATACTTGTACATAAGTTAGAAATCAATAAATAAAAATACATCTTAGACCTAGGAACAAGCATAGGCCAGATTGCCTACTAGCACTAACCACCAGTATACTTGTACATAAGTTAGAAATCAATAAATAAAAATACATCTTAGACCTAGGAACAAGCATAGGCCAGATTGCCTACTAGCACTAACCACCAGTATACTTGTACATAAGTTAGAAATCAATAAATAAAAATACATCTTAGACCTAGGAACTAGCATAGGCCAGATTGCCTACTAGCACTAACCACCGGTATACTTGTACCTAAGTTAGAAATCAATAAATAAAAATACATCTTAGACCTAGGAACTAGCATAGGTCACAATCAAAAAGACATTGACAGTTCTTTTGCTGACCGATATCAAGGGTCAGTGACCTAGTTTGGATTTAGTTCAAGTTGGACAACTTAGTTGTTGTGTAAGTTGCGCCGGGGGTTGCCTACCTGAGAAGGAGAGCTCCAACTTGCATCTTCTTGTCCACATCAGCAGGATATCGTTGAAAGAAGCTCGTGAGGCTGTCGAGTCCGAGCAGGAGGACGGCAGCGATGTGCGGCAGCTCCGTGTTTAGCGAAGATCCTCGAGTCGAGAAGTGGATCGTCGTGAACCCGCTCGGTAACTCGTAGCGGCCTTCAGAGTCGAAACCTCGAGTCTTCTCAAATCCCTGGTAACAGAGATGACACCCATCCAATACCTGACTCAGCGCAGTGTTGCTTAACTTTCATCCCTCCAACCTCTCTCCCGAACAGAACTGGTCATGTGTATGATGGTCATCCATCCAATACCTGACCCAGCGCAGTGTTGCTTAACTTTCATCCCTCCAACCTCTCTCCCGAACAGAACTGGTCATGTGTATGATGGTCACCCATCCAATATCTGACCCAGCGCAGTGTTGCTTAACTTTCATCCCTCCAACCTCTCTCCCGAACAGAACTGGTCATGTGTATGATGGTCACCCATCCAATACCTGACTCAGCGCAGTGTTGCTTAACTTTCATCCCTCCAACCTCTCTCCCGAACAGAACTGGTCATGTGTATGATGGTCATCCATCCAATACCTGACTCAGCGCAGTGTTACCTGTGAGTCCAGGAACGTTGTAAAGTCCAAGAGAGGCTCGAGACCGCGTTGAGTGTAAACGGCCGTCAGGAAGATGCGTAGAGCGAGGGCTGGTAACCATGACAACGATGTACCGAAGCTATGAAGCAACGTTCCAAGCAATCGACATTCCCATTGGTGGAAGAGGCTGGTGTCTGCATCTCGGCAGACTTTGCAGCAGTAGAGAACCTGCAATGAGAGTCGTGTTAACCTAACCTTGCCACAGCCTGGTGGACTCTGACTAAATGTTGCTAACTTTACAATGCAAAATAAAGCCAGTCTTCACCGGGGAGTTTGAAAATTAACCAGGATATTATGAAGGAACAAAACATCTTGCATTTTAATTCTTCTGTGAATTAATCAGTTTCTATTTCAACTGGGTTTTGAATGCTAAGTGAAGAACTAAATTTCTCAACTTAAAAAAAGGTACGGCATATAATTTAATCGAATATACGCAAAGAACAACATGGCTTTACAAAAAATTAGCAAATTTTGATTTAATTTAGATGAAGTCTGGTTTAAATTGGAAATGCTTGCAATGTGCGGGGTATTATATTATAATGAACACTACAACTGTCTCAAAAATTGACGCCCAAACAGAAACTCCAACCCCGTTCTTTAAGAAATTTAATGGAAACCCAATATGTACCAACTTCCCCTACATTCTACAATATATCGTATCGACCAATCAGCAGCAAGCATCTCACCACGCTGCAAGTCTTGCAAGGAATCATATCGCTGTGATTGGTCAGACAATGGAAGCAATGACTGACGAAGCATTCTGTCGACAGCACCGAGGCAAACGGCTTCTCCATAAGAATAACATCACCTGCAAACATAACCGCAATCAAATGTCAATATCTTTAGATGAAATCTGATTTAAATTGCAAACGCTTGCAATGCGCGGGGTATTTTATTATTAACAACACTAGAACCGTCTCAAAATTGATGACCAACGGGGACTCGAACCCCGATCTTTAAGAAATTTACTGGAAAAGAAATGGGAAAAAGGAGAAGAATTTTGCTTCTTTTCATTAGATTTAGAAAAGGAATTTCTTGCTTCAAATTAAAATCTAAATCTATATATCTAAATTTTATCTAATTTAAATTGCAAACGCTTGCAATGCTCAGGGTATTTTATTATTATCACTAAAACCGTCTCAAAAATTGATATATAGTGTTGATAATAATAAAATACTCCACGCATTGCAAGCGTTTGCAATTTAAATCACATTTCATCTGAGACAGGAACAGTTTAAGGTTAATTCCAGGAAATCTCCAGACTAAAAACTTTGTCACTGGAGTTATTTCCTCCAGTCACAGTGAGAATCAGAATGCATTGCATTTTCTGTCCTGACTTTCTGTTCAGATCTGTTAGCCCTTTAAACAAACGAAAGAAAAGTAATGCAACAAAGCAAGAAATGCCTTTTCTAAATCTAAGATAATCAAGCAGAAATATTCCCTCTTTCCCCAATTCTTTTCCATTGTAATTTTTTTTAAATTCAAGGTTCCAGTCCCCGTTTGAACTTCAGTTTTCGAGACAGTTTTAGTGTTAATAATAAAACGTAGAAATCATCAATAAAATAAACCGACCGATGTGAATGTCTGCGTTGGCCACGAGTCGCGTGACCTGCTTTGGGTCCGCCCGGACTTCCAGGCAAGCTGCGGCGCCGGCAAGCACCGGGTGCTCCGGGAATGAAAGCCCGGCTGGAATGATGTCAGGTGCCATGGCAACCAGACCAACGAGGTGATCCTGGAACAAATTGACAGACTTATGTAAGGCAGGAAGGAACAAACCTAACCTAATCTAACCTAACCTGACCTAACCTGACCTAACCTCACCTGACCCAACATAACCTAACTTAACTTTACCTGAACGCTGAGGTCGTTGGTGATTCTCGTCTTCAGCGCCTGCCGAGCGAGAGCCGTCCCCTTGGTCGCCGCCCACTGCTTCCTGATTGGCTCCGATGCTCGTGGGAAGACATCGAGGGCACGTTCGAGGTCGGCCACGCACAACGCGTACTCGTGAGTTTGTAAGAAAAACCCGGCGCGGGCGGCAAACGCAGCCGCCAGCTCTTCGCCCGAGACTCCGCCCTCTTCTGTCGGGTCCCCGCAGGAAGCCACGCCCACTTCCGTTGGGTACGGCAAGGCCGCGATGCATTGAGTCAGGAGCACGAGCACCTCACGACGGTCCACTGCCTTCCGGGGCTTGCTTAGCATCTGTAATCAAGATCATATGTTTCATGTCCCATGCCCCATGTCCCATGCCCCATATCCCATGCCCCATGTCCCATATCCCATGTCCCATATCCCATGCCCCATGCCCCATGTCCCCTGCCCCATGTCCCATATCCCATGCCCCATGCCCCATGTCCCCTGCCCCATGTCCCATGCCCCATGTCCCATATCCCATGCCCCATGCCCCATGTCCCCTGCCCCATGTCCCATGCCCCATGTCCCATGCCCCATGTCCCATGCCCCATGTCCCAAGCCCCATGTCCCCTGCCCCCTGCCCCATGTCCCATGCCCCATGTCCCATGCCCCATGTCCCATGCCCCATGTCGCATGCCCCATGTCCATGTCCCATGCCCCATGCCCCATGTCCCATGTCCCATGTCCCATGTCCCATGCCCCATGTTTGACCCATGTCCCATGTCCCATGACCCATGTCCCATGCCCCATGTCCCATGCCCCATGTCCCATGTCCCATGTCCTATGTCCCATGCCCCATGCCCCATGTCCCATGTCCCATGTCCCATGTCCCATGTCCCATGTCCCATGTCCCATGTCCTATGTCCCATGCCCCATGCCCCATGTCCAAAATGCTTGAGATTTGCTTCAAATATGTACAAAGGACACAAGTTAAGACACTTGACAGCAATTAGGAAAGCATTTGGTGAAACTTTTTCAAGATTTCTCTCGTGCATTTTGATATTCTGTGGCAACGTAGGTCATCAGACTCGGATCAAACTTAAAAATAACAATAAATAATTAAATTGTGAATAAAACAAGTCTGAATTTAGTTCAAATCTTATTTAAATTGCAAACGCTTGCAATGCGCGAGGTATTTTATTATTATCAACACTAAAACCGTCTCAAAAATTGATGCCCAAACTGGGACATCAATTTTTGAGACGGTTATAGCGTTAATAATAATAAAAATAGGTCTGAAATTATTGACACTGCGTTTAGATGCTGATTTTGGAAGGTGCGATGTCAAATCTAGCGAGGGGATGTATTGCAAAGACTGTGTAAACGTGTAAAGGAAAGTGTGTGACAAGCAAAAGAGTGCGTTTAAATCTGTCGAACTTATGTAACAACTGACATAAAAGAAATGAAAGAAGGAGATTAATGTTTCTGAAATCGTCTTACTTTATTCGCGTGCCACCTGCGACTAGCAGCGGTCTCAGAGTTCTTAGATCCCGGCCAGTTTGTCTTGCTTTGAAACGGTTGCTCCTCCTTCTTGCGTAGAGTTTTGAAAGCTGCCAGGACCTGGTCTCGGTAAGACTCCGGCGGGCGGAGCTCATCTCGCACGGCCAAGTTAAGTGACGCCATCAGGGCATCCATGCTCTGTGATTGTAGCTTCTGTGCCATGCCGCTGTCTCGGGCACCTTGCGATTCAACTACCTGTTGGATTGCTCATTACTTCGAGGCTGATTCTATCAAAATTATTGAATGAACTTGGTGGGATAAGAAGAAGTGTCCTGTCATAAACATAATGAAGCTGGTCAGAGACTTGAAGTGGGCCGCTCCAGAGTCGGTCTACGCTACATCCGCAAGGCGGTGTGTGGACTCTACGCCTGGCAGGACCTGGCAAAATATGTAAGGCGGTGGTTCACGGTGATAATGGACAAAAACCATTTTTGAAGTTCTATAGTACAAACATAGGACGCCAGTCACTGCTTGGCAGAGGAACCAGGCTATGGAACAGCCTGTCATTCAATGAACTTGCCAAACATTGTAAAATTGTAAAAATTGTAAAACTGTACAGTAGCAACCGGACGGTGCAATTCACTTATTGTGTGTAATCCTGAGTTGCTAATAAAACCATTATTATTATTATTAAAACTGCCAAGCAATCGATGTCAGTAATTGCTTTCAATGGGACAGTCGTCATCAGTTAAGTCAGACAACTCATCTGACATCGTCACAATATTCACAAAGAGAAGGCCAAAGTTGCCCTGTGACATATCATCTTACTTCGCTGGCAATAAGTTAAAGAATCAAACTACTGGCCCTCAATTTTGAAATTTTTTTTTCGGTAAAATAAAATGAGAAATTCTTTGTTTGTTCCATTGTTTGGATTGGAAAAATGCATGTTCCATGTCATTTATTCCTTTCTACTGGAAAAAAGTTGCAGAACTGGGATCCTGGTCTGCTTTAAAGGTATCTAGATATGAGTATCGGTAGATCAGGTAAAAACCTTCGTGAAATTTAATGCCAATGAAGTTACTAGGTACTTCACTGTTGGGCAAATTATCAATCCACTCAAACAAGACTTGGGAAGATATAGCCTATATATTTGACGGCTTTACTTTGCTAAGCATGTCGAAGACAATAAGTAGGAGAAATACCATAATTAACTGATGCCGACATGTTACAAAAATACAGCGGGTGCATCGAAAGCGATTTGGCAAATTTTTATGTGAAAGTAAAAACCTATCACTAAGCCAGAGAAGATGTACTGATATCTTGACAAATATATGCAATTATTCCAAGTAAACAAATAGCATGTGACGTGCTTGAGATGAATTTGTTAGCACAATAAACCGGCTTGTCCACTGGCACACATGGCATACCATGCACAGTTTCTGATTTCCTAGGTTAGATTTGCAATTGAAGCAATGATTGCCATATTATGGGCAAATACACAACCAGTCGCGCATTGCGTATGTAAGAGCTAATAAATCAAGTGCACAATTAAGTTACGTTCTTATAAACTCGACTTTAGTACAGTAAAACCGATTGTACCTACCTACAAGTACTTGAGACAATCACGCTTACTTCACTGTCAATCGAAGACAAGCCAGCACCACGGGCAGAGACAAAGACCGTGCATTCGACGTTTTTCCTGCACATATACTTGCATCTACAAAAAACATTGCTCCATTGATTTAAATGATGCATTGCCCAATGATGCGTATATTTATTGATTAAAGTAGATCTGCAAAATCACATACCATATATTTTTTATTCATACCATGATGCTGTAAATATATTAATCGCATTCGATATCTGATTGCGTGATCGCCATTTTCTTAAGAACCTAACACCGAAATTGAAAGACTAAATTATCAAGCAGGTATTGACCTTTTAGGGTCAAGGTCAGCCTCTGGGCTACCCTAAAATAGTAACTAGTTTTGCAGAATATTTCGGGACACTTCCCAGAACATAGTCCTGAAAGAAGAACAGTAATTACAACTTTTATGCAGTGATGTATTCGTAAAATTTTTAGTGGGGGTACGCAAAAATGACCCATTTTTTTGTGTCGGCGGGCGGAGTGGGTGGGGGGGGGGGGGGGGGGGGAGGAGGAGACCCAAGGCGAATGCACCGAAAGAGTGGAAAATAGGGGGCTTCGGGCGCAGCTCCAAGTGAATTTTTATTCTAAGGTTTCTTTTGGAGTCAATCTACGAGTTTACGATGAAATTGGGCTTGGAATGACATGGTCAGAACTGCATTTTTAATTACGTAATGATTTTGAGAAAATTAAATTAATGCCGCCCTCTCATGTCTACACCTTCCCACATTGTTGCAACTTGCAGTCTTTAAATTTGGTGGGGATTCGGGAATTTGGTAAAAGAAAGTCAATCATTTTAATCGGATACTGGTTTTAATTTTTGTTGAAACTACCCATAGATACGCGCGTACTTTCGCGTTGAGGAGATTATATCAGTTTCCACAATGACTCTTTTTCATTAAGCTCCTTGCTGCTGCGTGATGCGACGTTGGTGGTGTCTTCAACTTCTCCCAAACCAAATTTTGGTTTTTTAGGAGGAGCAAGGCCCCAAAGGGAATGCAAATCCACTTGCTTCCTCTTCTGCATCTTGAATTAAACAAACTCGTCCAGTGTGGCTCGTATGTGGCATTTTGGTTACTGTTTGTATTTTTGTCTTTCCTGCGAATTCTTATTATTTGAAGCGGGCTTGCTTCTGAGAGCTTGCACCGCCGTGCGACGCCGCGAAAGCGGCTACCGACTTCCCTACGTGATAACAGTAATATGGTTCTAACTAACCCCTTTGTTGCAAGTCGCGACGCCGACATAATTCCAGTCTACCTACTCTAAGTACGTTCGCAAACAGTGACATTCTTGGTAGGTTTATTTTTAAGTAAGTGGATTATTAGGAATGAAACCCTAAACTGGGATATTTTCGCCTTGAAAATAAAGAAGTGCAGGATATTTCGAATAATCATAATTTAATACTGCTTTCCCGTGCGTTCACCTGCGTTCCCTCAAAAGTTTAAAGTGGGGGTACGGCCAAAAATAAAATTAATAGTGGGTGGACTGCGTACACCCGCGTGCATTGACCAATACATCACTGCTTTTATGCCATGGTAATTTGCAGACTGAAATTACCCTTCCATTACCATTCCTGATAGGGAATTTAGCGTGTAAATATGCTACCCAGATCAACGCTGGACAAACAACGTCTAGGTTCTAGTATACATGCCGCGGCAAAAAGATAGCTACGCATTATTTGCATATTAATATGAGTACAAATATTTCCCATCAGGATTAACGGATAATGAAAGGAAATCCAAACTGCTGATCGGTTACAAGCTCAACAAAACTAAATCTAAACAGAAACTTATATTCTGTTTCTCGCAATGTTTAGTGTAGATTTGACACATGTCCAATGAATTTATCTCTCGACAGAAGGTTTATGAAGGCAATCCTTCGATCTCTACCGTCTTTTGTCATCTTGGCCAACTTGGAACAAACCAAATTTCCACAACGCAGTGACCCAGAGTAAAAATAGCGCCATATTTTCAAAAAAAGGAATGATTTTCAAAGAATTAAGAAGAACACATAATACCTACCATCATACGAAGCCGTATGATGCAACCCACCAGTCACCTAATTCTTTGATTTAATTAGAAGTCACGTGATGGGTGGTAGGGGGAGGGGTTCTATCTGCTTCCAGCAAGCCGTGACACAGTCCCAGTCACCGTCATGGGATGGCTGCTAAATTCAGGTGAGTAACACTGCGCTGGGTCAGGTATTGGATGGGTGACCATCATACACATGACCAGTTCTGTTCGGGAGAGAGGTTGGAGGGATGAAAGTTAAGCAACACTGCGCTGGGTCAGGTATTGGATGGGTGACCATCATACACATGACCAGTTCTGTTCAGGAGAGAGGTTGGAGGGATGAAAGTTAAGCAACACTGCGCTGGGTCAGGTATTGGATGGGTGACCATCATACACATGACCAGTTCTGTTCGGGAGAGAGGTTGGAGGGATGAAAGTTAAGCAACACTGCGCTGGGTCAGGTATTGGATGGGTGACCATCATACACATGACCAGTTCTGTTCAGGAGAGAGGTTGGAGGGATGAAAGTTAAGCAACACTGCGCTGAGTCAGGTATTGGATGAGTGACCATCATACACATGACCAGTTCTGTTCAGGAGAGAGGTTGGAGGGATGAAAGTTAAGCAACACTGCGCTGGGTCAGGTATTAGATGGATGACCATCATACACATGACCAGTTCTGTTCAGGAGAGAGGTTGGAGGGATGAAAGTTAAGCAACACTGCGCTGGGTCAGGTATTGGATGGGTGACCATCATACACATGACCAGTTCTGTTCGGGAGAGAGGTTGGAGGGATGAAAGTTAAGCAACACTGCGCTGAGTCAGGTATTGGATGAGTGACCATCATACAAATGACCAGTTCTGTTCAGGAGAGAGGTTGGAGGGATGAAAGTTAAGCAACACTGCGCTGAGTCAGGTATTGGATGGGTGACCATCATACACATGACCAGTTCTGTTCGGGAGAGAGGTTGGAGGGATGAAAGTTAAGCAACACTGCGCTGGGTCAGGTATTGGATGGGTGACTATCATACACATGACCAGTTCTGTTCGGGAGAGAGGTTGGAGGGATGAAAGTTAAGCAACACTGCGCTGGGTCAGGTATTGGATAGGTGACCATCATACACATGACCAGTTCTGTTCAGGAGAGAGGTTGGAGGGATGAAAGTTAGTACAGCAACTTCACTTGCCTTGCTTATCAACCTCTCGACAGCATGGATTTGTGAAGGAATCCTGTTGTTCGCGTTGTACCGTCCTTCGGAAGGGACGTTAAGCTGGTGGTCCCCTTGGTCTTCGACAGGAGTAGGCTACGTGCCGGCACAGTGCGTAGCTAAGCACAATTTTTCATCGATTTTCAACGCTTATTTAGTCATTGAACTGCTATTAAGTTAATTTAATAAAGCCATCAAATCTTGAAACTTAGAAGTGACATAGACTCATCATCGCAGCAAGCGATTTTATACAACTTCCCTACAAACCTAACCTTGAATCTGTAACCTTGAGGCTTTACCTGCTTCTCAGGGATGTGGCGTGTTGCTTGCGTCTTGCTTATGACGTTGGCGTCGCGACGCTTGAGCGCCGACGCTGAGCGTCGCGACGCTTTGTGTGGCATGCACAACGGACGACGCCTCTACCTGGAGCTGGGTGACAGCGGAGTGTTGACGGCGCGTGACGTCATGCCACGACACCGAGCTCCGTCCAACGCGTCCCACGACCGATGCAGTCTAGAGCTGGTAACAACACCATAACCACCTGTCGCGGGTGTTGCTCTAACTAATTGAGCTACTTGGACACCGATCTCCACCTATCGCGGGTGTTGCTCTAAACAATTGAGCTACTTGGACCCCGATCTCCACCTGTCGCGGGTGTTGCTCTAACCAATTGAGCTACTTGGACCCCGATCTCCACCTGTCGCGGGTGTTGCTCTAACCAATTGAGCTACTTGGACCCCGATCTCCACCTGTCGTGGGTGTTGCTCTAACCAATTGAGCTACTTGGACCCCGATCTCCACCTGTCGCGGGTGTTGCTCTAACCAATTGAGCTACTTGGACCCCGATCTCCACCTGTCGCGGGTGTTGCTCTAACCAATTGAGCTACTTGGACCCCGATCTCCACCTGTCGCGGGTGTTGCTCTAACCAATTGAGCTACTTTGACCCCGATCTCCACCTGTCGCGGGTGTTGCTCTAACCAATTGAGCTACTTGGACCCCGATCTCCACCTGTCGCGGGTGTTGCTCTAACCAATTGAGCTACTTGGACCCCGATCTCCACCTGTGGCGGGTGTTGCTCTAACCAATTGAGCTACTTGGACCCCGATCTCCACCTGTCGCGGGTGTTGCTCTAACCAATTGAGCTACTTGGACCCCGATCTCCACCTGTCGCGGGTGTTGCTCTAACCAATTAAGCTACTTGACCCCGATCTGTGGCAGGTCACGTGTCCCTCCTGTGTGCTGTTGGTGCTGTTTCGTCACGTGGATCTCGCCTATCGCTGTGGTGGTACCGCACTGGCCGTGGATGAAGCTTGTCGTTGTGATTACGTCTGGTTGTCGGAACCGCCCAATGGGGGCGTGGCAATATGTGGGACGACTGATGACGCACCTTCTTACCGATCGCAGACTCGAACCCTGTCCATCGTTCTTCTCTTCAGTGAGGTGCATCAGCACGCGTTCACACTCGAGTACTCGTCTGAACGTGAGTGAAGATTCAACAAGCATTGATAGCAAAACAATCTGACAGACCAGGACTTAAAGTAATCAACAAAAACTATTTCAACTGGGTTTTCAATGCTAAGTGAAGAACAACTGAATTTCCCAACGTTTCGTAACTTGTACCTGTTACTTTATCAAGGGTAAGAGCAGTCCTGACAATTTTCCAATAACAAAAGAACCACACAAAATTATAACAATTACCAAGTTCAAGCTTCCTAAATGCATCTAAATAAAATAATCAGGGTCAGTAACTAAAAAACTAACGTATTATATATTTTCTGAAATAAAATCCCGAACAAATTGGTGATTTTTCCATACACATAAATCGTAAGTTGGTAAAAACGCCAATTTGAACTTTAAAAAAAATAAGTCTCTCATGGGCTGAATGCACCTGCAGGTGTTAACGCCTCTCTTTGCCCAATCAACAGGTAATCGCCAACTGTTAAACGGCTCAACACCGAGTTCAGCGCCTCCAGGCAAACCCGTCAACGGGCACCGTGGAGGCGGCGGCGGCGGCGGCGGCGGCGTCCTGACGTCACCCTTCTTCCCGGCGCCCTACCCACGTGACTTGGGCGTCGAGTATGTCGTCACCTGCCCAGCAGAGTCGAGCGTCTCTTGCCGCGTCCGTCTCATCTTCAGAGACTTCCAGCTGGCAACACTGTCAATCATTGAATTCTACGACTGGAACGGTCAACGTCTCGAGGTTACAGGGGGCGGTGTTTTCCGACCTCCTGTCATACTCGCTACAGGTCCCTCGATCGTCGTCCGGTTCTACGCTAATGGAGGAACCGGACTCGGGTTCAAGGCCGTCTACTCGTTTGTTTACGGGAATATTCGGGATGACATCGTGAAGCCAGCAACAGGTAAGTCAGACTTTAATAAAACATCTTTCTCAAGTCTTAGGAGTGTAGCCAACCTAACAAAGCCTTGTCTGACCTTGCATGAACTTGCCTGACCTTGTATAACCTTGCCTGACCTTTCCTGACCTTGCCTGACCTTGTCTGACCTTGCCTGACCTTTCCTGACCTTGTCTAACCTTGCCTGACCTTGCCTGACCTTGTCTGACCTTGCCTGACCTTGTATGACCTTGTCTGACCTTGCCAGACCTTGTCTGACCTTTCCTGACCTTGTCTGACCTTGTCTGACCTTGCCTGACCTTGTCTGACCTTGCCTGACCTTGTATGACCTTGTCTAACCTTGAATGACCTTGCCTGACCTTGCCTGACCTTGTCTGACCTTGCCTAACCTTGTCTGACCTTCCCTGACCTTGCATGACCTTGTATGACCTTGCATGACCTTGCATGACCTAACCTAACCTAACTTAACCTAACCTAACCTAACTTACCTAACCAAACCTAACCTAACCTAACCTAACCTTACCTAACCTAACCTCACCAAACCTAACCTAACCTAACCTAACCGTACCTAACCTAACCTAACCTAACCTAACCTAACCTAACCTAACCTTACCTAACCGAACCTAACCTGACCTTGCCTTACCTTGCCTGACCTTGTCTGACCTTGTCTGACCTTGCCTGACCTTGCATGACCTTGCCTGACCTTGTATGACCTTGCATGACCTATCATGACATTGTCTGACCTTGCCTGACCTTGCCTGACTTTGTATGACCTTGCATGACCTTGTCCGACCTTCTATGACCTTGCATGACCTTGTATGACCTTGCATGACCTTGTTTGACCTTGCCAGACCTAGCATGACATTGTCTGACCTTGCCTGACCTTACCTGACCTTGTCTGACCTTGTCTGACCTTGTCTGACCCCTTCTGACCTTGTCTGACATTGCTTGACCTTGTCTGACCTTGTCTGACTTTGCCTAACCTAACCTAACCTAACCTAACCTAACCCTACCTAACCTAACCTAACCTAACCCAACCTAACCTAACCTAACCTAACCTAACCTTACCTAACCTAACCTAACCTAACCTAACCTCACCAAACCTAACCTAACCTAACCTAACCTAACCTAACCTCACCTAACTTAACCAAACCTAACCTAACCTAACCTCACCTAACCTTACCTAAACTAACCTGACCATGCATGACCTTGCATGACCTTGCATGACCTTGCTTGACCTTGTCTGACCTTGTCTGACCTTGCCTTACCTTGTCTGACCTTGTCTGACCTTGTCTGACCTTGCCTGACCTTGCATGACCTTGTATGACCTTGTCTGACCTTGCTTAACCTTGCCTAACCTAACCTTACCTAACCTAACCTAACCTAACCAAACCTAACCTAACCTAACCTAACCTAACCTCACCAAATCTAACCTAACCTAACCTAACCGTACCTAACCTTACCTAACCTAACCTAACCTAACCTAACCTAACCTAACCTAACCTCAACTAATCTAACCTAACCTAACCTAACCTAACCTAACCTAACCTGACCATGCATGACCTTGCATGACTTTGCTTGACCTTGTCTGACCTTGTCTGACCTTGTCTGACCTTGCCTGACCTTGTCTGACCTAGCCCGACCTTGCCTGACCTTGACTGACCTCGCCTGACCTTGCCTGACCTTGTCTGACATTGCCTGACCTTGCATGACCTTGTATGACCTTGCATGACCTTGCATGAACTTGCCCGACCTTGTATGACCTTGCCTGACCTTTCCTGACCTTGTCTGACCTTGTCTGACCTTGTCTGACTTTGCATGACCTTGCCTGACCTTGTCTGACCTTGCCTGACCTTGACTGACCTTGCCTGACCTTGCCTGACCTTGTCTGACCTTGCCTGACCATGCCTGACCTTGCCTGATCTTGCCTGACCTTGCCAGACCTTGCCTGACCTTGCCTGACCTTGTATGACATTGTCTGACCTTGCATGACCTTGCCTGATATTGCCTGACCTTGTCTGACCTTGCCTGACCTTGCCTGACATTGGCTGACCTTGTCTGACGTTGTCTAACCTTGCCTGACCTTGCATGACCTTGTATGACCTTGTCTGACCTTGCATGACCTTGCCTGACCTTACCAGACCTTGCATGACATTGTCTGACCTTGCCTGACCTTACCTGACCTTGCCTGACCTTGTCTGACCTTGTCTGACCTCGTCTGACCTTGTCTGACCTTGCTTGACCTTGTCTGACCTTGTCTGACCTTGCCTAACCTTGCCTAACCTAACCTAACCTAACCTAACCTAACCTTACCTAACCTAACCTCACCTAACTTAACCTAACCTTACCTTACCTAACCTAACCTAACCTAACCTAACCTAACCTAACCTAACATAACCTTACCTAACCTAACCTAACCTAACCTAACCTAACCTAACCTAACCTCACCTAACCTAACCTAAACTAACCTGACCATGCATGACCTTGCTTGACCTTGTCTGACCTTGTCTGACCTTGCCTTACCTTGCCTGACCTTGTCTGACCTTGCAGGACCTTGCCTGACCTTGCCTGACCTTGCCAGACCTAACCTGACCTTGCCTGACCTTGTCTAACCTTGTCTGACCTCGTCTGACCTTGTCTGACCTTGCTTGACCTTGTCTGACCTTGGCTAACCTTGCTTAACCTTGCCTTACCTAACCTAACCTAACCTTACCTAACCTAACCTAACCTAACCTAACCTAACCTAACCTAACCTAACCTAACCTAACCTAACCGTACCTAACCTTACCTAACCTTACCTAACCTAACCTAACCTAACCTAACCTTACCTAACCTAACCTAACCTAACCTAACCTAACCTAACCTAACCTGACCATGCATAACCTTGCATGACCTTGCATGACCTTGCTTGACCTTGTCTGACCTTATTTGACCTTGCTTTACCTTGCCTGACCTTGTCTGACCTTGCCTGACCTTGCATGACCTTGTATGACCTTGTCTGACCTTGCATGACCTTGCCTGACCTTGCATGACCTTGTGTGACCTTGCATGACCTTGCCTGACCTTGCCTGACCTTTTCTGACCTTGTCTGACCTTGCCTGACCTTGCATGACCTTGTATGACCTTGTCTGACATTGCATGACCTTGCCTGACCTTGCCAGACCTTGCATGACATTGTCTGACCTTTCCTGACCTTACCTGACCTTGCCTGACCTTGTCTAACCTTGTCTGACCTCATCTGACCTTGTCTGACCTTGCTTGACCTTGTCTGACCTTGTCTGACCTTCCTTAACCTTGCCTCACCTAACCTAACCTAACTTAACCTAACCTAACCTAACTTACCTAACCAAACCTAACCTAACCTAACCTAACCTTACCTAACCTAACCTCACCAAACCTAACCTAACCTAACCTAACCTAACCTAACCTAACCTAACCTAACCTAACCTAACCTAACCTAACCTAACCTAACCTAACCTAACCTAACCTAACCTAACCTAACCTAACCTAACCTAACCTAACCTAACCTAACCTAACCTAACCTAACCTAACCTAACCTAACCTAACCTAACCTAACCTAACCTAACCTAACCTAACCTAACCTAACCTAACCTAACCTAACCTAACCTAACCTAACCTAACCTAACCTAACCTAACCTAACCTAACCTAACCTAACCTAACCTAACCTAACCTAACCTAACCTAACCTAACCTAACCTAACCTAACCTAACCTAACCTAACCTAACCTAACCTAACCTAACCTAACCTAACCTAACCTAACCTAACCTAACCTAACCTAACCTAACCTAACCTCACCAAACCTAACCTAACCTCACCAAACCTAACCTAACCTAACCTAACCGTACCTAACCTAACCTAACCTAACCTAACCTAACCTAACCTAACCTTACCTAACCGAACCTAACCTGACCTTGCCTTACCTTGCCTGACCTTGTCTGACCTTGTCTGACCTTGCCTGACCTTGCATGACCTTGCCTGACCTTGTATGACCTTGCATGACCTATCATGACATTGTCTGACCTTG
The DNA here is from genome assembly GCA_947568835.1 of Protonemura montana. Classification (NCBI taxonomy): domain Eukaryota; kingdom Metazoa; phylum Arthropoda; class Insecta; order Plecoptera; family Nemouridae; genus Protonemura; species Protonemura montana. The sequence goes on along the minus strand of OX387602.1, from coordinate 32,501,985 downwards.
CCTGACCTTGCCTGACTTTGTATGACCTTGCATGACCTTGTCCGACCTTGTATGACCTTGCATGACCTTGTATGACCTTGCATGACCTTGTTTGACCTTGCCAGACTTAGCATGACATTGTCTGACCTTGCCTGACCTTACCTGACCTTGTCTGACCTTGTCTGACCCCTTCTGACCTTGTCTGACATTGCTTGACCTTGTCTGACCTTGTCTGACTTTGCCTAACCTAACCTAACCTAACCTAACCTAACCCTACCTAACCTAAACTAACCCAACCTAACCTAACCTAACCTAACCTAACCTAACCTAACCTAACCTAACCTAACCTAACCTCACCAAACCTAACCTAACCTAACCTAACCTAACCTAACCTCACCTAACTTAACCAAACCTAACCTAACCTAACCTCACCTAACCTTACCTAAACTAACCTGACCATGCATGACCTTGCATGACCTTGCATGACCTTGCTTGACCTTGTCTGACCTTGACTGACCTTGCCTTACCTTGTCTGACCTTGTCTGACCTTGTCTGACCTTGCCTGACCTTGCATAACCTTGTATGACCTTGTCTGACCTTGCTTAACCTTGCCTAACCTAACCTTACCTAACCTAACCTAACCTAACCAAACCTAACCTAACCTAACCTAACCTAACCTCACCAAATCTAACCTAACCTAACCTAACCGTACCTAACCTAACCTAACCTAACCTAACCTAACCTAACCTAACCTAACCTAACCTCAACTAATCTTACCTAACCTAACCTAACCTAACCTAACCTAACCTGACCATGCATGACCTTGCATGACTTTGCTTGTCCTTGTCTGACCTTGTCTGACCTTGTCTGACCTTGCCTGACCTTGTCTGACCTAGCCCGACCTTGCCTGACCTTGACTGACCTCGCCTGACCTTGCCTGACCTTGTCTGACATTGCCTGACCTTGCATGACCTTATATGACCTTGCATGACCTTGCATGAACTTGCCCGACCTTGTATGACCTTGCCTGACCTTTCCTGACCTTGTCTGACCTTGTCTGACCTTGTCTGACTTTGCATGACCTTGCCTGACCTTGCCTGACCTTGCCTGACCTTGACTGACCTTGCCTGACCTTGCCTGACCTTGTCTGACCTTGCCTGACCATGCCTGACCTTGCCTGACCTTGCCTGACCTTGCCAGACCTTGCCTGACCTTGCCTGACCTTGTATGACATTGGCTGACCTTGCATGACCTTGCCTGATATTGCCTGACCTTGTCTGACCTTGCCTGACCTTGCCTGACATTGGCTGACCTTGTCTGACGTTGTCTAACCTTGCCTGACCATGCATGACCTTGTATGACCTTGTCTGACCTTGCATGACCTTGCCTGACCTTACCAGACCTTGCATGACATTGTCTGACCTTGCCTGACCTTACCTGACCTTGCCTGACCTTGTCTGACCTTGTCTGACCTCGTCTGACCTTGTCTGACCTTGCTTGACCTTGTCTGACCTTGTCTGACCTTGCCTAACCTTGCCTAACCTAACCTAACCTAACCTAACCTAACCTAACCTTACCTAACCTAACCTCACCTAACTTAACCTAACCTTACCTTACCTAACCTAACCTAACCTAACCTAACCTAACCTAACCTAACATAACCTTACCTAACCTAACCTAACCTAACCTAACCTAACCTAACCTAACCTCACCTAACCTAACCTTAACTAACCTGACCATGCATGACCTTGCATGACCTTGCATGACCTTGCTTGACCTTGTCTGACCTTGTCTGACCTTGCCTTACCTTGCCTGACCTTGTCTGACCTTGCAGGACCTTGCCTGACCTTGCCTGACCTTGCCAGAATTAACCTGACCTTGCCTGACCTTGTCTAACCTTGTCTGACCTCGTCTGACCTTGTCTGACCTTGCTTGACCTTGTCTGACCTTGGCTAACCTTGCTTAACCTTGCCTTACCTAACCTAACCTAACCTTACCTAACCTAACCTAACCTAACCGTACCTAACCTTACCTAACCTTACCTAACCTAACCTAACCTAACCTAACCTTACCTAACCTAACCTCACCTAACCTAACCTAACCTAACCTAACCTGACCATAGATGACCTTGCATGACCTTGCATGACCTTGCTTGACCTTGTCTGACCTTATTTGACCTTGCTTTACCTTGCCTGACCTTGTCTGACTTTGTCTGACCTTGCCTGACCTTGCATGACCTTGTATGACCTTGTCTGATCTTGCATGACCTTGCCTGACCTTGCATGACCTTGTGTGACCTTGCATGACCTTGCATGACCTTGCCTGACCTTTTCTGACCTTGTCTGACCTTGCCTGACCTTGCATGACCTTGTATGACCTTGTCTGACATTGCATGACCTTGCCTGACCTTGCCAGACCTTGCATGACATTGTCTGACCTTGCCTGACCTTACCTGACCTTGCCTGACCTTGTCTAACCTTGTCTGACCTCGTCTGACCTTGTCTGACCTTGCTTGACCTTGTCTGACCTTGTCTGAAATTCCTTAACCTTGCCTAACCTAACCTAACCTAACTTAACCTAACCTAACCTAACTTACCTAACCAAACCTAACCTAACCTAACCTAACCTTACCTAACCTAACCTCACCAAACCTAACCTAACCTAACCTAACCGTACCTAACCTAACCTAACCTAACCTAACCTAACCTAACCTAACCTTACCTAACCGAACCTAACCTGACCTTGCCTTACCTTGCCTTACCTTGCCTGACCCTGTCTGACCTTGCCTGACCTTGCATGACCTTGCCTGACCTTGTATGACCTTGCATGACCTTGCCTGACCTTGCCGTACCTTTTCTGACCTTGTCTGACCTTGCCTGACCTTGCCTGACCTTGTATGACCTTGCATGACCTTTTCCGACCTTGTATGACCTTGCATGACCTTGTATGACCTTGCATGACCTTGTATGACCTTGCCAGACCTAGCATGACATTGTCTGACCCCTTCTGACCTTGTCTGACATTGCTTGACCTTGTCTGACCTTGTCTGACTTTGCCTAACCTAACCTAACCTAACCTAACCCAACCCTACCTAACCTAACCTAACCCAACCTAACCTAACCTAACCTAACCTAACCTAACCTAACCTAACCTAACCTAACCTCACCAAACCTAACCTAACCTAACCTAACCTAACCTAACCTCACCTAACTTAACCAAACCTAACCTAACCTAACCTAACCTAACCTAACCTAACCTAACCTAACCTAACCTAACCTAACCTAACCTAACCTAACCTAACCTAACCTAACCTAACCTGACCTTGCATGACCTTGCATGACCTTGCATGACCTTGCATGACCTTGCATGACCTTGCATGACCTTGCATGACCTTGCTTGACCTTGATGTGCCGCTAGATGGCAATAATGCAGATACTTCTGATTGATTTTCTCGGTGCAGACTGCGGCGGTCACGTGGAGGACTTCGGAGGAGCGATCACGATGATGGACATGGTCGACCACGGCGTCAAAAACTTTGACTGTATCTGGTTGATTCGACCGCCCAAAAGTTTCATTCATCTCAAGACTCACCTCTACCTCAAGGTAAGGCTAGGTCAGACAAGGTCAGACAAGGTCAGGCAAGGTAAGACAAGGTCAGGCAAGGTCAGGCAAGGTCAGACAAGGTCAGGCAAGGTCATACAAGGTCAGACAAGGTCAGGCAAGGTCATACAAGGACAGACAAGGTCAGGCAAGGTCAGGCAAGGTCAGGCAAGGGCAGACAAGGTCAGGCAAGGTCAGGCAAGGTCAGGCAAGGTCAGACAAGGTCATACAAGGTCAGACAAGGTCAGACAAGGTCAGACAAGGTCATACAAGGACAGACAAGGTCAGACAAGGTCAGAGAAGGTCAGACAAGGTCAGACAAGGTCAGACAAGGTCAGACAAGGTCAGACAAGGTCAGGCAAGTTCAGACAAGGTCAGACAAGGTCAGACAAGGTCAGACAAGGTCAGACAAGGTCAGACAAAGTTAGACAAGGTCAGACAAGGTCAGACAAGGTCAGGCAAGGTCAGACAAGGTCAGGCAAGGTCAGACAAGGTCAGACAAGGTCAGGCAAGGTCAGGCTAGGTCAGAAAAGGTCAGACATAGTCAGACAAGATCAGACAAGGTCATACAAGGTCAGACAAGGTCAGACAAGGTCAGACAAGGTCAGACAAGGACAGGCAAGGTCAGACAAGGTCAGGCAAGGTCATGCAAGGTTATGTTACTTTATGTTAGGTTAGGCTAGGTTAGATTAGGTTACGTTACGTTACTTTATGTTATGATACGATACGTTTGGTTTTGGTAGGTTGATTGCATACTCTTGTTACGTCCGGTAGGTGGCGTCGTTCCTCGAGATGGCTGGCAGCACGGAGCTGCAAGTTCTTCAGGGCCTAACGTCAGAGCAACCTGCGCTGGAGACGCTGCGCCTGCCAGCTGCGCAGTCGCAGCCTCGTAGCCGCGAGCTCGTCATCCCAGCAGACATCGGGTTCTATGTTAGCCTCCGTGGGGCGTTCGGTCCTGCGTCACGCGTTGCCATCGTTTACGCTTCATTTAGCTACGCAGGTTTGGCTACGCCTTTCTTAGCTACGTCGCCCTTAGCCACGCCTCCCTTAGCAACGCCTCTCTTAGCAACGCCTTTCTTAGCCACGCCTCCCTTAGCAACGCCTCTCTTAGCCACGTCTCCCTTAGCCACGTCTCCCTTAGCAACGCCTCCCTTAGCAACGCCTCGCTTAGCAACGCCTCCCTTAGCAACGCCTCGCTTAGCAACGCCTCCCTTAGCAACGCCTCGCTTAGCAACGCCTCCCTTAGCAACGCCTCCCTTAGCAACGCCTCGCTTAGCAACGCCTCGCTTAGCAACGCCTCGCTTAGCAACGCCTCCCTTAGCAACGCCTCCCTTAGCAACGCCTCGCTTAGCAACGCCTCGCTTAGCAACGCCTCGCTTAGCAACGCCTCGCTTAGCAACGCCTCGCTTAGCAACGCCTCCCTTAGCAACGCCTCTCTTAGCAACGCCTCGCTTAGCAACGCCTTTCCTATCCAACTTTGTGCACCCTTCGGCTGCGGTTTGCGAGCAAATTGTGAAAATGTGAACGCAATGCAGTTCGTGCAGTGAAATATGCAACCGGAAGTCACGTTGGTAGTCAAAGTATCAGACTGACCTTGGAGATTTGTCTTAAACTGGCAGTAATCTTTTAACTGGCGATTGTCAAACTGGATTAAATTGTTTCACTGTTTTAACATTTAAAAATATGAATCATCAAATTAGATGACGAGATCCCGAGCAAATAAAGCAAAGCTTCTGTTTGTTTCTTTTTTCTTTAGATTGTTTTACTGGGGCCGACTTTCTCTGTCAAAATCATCGCTGTATTCCAGTGCAACTCAGCTGCGACGGATTCGATCACTGCGGGGACAACAGCGACGAGCCGACCTCCTGCACGCGAGGTCAGTTCCCACCCTCCAATAGTTCCCACCCTCCAATAGTTCCCACCATCCAATAGTTCCCACCCTCCAATAGTTCCCACCCTCCAATAGTTCCCACCCTCCAATAGTTCCCACCCTCCAATAGTTCCCACCATCCAATAGTTCCCACCCTCCAATAGTTCCCACCCTCCAATAGTTCCCACCCTCCAATAGTTCCCACCCTCCAATAGTTCCCACCCTCCAATAGTTCCCACCCTCCAATAGTTCCCACCCTCCAATAGTTCCCACCCTCCAATAGTTCCCACCCTCCAATAGTTCCCACCATCCAATAGTTCCCACCCTCCAATAGTTCCCACCCTCCAATAGTTCCCACCCTCCAATAGTTCCCACCCTCCAATAGTTCCCATCCTCCAATAGTTCCCATGCTGCGTCAGTTTTGAACAAAAACTATTTCAACTGGGTTTTGAATGCTAAGTGAAGAACAACTAAATTTCCCAACGTTTGGTAACTTGTACCTGTTACTTTATCAAGGGTAAGAGCAGTCCTGACAATTTTCCAATAACAAAAGAACCACACAAAATTATAACAATTACCAAGTTCAAGCTTCCTAAATGCATCTAAATAAAATAATCAGGGTCAATAATTTAAAAACTAATGTATTTGTATTTTGCTATGTATTTGCTTCTAAAGACAGTCCGATGCTTCTTGTTGTTGTTGTTGTTGTTGTTGCTGTGCAGATTCGGGACTCGAACCAAGGGACCGGCGCTGGTACGCCCACACGCCGAACTATTACTTCCCGAAGAACGAGCGGTTCCCGGACCTAAAGACGGCCACCGCAGTCTTCGTGGCGAGCAGCTTGGGTAGGAACATTCCACACCAACAGCTTTCAGTGAACACCGCCTTCTAGGCTTGGTACTAGCGTTGAGTGCAGGTTCAAGGTAGAGAAACAACGTCAATGTTACAGTCTCTGCGTGAAAGATGGCCGCCAAATGACTACCTTACCGACAAAAATGCAGAGTACAGGAACATCACGTTAAGTGGAGCCACTGTCGTATGAAATTTAATTTCGATATTTCTCGTAGGTTGACTCGCTTTTGAGACTTTTCATGCTCAAAAAATCTCCATCAATGTTTACCTCAACGATTGATAAACACGTAACGATATTAAAACGCGAGTTAACCATTTATAACTTAAATGATATAATCTATCAGTGTACAGTTGATTTGTATGAACCATGCTAACAGACTTGCAGCAGAAACACAACTTAATGCATACACATTTATACAATTAAATAATCCTAACTTTTAATAATATGGCTGTTAATAATTCATTGTTGTTTTGAAAAGATAATCAGCAGGATATGCTTAAAAAAAACATCTTACGTAAAAAAATCCCTTCTTGAATTATTAAGGGTTGAATTTGAAGGGAGCTTCTTATGCCCCGTGTCTCATTCTAGGCATGGTGCTTCTCATCTCTGCTCTGGTCATTCTTCTCTACCACATGGGCAACCGCGCTCGACAGCAGCGCGATCTTCAGAGTCAACTGCAAACCATCAGCGAGCTGCTGGGTGAGGTTTGGTTAGGTTAGGTTAGGTTAGGTTAGGTTAGGTTAGGTTAGGTTAGGTTAGGTTAGGTTAGGTTAGGTTAGGTTAGGTTAGGTTAGGTTAGGTTAGGTTAGGTTTGGTTAGGTTAGGTTAGGTTAGGTTAGGTTAGGTTAGGTTAGGTTAGGTTAGGTTAGGTTAGGTTAGGTTAGGTTAGGTTAGGTTCAGTTAGGTTAGGTTAGGTTAGGTTTGGTTAGGTTTGGTTAGGTTTGGTGAGGTTTGGTTAGGTTAGGTTTGGTTAGGTTTGGTGAGGTTTGGTTAGGTTAGGTTAGGTTAGGGCAGCGACTGGTTAGGTTAGGTTAAATCAGCTGCTGGTTTCAAAACACCCGTCACAGTGCTCGACCTTTCCATCAGATGGCGCGCACAACTCCAGTGGCGGACCGCCTCCCGACGACCCACCCACCTACGAGGCTCCACCCGGATACGACGAGATCATCAAAGTGGGTCTGGAGCCGACTGCAAGCCTGCGCAGGCGCCGCAGACGTCGCAGCCGTTCGTCACCCGCAGCGCCGAGCAAGAGCTTGTCGCTACCACCACCAGGATCGCCCATCAGTCGCAGCTGTCAAACTACACCCTACCCAGAGTCACCACCGCCGCCCTATCTGCCACCGCCACCTCCACCGCCGCCCGAACAGCAGCTGTCAGTCGCCAGGTAGAGTTGATATCGCATGAAGAACGAGGCAGACTCAAATATTTGATAAATCCTCCTCCTGGGATCATTCCATATCAAGTGCCCGTCACTCAAAACCTTCACTATCAGGTCATTCCATATCAAGTGCCCGTCACTCAAAACCTTCACTATCAGGTCATTCCATATCAAGTGCCCGTCACTCAAAACCTTCACTATCAGGTCATTCCATATCAAGTGCCCGTCACCCAAAACATTAAGTATCTCAGAATTTGATGAAATTTTCAGGATGTTTAGAACACCAGAAATAAAATTCCATTCTTGAATTTTTATCCCATACGCCTAGCGGTTTGCCCGTGGCAGGGGATGGAAAAACCAAATATTGTTGACCAACCCGATTGCCCGAAATGACCAACTTCTCCTCGCCAGGGCTTCCTGGCTGCGATTCGGAGATCTGGACGAAGACGACGAGATGCCTCCAACGGCGTCCCTAGCGGCATCCCACGCGGCGTCCCACGTGACGTCCTACGCGGCGTCTCCTACAACGTCCCACACTCCCGACAACCACCTGACCATGAGCCAATGCCTTCAAATCCTCTCAGACTCCGAGGATGAGTTGACCAATCAACGCGTTATCGAACAAACACTCAACGACGCTCAACGCGCAGCTCCAGACGCTCAACTCACGCGCTTCGTTCTCTCTCTGCGCGATGTTGCCGCGCAGCGTGCGCAGTCGAGTAGGATGTTAACTGAGATGGCGCGCGCAGCCGTCGAGTCGGCGCGGGCGAGTCGCGGTGGGGGGGAAGCAATGGGGGGGATAATGGGCTTGGGACATGAGGCACCTGACATGGGAGATGGGACACGGGACATGGGGGATGGAACACGGGACATGGGACATGAGGCACATGACATGGGACATGAGGCACATGACATGGGACATGAGGCACATGACATGGGACATGAGGCACATGACATGGGACATGAGGCACATGACATGGGACATGGGTCTCATGAAGGAACCGGGTCTTGCAGATGTCAGGGTGCTTGTGGTTGCGCTACTCGAGTGGAAAGCGACGATGAGTTGAATGCGTTCAGCCGCCGTCTCTCTATGTAAAAGTGTTCAGATGAAATCTTATTTAAATTGCAAACGCTTGCAATGTGCGGGCATTACGTTTTGAGACAGTTATTGTGTTGATAATAATAAAATATGTAAAGGTTGTCCATGTGACGGTTCTTTATTTAATTCTGCTTGTCATGTAATTAGGTTTTGTGCTTCAATTGTTGTACTTTCAAGACCCGATGCTTGAGAATAAACAAAGGAAATAAACGAGAAAAACACTTGTTCGCCGGGAAGTTTGAAAATGAACCAGGAAATGATGAAGGAACAATAAATCTCGCAGTTTAATTCTTCTGTTTATTATGAAAGGTTTCTATTGGTAGTTGTTTTATTGCAAACAATAGCAATAAAGTCTTAAGTCTTTGTCTTCGATACATTGACCGTCGGCACCGATCGAGTTTATTCGACTCACCATACCGAGCACCTCGTACCTGCGCTCTACCACCCAGTGGCGTACAGTGGCGTCCATTAGAGCCATACCTGGCTTGGTATCGAACACTACAACGTAGTCGTTTACCTTGACGCCCTCCACAGCCTTGACGGTCACCACATGGGCCTTGACGATATCCCCAGCCTTGACGCTCTCTCCAGCCTTGACGGTCACCCCTTTGGCGTTGACGCCCACCCCATGGGCGTTGACTCCCTTCTCAGCATTGACGCCCACCCCTTGGGCGTTGACTCCCTTCTCAGCCTTGACCCCCACCCCAGTCTTGACGCCCAAGGGATGGGCGTTGACTCGCGCACTAAACACTTGATTCAACTCCAGACGGGCGCAAGGCCGTGAAGTCGTTATGTTGCCGAGTCTGGCAAGTCTTGAGTTAACATGAGCGATCGCCGCCTCCACGGCGCCCGTCACGACGTCGTCCGAAGTCGACGTCGGCACCTGCGTCGCGCATGTGCACCTGGAACCGGAAGTGACGTCATGATGGGTCGGGCTCATAGGATGACAGCCGTCAGTGAGCTGGGCACGGTGGGTTGGGGACAGAGTCGATGAAAGTCATGGCATTAAATCGTAGATTGATTTGATTTCGAGTTCAATTTAAGTGCAATGAAAGTCAGTAATTGCCGAAAGTTGCAGAAAGAGAAACTAAATTGACCCTGATTATTTTATTTAGATGCATTTAGGAAGCTTGAACTTGGTAATTGTTATAATTTTGTGTGGTTCTTTTGTTATTGGAAAATTGTCAGGACTGCTCTTACCCTTGATAAAGTAACAGGTACAAGTTACAAAACGTTGGGAAATTCAGTTGTTCTTCACTTAGCATTGAAAACCCAGTTGAAATAGTTTTTGTTAAAACAAGTGCTAAGTTTACATTAAGTAGACATCTTAATAAAACGTACCAATGCGTGGAAATGCCGGCCTCGACGCACGAGCGATCCTCTGGCACTGCGTCAAAGAGACTCATACAAGACGGGCACCCTTCGCTGCCGTTACTAGGCAACCCCACAGTCCCATCCAAGACATCCCTTAGCATCAGGTGCATATCAAACGGCGAGGTCAACCTATCCCCATTGTCCACCAGATTCTGGTAAGCCTCCGGATATCGCTCCCGGAACCAAAACGGCACCCAAACAAACGCAAACGGAAGTCGCTCTTCCAGCCAACCGACATACGTCTCGCGAATCTTCCCGAAACGTGCACCATGATCGCTGAAGAAGACCACCAGCGAATCATTGAGAGCACCAGTAGCTTCCAACTCGTGGAAGAACTCGAAGAACGGTACGTCCATGACAGCCGGGGTATTGTAGTTATTATGACTGAAATTGTTGAGCCAGAGCAAAGCGAACAAGCCGGCGCTGGAATTGCGAGCGGCAACTAGCTCAAGAGTATACTTCAAAAAGTGGTTTGTAGTTCTCGTAGATTCCAGACAGGTAATCAAACTGTCTGTTTTGTGTACTGACAGCTTTTTGACCGCTTCTACCATCAAAGGATGTAAATAGTAATCTGTGGGCTGGTTTTTGAATCCTTTTGTCATATAATTGAATGTGCTGAGCAGGTGTTCGTCTTCCAGATACGCCGTCGAGTATCCTTTTGCTTTAAACTGCTTCCATATAAAGGGACAATGGTCGTAGCCCGTCTTTTTTGACTGCGGTAGTGCGCAGCTAGCCTTGCGCAGCTGTGACATGTCCTTGCCTGTCAACACGGCCATCAGGTTCGGTAGGGTATTGTCGCCGACCTTGTTGTAGCCGCGCAGCTCAAGCCAGCCGTGCGCGGCCAGATGCGCGGTCGTGCGCGGCATTGAGCGCAGCATGTTGAGCCGGGACATGGAGTCGATGCCGAGTAGGAGGACGCTCAGTTGACGCTCTTCTGTTTGGGTGCTGGGATGGGTGTTATGTCGAGGTTGGACCACGGCGTGGACGTTCGAGTAGAGTTTTTTGTTGGAATGTTTCTTGTCCGTGCAGACCACGTGGACGAGGTCGATGTGCGGGGCTAAGATGGCGCTGGATGTGAAGTTCACGCAGCTGCTCTCGCTGCGGATGAAAGATAATATATTAATTGTGTTTAACTTAGCACTGTTTTGACATCTGGCCATGCGGCACTGGTCTAATGGCGTCGGTGAATGAGAGGTTGATGATGAAACTAAACTAGTCTAGAAGGGAGGAGGGAAAACCGGTGCCGGCACGTAGCCTACTCCTGTCGAAGACCAAGGGGACCACCGGCTTAACGTCCCTTCCGAAGGAGGGTACAACGGGAACAATGTTTATGATGGTATCAGGTATCAGGGTTGCTATGGACTCACTTGTTGCTGGTATCTGAGACCCTACTAACGACAGAGTAACAACAGCGCAGGTTCTTGACAGGGACCACGTAATGCTTGACAACGGCAACATCGACCAGCAGCGTCTGTCTTCCATCCTCCGACCTCACCGTGTAGGTGAGCGGGGCAAAACGGGAACAAATCAGCTGATTTCCCCCGCGCAGGTACTTCCGGATGCTCTCGTGTCGTGGGTCTACATCCGGTATGTGACAGCGTCGACTTGCCACCAGAAGGCCGTGGTTTGGTCGGTCTGCATTGCTGGCTGCCGAGGTGTAGGCGTAGCGAAGGGTGGGTCGGAGGGGCGTGGCTAGGGAGTACAAACCCAAGGCTAGTACCACGAGGGCGGCGCTTGCTAAACGCAGGAATCTTCTGACGTTTAGAGGGCTGTGAGGCGTTGACAACTGCATCGCTAGCTGTCAGACAGAGGAATGACAAGTCTTTGATTCTTGGCAGTGAATTGGGACATGTTTACACAGAGCAGCGGCTGAAAGCGCAGTTGTAAAATCACTTATGGAGCGGTCGACTGCATTGGTTTGTATTTTGTATGTGCTTTATCAACAAAGTGCAATCATTTGAGACATATAAGTCGAGTTACTTCAGCTCAGTAGAGTGTTTGTAAGACACAGTGGCGTACCGTGTGTTGTCGTCATTAACCTTTTAATAAAATTCCTTGACGTGGTTTCCCTGGTAACCGCGTGGGTCGGACAGTCAATATGTCGAGTAGACATGAGTCTAAAAACAATCACAATTTTAGCCAATTTACGCTGATTTTGGCGAAGCTTTTGTGGTTGATTCTAAATCAAAAATTTTCAAAAATTTTTCTCCATCCCAAGCCTAGACGAGATCACGCAGTTGATTCCGAGCGATCTTTGATATTTGCAAATGCGTTTTAAATGTATGGTTGTGAAAAATCGTCGTATTTTGACAAATTTTCTGGTTTTCAAGCATTAAATCGATATGATTTTGTTGCGTACGCGACCGTAGATACAACGCGCTCATGTTGACAGTAATTTAAACCCAGTTTTGCATCAGAAAATACCCAACAAATATGTACAAAAATAGTTCCACGATTGTTTTCTCGTGATGTTTCACATTTTTAACCATGCAGAAAGTGTTGCATTGCATTTCACTTTCACACATCGTCGTTCAATTTCGAATAAGAATTAACCACAAAAGCTTTGCCAAAATCAGCGTAAATTGGCTAAAATTGTGATTGTTTTTAGACTCATGTCTACTCGACATATTGATATTGACACTTTCATGATTTCATTCCATCGACCGATTGCCCGACCCACGCGGTAACCGGGGAAACCACGTCAAGGGATTTGTTTACTAATTGTTGACAATAATACGGTAAATATAAGTCAAGTTACCTCAGCTCAGCAGATTGTTTGTATATCCCAGTGGCGTACCGTGCTTGTATGTCCCAGTGGCGTAATCATCGAGTTCGATTATAGATTCGTTAGATAAATTGAAATGAAAAGCACGAACTGACGTCGGTTTCAATCGCTTGATGCGTGAAATCGATCAAAAGTCTGAACCCGCGACAGGCGCCGCGACGCATGACGACGACGCCGACGCCTTGCTCGGTGCAGCGACGCTCGGACACTGCGAGGCGTCGCGGCGCGCTATCGACGTCGCGACGTCGCGGCACATGCGCTGACGCCGTGACCTCTGTTTCCCCCTCCCCCCGCCTCCCACACAAACACATGCGAGAATATTTGATATTATTTTTACAAATAGTTGCTAATTTTTTGTGCCCGTATTTGTTTTCGTTGACTTTTCCTTCACAAATGTTTGACTTAATTTTGTCAAAGTTGGCAGCATTGAGTCGATCTGTACAATGAATCGACTCAATGTTGGCAGCATTGAGTCGATCTGTACAATGAATCGACTTCACGTTTTACCAACAAACACAATATCGCTACGCTCATCCCACAACGTGACTCATGAAAAGGTGAGTTCAGTTTACTCACATGTGAAGCTTCATCCGTGACAATGTTGCTCGCCTGTCTTGCAATGTTGATCTGCTAGAAGCTTAACAAGTCTTATCACCTTGACTTCCGTTTCATTATCAACACCCGAGGAGATGACATCAGGACTACCAGTGGTGTGCGATCACACATCAAGCTAAACCAGCAAGCGGTGGATGGGAGGGAGCTGAAACCAGCAAGCGGAGGATGGGAGGGAGCTGAAACCAGCAAGCGGTGGATGGGAGGGAAGCTGAAACCAGCAAGCGGAGGATGGAAGGAAGCTGAAACCAGCAAGCGATGGATGGGAGGGAAGCTGAAACCAGCAAGCGGTGGATGGGAGGGAAGCTGAAACCAGCAAGCGATGGATGGGAGGGAGCTGAAACCAGCAAGCGGTGGATGGAAGGGAAGCTGAAACCAGCAAGCGATGGATGGGAGGGAAGCTGAAACCAGCAAGCGGTGGATGGGAGGGAAGCTGAAACCAGCAAGCGATGGATGGGAGGGAGCTGAAACCAGCAAGCGGTGGATGGAAGGGAAGCTGAAACCAGCAAGCGATGGATGGGAGGGAAGCTGAAACCAGCAAGCGGTGGATGGGAGGGAAGCTGAAACCAGCAAGCGATGGATGGGAGGGAAGCTGAAACCAGCAAGCGATGGATGGGAAGGAGCTGAAACCAGCAAGCGGTGGATGGGAGGAAGCTGAAACCAGCAAGCGGTGGATGGGAGCTGAAACCAGCAAGCGATGGATGGGAGGGAAGCTGAAACCAGCAAGCGGTGGATGGAAGCTGAAACCAGCAAGCGGTGGATGGGAGCTGAAACCAGCAAGCGGTGGATGGGAAGGAAGCTGAAACCAGCAAGCGGTGGATGGAAGCTGAAACCAGCAAGCGGTGGATGGGAAGGAAGCTGAAACCAGCAAGCGGTGGATGGAAGGGAGCTGAAACCAGCAAGCGGTGGATGGAGGCTGTAACCAGCAAGCGGTGGATGGGAGCTGAAACCAGCAAGCGGTGGATGGGAGCTGAAACCAGCAAGCGGTGGATGGAAGCTGAAACCAGCAAGCGGTGGATGGGAGGGAAGCTGAAACCAGCAAGCGGTGGATGGGAGGGAAGCTGAAACCAGCAAGCGGTGGATGGGAGGGAAGCTGAAACCAGCAAGCGGTGGATGGGAGGGAAGCTGAAACCAGCAAGCGGAGGATGGAAGGAAGCTGAAACCAGCAAGCGATGGATGGGAGGGAAGCTGAAACCAGCAAGCGGTGGATGGGAGGGAAGCTGAAACCAGCAAGCGATGGATGGGAGGGAGCTGAAACCAGCAAGCGGTGGATGGAAGGGAAGCTGAAACCAGCAAGCGATGGATGGGAGGGAAGCTGAAACCAGCAAGCGGTGGATGGGAGGGAAGCTGAAACCAGCAAGCGATGGATGGGAGGGAGCTGAAACCAGCAAGCGGTGGATGGAAGGGAAGCTGAAACCAGCAAGCGATGGATGGGAGGGAAGCTGAAACCAGCAAGCGGTGGATGGGAGGGAAGCTGAAACCAGCAAGCGATGGATGGGAGGGAAGCTGAAACCAGCAAGCGATGGATGGGAAGGAGCTGAAACCAGCAAGCGGTGGATGGGAGGAAGCTGAAACCAGCAAGCGGTGGATGGGAGCTGAAACCAGCAAGCGATGGATGGGAGGGAAGCTGAAACCAGCAAGCGGTGGATGGAAGCTGAAACCAGCAAGCGGTGGATGGGAGCTGAAACCAGCAAGCGGTGGATGGGAAGGAAGCTGAAACCAGCAAGCGGTGGATGGAAGCTGAAACCAGCAAGCGGTGGATGGGAAGGAAGCTGAAACCAGCAAGCGGTGGATGGAAGGGAGCTGAAACCAGCAAGCGGTGGATGGAGGCTGTAACCAGCAAGCGGTGGATGGGAGCTGAAACCAGCAAGCGGTGGATGGGAGCTGAAACCAGCAAGCGGTGGATGGAAGCTGAAACCAGCAAGCGGTGGATGGGAGGGAAGCTGAAACCAGCAAGCGGTGGATGGGAGGGAAGCTGAAACCAGCAAGCGGTGGATGGGAGGGAAGCTGAAACCAGCAAGCGGTGGATGGGAGGGAAGCTGAAACCAGCAAGCGGTGGATGGAAGGGAGCTGAAACCAGCAAGCGATGGATGGGAGGAAGTTGAAACCTGCAAGCGGTGGATGGAAGCTGAAACCAGCAAGCGGTGGATGGGAGGGAAGCTGAAACCAGCAAGCGGTGGATGGGAGGGAGCTGAAACCTGCAAGCGGTGGATGGGAGGAAGTTGAAACCTGCAAGCGGTGGATGGGAAGGAGCAGGATGAAGGAAGCCTGGGAGAATGTGTGACCGAACCGGGATATGAACCCAAGACCTCCCTGTTGCCGGTCAACAAGTGGTCAACGAACGTAACTTTCATAAACTAAAAGTAAACTTGACAAGAATAATTACTTACCATTGTTCAATTAAATTGCTTGGTTTTATTGATTGTTCGAGACGCTGCTTTCATAAGACGTCAATCAAACTTGGTGATCTCGCCGCCAGATGGTCAGTACCCTTTAATTCAATGCAGTCACATGTTCCTGTCAGCTTAGATCTGGTTACATGAGGAAGGAAACAAAGTTAGACTCATGTTGAGCCCGAACCAAGTTTTATTGGTTACAAAAATACACAAATCTTCTTCTACTTCCGGTTCGTGGATCGCACTTCCGGTTGGTCCACTCTTGGCTCGGGTCACGAACTTAGCACCGAGTTTAATCTTGACCGACCAGTGGCGGAGTTGATTGTGGTAACGCAGGGCAACCTGCAACAGTGGCGTGCGAGCGTGGTTAGAGGTGGACAAACGCCTCCACTGGGGGGCGTTTAGTGGAAAACTCCAAGTGAAAGTTACGTCGCTGCGGCTTGGAAACATCTGTCAAATATTTACCAACAATTACCTGTAAAAAACAGCTGACAATTTAACAAAAACTATTTCAACTGGGTTTTGAATGCTAAGTGAAGAACAACTGAATTTCCCAACGTTTCGTAACTTGTACCTGTTACTTTATCAAGGGTAAGAGCAGTCCTGACAATTTTCCAATAACAAAAGAACCACACAAAATTATAACAATTACCAAGTTCAAGCTTCCTAAATGCATCTAAATAAAATAATCAGGGTCAATAACTTAAAAACTAATGTATTTTGTATTTTCTGAAATAAAATCCCGAACACATTAGCGTTTTTTGTGGAAAAAACACATGTGATATTCAGTTGTTCTTCACTTGGCATTGAAAATCCAGTTGAAATAGTTTTTGTTAAAACTTGTGCTAAGTTTACATCAAAAAGACATGAGTCTAAAATCAGTCAAAACTTGAAAATTTGCGTCCAGATGTCGGTGTTTGTCGAAGATAATAATAAAAGAATTAATAATAAAAAACGAGAATATTATTAAAGTGATTTGCAATTGTTGTGAGAGCTTTTATAAGACTTACGACAAACAGAACAATTGGCCTCGTCAGAAGCATCGCCACAACCATCACGTCCAGAACACAGGATCGCCGTTGACCGGCAGCGTCCGTTAGCGCAACGGAACGGACAAAACGACGCCGACGCCGACGCCGACGCCGACGCCGACGCTGGAGCGTTGCAGGAGTCGGTCGGCTCGTCACTGCCGTCGGAACATGACGTCATCGCGTTGCAGAACTCGTAACTGCAACAAACAATGGTCTTTTTTTACGAGCGAGGCTTCCGAGTTTAGTGTATTTAACATTACACTGGATGATGATGAACCTAACCTAGACTAGAAGGGAGGAGGGGAAACCCGGTGCCGGCACGTAGCCTACTCCTGTCGAAGACCAAGGGGACCACCGGCTTAACGTCCCTTCCGAAGGACGGTACAACGCGAACAACAGGATTCCTCCACAAATCCATGCTGTCGAGAGGTTGATAAGCAAGGCGAGTGAAGTTGCTGTACTAACTTTCATCCCTCCAACCTCTCTCCCGAACAGAACTGATCATGTGTATGATAGTCACCCATCCAATACCTGACCCAGCGCAGTGTTGCTTAACTTTCATCCCTCCAACCTCTCTCCCGAACAGCACTGGTCATGTGTATGATGATCACCCATCCAATACCTGACTCAGCGCAGTGTTGCTTAACTTTCTTCCCTCCAACCTCTCTCCCGAACAGAACTGGTCATGTGTATGATAGTCACCCATCCATTACCTGACCCAGCGCAGTGTTGCTTAACTTTCATCCCTCCAACCTCTCTCCCGAACAGAACTGGTCATGTGTATGATGGTCACCCATTCAATACCTGACCCAGTGCAGTTTTGCTTAACTTTCATCCCTCCAACCTCTCTCCTGAACAGAACTGGTCATGTGTATGATGGTCACCCATCCAATACCTGACCCAGTGCAGTGTTGCTTAACTTTCATCCCTCCAACCTCTCTCCCGAACAGAACTGGTCATGTGTATGATGGTCACTCATCCAATACCTGACCCAGCGCAGTGTTGCTTCACTTTCAACCCTCCAACCACTCTTGGTCCCTACCTTGGAATGCAGCTGCCATCAGAGCATTGGAAGGCATGTGGAGGACAGATCGGCCCAACACAACCCAACTCATCGGTCCCGTCTCGACAATCAGCTGCGCCGTCGCATACCGCAGCCCGCGATACACAACTCCCGTCTGCGCAGCGCAGTGCATCGCGTGCGCAGTTAACACTAGACTCGAGGTCACCTGCGCAGCGCTCGTCAGACCCATCAGCGCAGTCGCTGCGACCGTCACAGACGAAGAACCAGCTGATGCAAGCGCCGGTAGACACGCACTGGTGGTGGCAAATATAAGAACTATGTTTTATCCATGTTATTTGAGATCAGCTGGCTGGATCCTATGCTCTATCCAGGTTATTTGAGATCAGCTGGCTGGATCCTATGCTCTATCCATGTTATTTGAGATCAGCTGGCTGGATTCTATGCTCTATCCAGGTTATTTGAGATCAGCTGGCTGGATCCTATGCTCTATCCAGGTTATTTGAGATCAGCTGGCTGGATCCTATGCTCTATCCAGGTTATTTGAGATCAGCTGGCTGGATCCTATGTACTATCCAAGTTATTTGAGATCAGCTGACTGGATCCTATGCTCTATCCAGGTTATTTGAGATCAGCTGGCTGGATCCTATGCTCTATCCAGGTTATTTGAGATCAGCTGGCTGGATCCTATGCTCTATCCAGGTTATTTGAGATCAGCTGGCTGGATCCTATGCTCTATCCAGGTTATTTGAGATCAGCTGACTGGATCCTATGCTCTATCCAGGTTATTTGAGATCAGCTGGCTTGATCCTATGCTCTATCCAGGTTATTTGAGATCAGCTGGCTGGATCCTATGCTCTATCCAGGTTATTTGAGATCAGCTGGCTGGATCCTATGCTCTATCCAGGTTATTTGAGATCAGCTGACTGGATCCTATGCTCTATCCAGGTTATTTGAGATCAGCTGGCTGGATCCTATGCTCTATCCAGGTTATTTGAGATCATCTGGCTGGATCCTATGCTCTATCCAGGTTATTTGAGATCAGCTGACTGGATCCTATGCTCTATCCAGGTTATTTGAGATCAGCTGGCTGGATCCTATGCTCTATCCAGGTTATTTGAGATCAGCTGGCTGGATCCTATGCTCTATCCAGGTTATTTGAGATCAGCTGGCTGGATCCTATGCTCTATCCAGGTTATTTGAGATCAGCTGGCTGGATCCTATGTACTATCCAGGTTATTTGAGATCAGCTGACTGGATCCTATGCTCTATCCAGGTTATTTGAGATCAGCTGGCTGGATCCTATGCTCTATCCAGGTTATTTGAGATCAGCTGGCTGGATCCTATGCTCTATCCAGGTTATTTGAGATCAACTGGCTGGATCCTATGCTCTATCCAGGTTATTTGAGATCAGCTGACTGGATCCTATGCTCTATCCAGGTTATTTGAGATCAGCTGGCTGGATCCTATGCTCTATCCAGGTTATTTGAGATCAGCTGGCTGGATCCTATGCTCTATCCAGGTTATTTGAGATCAGCTGGCTTGATCCTATGCTCTATCCAGGTTATTTGAGATCAGCTGGCTGGATCCTATGCTCTATCCAGGTTATTTGAGATCAGCTGACTGGATCCTATGCTCTATCCAGGTTATTTGAGATCAGCTGACTGGATCCTATGCTCTATCCATGTTATTTGAGATCAGCTGACTGGATCCTATGCTCTATCCAGGTTATTTGAGATCAGCTGGCTGGATCCTATGCTCTATCCAGGTTATTTGAGATCAGCTGGCTGGATCCTATGCAGTATCCATGTTATTTGAGATCAGCTGACTGGATCCTACGACCTACCTGAAATGTCCCCACATGACAGCCCGTATTATCTGCTGCACACGGCTGCGTCGCGTTGCTGCGCACTGCGCAGTCACAGCGGCCGCGCGCGCAGACAGCGCCGGGGTCGGCTGCGCGGCACTGCGCATCGTCTGCGCACGGCTGACCGAGACTGAGGGCGTCTAGCGTCGCGGCGGGCGTCGGTTCAGTCGGCTGTGGAAATAAATATGATACTAGAAGTGCACCCGCTACGCACGCAGCTGTGAAGTTAGAGATCAGTTCATAAGAAAAGATCTTATCGAGGGTCGCTCTGTTGAAAATGGATACATTTTTCTTTATTTAAAGTTTTAGACGTTCAGTTGAAATCACACTTTAATCCAACCCCTGTAGGGTAAGATGGTACCTGCGTTGGTAGGAGCGTCTCGGCGCTTAGAAGCGTCCATCGCGCTGAGGCGTCGGTCTCCAGCGTCGGCGTCGTGTCAGCCTCGTCAGACGTGGAGTAAGAGGTTGGTCTACCGAAAGACACGAGCTGCCCGACGAAGATGCTGTGCTGTTCTTCATGCTTTGCAGTAACTTCTATCTTCTGAGTCGACGGCTCATCTTCGATAGCATCGTACATGTCGGTCACCAGATGCGTTGGCTCGGGGAGGGCGTTGTCGTAGAACGGTTTCATGGAGGACGTTATCATCGTGGCCATGTTGGCGTCGGTAGCGGCGTCGTGTGGAACTAGCACAGAGCGTGGCTTGCAGACGCCGGCTCGCAGGACGCCATCGCTGCACCGACATCGGCCCAGAAGGTCGCGGATGAAGAAGTCGCAGTGAGAGGCGTCGTCATGGAGACGGCAGTGGGCGTCGCTGTAGCATGCGTCGCCTGGTGTAGCGGCTGTAAGGGGCAGGAAGTACATACTGACTTTTGCAGACGTGACATGATTGGCATATGCTAAGTCTGGATTGTAAAGTCATTGTTGTTTATGTAAAACCAAGCCGTTGTAAGCGATGCAAAATGAATGCTAATTAAATCAGTAGAAATTTGATGTCCAGCTTAAACCCAACCCAAGATGCTGAATGCATATGACCAGTTCTGTTCGGGAGAGAGGTTGGAGGGATGAAAGTTAAGCAACACTGCGCTGGGTCAGGTATTGGATGGGTGACCATCATACACATGACCAGTTCTGTTCGGGAGAGAGGTTGGAGGGATGAAAGTTAAGCAACACTGCGCTGAGTCAGGTATTGGATGGGTGACCATCATACACATGACCAGTTCTGTTCGGGAGAGAGGTTGGAGGGATGAAAGTTAAGCAACACTGCGCTGGGTCAGGTATTGGATGGGTGACCATCATACACATGACCAGTTCTGTTCGGGAGAGAGGTTGGAGGGATGAAAGTTAAGCAACACTGCGCTGGGTCAGGTATTGGATGGGTGACCATCATACACATGACCAGTTCTGTTCGGGAGAGAGGTTGGAGGGATGCAAGTTAAGCAACACTGCGCTGGGTCAGGTATTAGATGGGTGACCATCATACACATGACCAGTTCTGTTCGGGAGAGAGGTTGAAGGGATGAAAGTTAAGCCACACTGCGCTGAGTCAGGTATTGGATGGGTGACCATCATACACATGACCAGTTCTGTTCGGGAGAGAGGTTGGAGGGATGAAAGCTAAGCAACACTGCGCTGGGTCAGGTATTGGATGGGTGACCATCATACACATGACCAGTTTTGTTCGGGAGAGAGGTTGGAGGGAGGAAAGTTAGTAAGGATGAAAGTCCCTTCTAGGCTAAGTTAGGTTCATCATCATCCACTCATTCACCGACGCCATTAGACCGTACTCACGCGTGAGGCAAGTGTGGAGACGGAACTGCAGATGAGCGTGCGTGCACACGCACTTGTTGTCTACGCACGCGCTGTTAGCAACCTTCAGTGAGCACTGCTGGTCAACCAAACACTGGGCTCCCAGCATCACAGCTGGTAACACAAGATAGCAGAGTTGAGAAGCTCTGTCAGGCGATATCAGCATCTCCATGGCTACCAAACGTTGAATCTACCATTGAACCTCCTATGCTGGGCCATGATATACCCGTGGTAACATAAGATAGCAGAATTGAGAAGCTCTGTCAGGCGATATCAGCATCTCCATGGCTACCAAACGTTTAATCTACCATTGAACCTCCTATGCTAGGCCATGATATACCCGTGGTAACATAAGATAGCAGAGTTGAGAAGCTCTGTCAGGCGATATCAGCATCTCCATGGCTACCAAACGTTGAATCTACCATTGAACCTCCTATGCTGGGCCATGATATACCCGTGGTAACATAAGATAGCAGAATTGAGAAGCTCTGTCAGGCGATATCAGCATCTCCATGGCTACCAAACGTTGAATCTACCATTGAACCTCCTATGCTAGGCCATGATATACCCGTGGTAACATTGAACCTCCTATGCCAGGCCATGATATACCCGTGCTAACATTGAACCTCCTATGCTAGGCCATGATATACCCGTGGTAACATAAGATAGCAGAGTTGAGAAGCTCTGTCAGGCGATATCAGCATCTCCATGGCTACCAAACGTTGAATCTACCATTGAACCTCCTATGCTGGGCCATGATTTACCCGTGGTAACATAAGATAGCAGAATTATGAAGCTCTGTCAGGCGATCTCAGCATCTCCATGGCTACCAAACGTTGAATCTACCATTGAACCTCCTATGCTAGGCCATGATATACCCGTGGTAACATTGAACCTCCTATGCTAGGCCATGATATACCCGTGCTAACATTGAACCTCCTATGCTAGGCCATGATATACCCGTGGTAACATAAGATAGCAGAATTGAGAAGCTCTGTCAGGTGATCTCAGCATCTCCATGGCTACCAAACGTTGAATCTACCATTGAACCTCCTATGCTAGGCCATGATATACCCGTGGTAACATAAGATAGCAGAATTGAGAAGCTCTGTCAGGCGATCTCAGCATCTCCATGGCTACCAAACGTTGAATCTACCATTGAACCTCCTATGCTAGGCCATGATATACCCGTGGTAACATAAGATAGCAGAATTGAGAAGCTCTGTCAGGCGATCTCAGCATCTCCATGGCTACCAAACGTTGAATCTACCATTGAACCTCCTATGCTGGGCCATGATATACCCGTGGTAACATAAGATAGCAGAATTGAGAAGCTCTGTCAGGCGATCTCAGCATCTCCATGGCTACCAAACGTTGAATCTACCATTGAACCTCCTATGCTGGGCCATGATATACCCGTGGTAACATAAGATAGCAGAATTGAGAAGCTCTGTCAGGCGATCTCAGCATCTCCATGGCTACCAAACGTTGAATCTACCATTGAACCTCCTATGCTGAGCCATGATATACCCGTGGTAACATAAGATAGCAGAATTGAGAAGCTCTGTCAGGCGATCTCAGCATCTCCATGGCTACCAAACGTTGAATCTACCATTGAACCTCCTATGCTGAGCCATGATATACCCGTGGTAACATAAGATAGCAGAATTGAGAAGCTCTGTCAGGTGATCTCAGCATCTCCATGGCTACCAAACTTTGAATCTACCATTGAACCTCCTATGCTGGGCCATGATATACCCGTGGTAACATAAGATAGCAGAATTGAGAAGCTCTGTCAGGCGATATCAGCATCTCCATGGCTACCAAACGTTGAATCTACCATTGAACCTCCTATGCTAGGCCATGATATACCCGTGGTAACATAAGATAGCAGAATTGAGAAGCTCTGTCAGGTGATCTCAGCATCTCCATGGCTACCAAACTTTGAATCTACCATTGAACCTCCTATGCTGGGCCATGATATACCCGTGGTAACATAAGATAGCAGAATTGAGAAGCTCTGTCAGGTGCTCTCAGCATCTCCATGGCTACCAAACTTTGAATCTACCATTGAACCTCCTATGCTAGGCCATGATATACCCGCGCTTACATTGAACCTCCTATGCTGGGCCATGATATACCCGTGCTAACATTGAACCTCCTATGCTAGGCCATGATATACCCGTGCTAACATTGAACCTCCTATGCTAGGCCATGATATACCCTTGCTAACATTGAACCTCCTATGCTAGGCCATGATATACCCGTGCTAACATTGAACCTCCTATGCTAGGCCATGATATACCCGCGGTAACATTGAACCTCCTATGCTAGGCCATGATATACCCGCGCTAATATTGAACCTCCTATGCTGGGCCATGATATACCCGTGCTAACATTGAACCTCCTATGCTAGGCCATGATATACCCGTGCTAACATTGAACCTCCTATGCTAGGCCATGATATACCCGTGCTAACATTGAACCTCCTATGCCAGGCCATGATATACCCGTGGTAACATTGAACCTCCTATGCTAGGCCATGATATACCCGTGCTAACATTGAACCTCCTATGCTAGGCCATGATATACCCGTGCTAACATTGAACCTCCTATGCTAGGCCATGATATACCCGTGGTAACATTGAACCTCCTATGCCAGGCCATGATATACCCGTGCTAACATTGAACCTCCTATGCTAGGCCATGATATACCCGTGCTAACATTGAACCTCCTATGCTGGGCCATGATATACCCGTGGTAACATTGAACCTCCTATGCTAGGCCATGATATACCCGTGCTAACATTGAACCTCCTATGCTAGGCCATGATATACCCGTGCTAACATTGAACCTCCTATGCCAGGCCATGATATACCCGTGCTAACATTGAACCTCCTATGCTAGGCCATGATATACCCGTGCTAACATTGAACCTCCTATGCTAGGCCATGATATACCCGTGGTAACATTGAACCTCCTATGCTAGGCCATGATATACCCGTGGTAACATTAAACCTCCTATGCTAGGCCATGATATACCCGTGCTAACATTGAACCTCCTATGCTAGGCCATGATATACCCGTGCTAACATTGAACCTCCTATGCTAGGCCATGATAGACCCGTGCTAACATTGAACCTCCTATGCTAGGCCATGATAGACCCGTGGTAACATTGAACCTCGTATGCTAGGCCATGATATACCCGTGCTAACATTGAACCTTCTATGATAGTCCATGATATACCCGTGCTAACATTGAACCTCCTATGCTAGGCCATGATATACCCGTGCTAACATTGAACCTCCTATGCTAGGCCATGATATACCCGTGGTAACATTGAACCTCCTATGCTAGGCCATGATATACCCGTGGTAACATTAAACCTCCTATGCTAGGCCATGATATACCCGTGCTAACATTGAACCTCCTATGCTGGGCCATGATATACCCGTGCTAACATTGAACCTCCTATGCTAGACCATGATATACCCGTGCTAACATTGAACCTCCTATGCTAGGTCATGATAAACCCGTGCTAACATTGAACCTCCTATGCTAGGCCATGATATACCCGTGCTAACATTGAACCTCCTATGCTAGGCCATGATATACCCGTGCTAACATTGAATCTCCTATGCTGGGCCATGATATACCCGTGCTAACATTGAACCTCCTATGCTAGGCCATGATATACCTGTGCTAACATTGAATCTCCTATGCTGGGCCATGATATACCCGTGCTAACATTGAACCTCCTATGCTAGGCCATGATATACCTGTGCTAACATTGAATCTCCTATGCTGGGCCATGATATACCCGTGCTAACATTGAACCTCCTATGCTAGGCCATGATATACCCGTGCTAACATTGAATCTCCTATGCTGGACCATGATATACCCGTGCTAACATTGAACCTCCTTTGCTAGGCTGTGATTGGTTTTTTTAAACTCACCCTCGACGCATTGCGACGCATTGAATTGTGCGTAATAAGGTGCGCATGCGCAGCGGCCGTCAACGCAACGCACGGCGCCGTCAACGCCTGTTCGGCACTCGACGTCACCGTCGCATTGTTGACCCAGCGACGCCGACGCCGACCTCGCGACGCATGCGGTCAAAATCTACAAAATATGATATCAGTAATGTGATCTGAGTGATGAAATGTTTGCTGCAGAAGATAAATATCTTGTGATAAATTGATACGACAGAGGAATGCAAATTAATGCTGGTTAAATTTAAATTGATCTGTGCATTTATATCAAAGTGGTCCATCCAATGGTATTATTTTTAAGCCGATGCATTGGTTTTGCCTACCCCGCTGTCGGTAGCTACTGGACGTTACTTAGACTTCAATTTCATCGACACTATTTGTCTGGTCGAGATTTGACCAACATTTCTGGAATCTTTGATCTTTAGGGAATATTATAACAAATAATCGCTTTCAAAATTGCATTTTCTGGCGAGATTTCGGCTTTGAAACACGGCGCACAATAAAAAACGGTCATTTTATTTGTAATCAGATAAGTAAGTTGTCTGAAAACTTGTCATTCGCTCAAGATTAGTATTGTTTATGTAATAAAAAATTGAGAATCACTCAACTCTATTGCTTCTCGGAAAGCCGAAGTTTGTCTTCCTGAGTTTCCCACAAATTTGCCGCAGAATAATCTGTCAAGTATTTTATTATTGACTCAGCAACACGTGAGAATAAAACCATGACAACAGAATCTCTCTGATGTTGATTTAAACGGTCCGTTTTAAGCATCTCAATTGTAATATTTACAGGTACATAGGTACATAGGTACATAGGTACATAGGTACATGGGTACATAGGCACATAGGTACATAGGTACATAGGTACATAGGTACATAGGTACATAATAATAATAATAATATAATAATAATTGTTTATTAATCACAATTGGCCGCTTTTGGCATGAGACATGTCGATATATATATATATACAATACAATTCACAATTCACATTGTACAAGACAAAAATTCGTCTAATGTATAAAATGCATTTAGAACCAGAAATTTTTTTACAGTAATCTTACAATATGATACATTCACAGTTGTTGGTTTAATATTGCAAATAGCTACTGCTTTATTATAGAATTTATAACCAGTGACGTTGGGATTTTTAATGTCGTATTTTGTCATAATTTTTTCTGCTTTCAATAGATGCCCATACCTTGTTTTTTCTTTCTTATTGTCATGATCTACACATGAAGATGCTACTATGTTTTCATAGGTACATAGGTACATAGGTACATGGGTACATAGGCACATAGGTACATAGGTACATAGGTACATAGGTACATAGGTACATAGGCACATAGGTACATAGGTACATAGGTACATGGGTACATAGGTACATAGGTACATAGGTACACAGGTACATAGGTACATGGGTACACAGGTAAACGCCTTCATTTGCTAGCAAGTTAAAGCTTGTAGTCATGCAGTGGATTGAACTTACGAGGAAGCAGAACGTGACGGCCGAGTGGGGAGTCAAACAGTCCCCCATGTCGTCGTCGTCGAGAGGGTGACTCTCCCCAAGCAGGGGATGGAATAAGCAGGGGTCGAGGGCGTCGATCTTGCTGAGACGACTGCGTCGAACAAACTGAATCTCTTGCCATGTCGAGACCTCTTCTAGGGTACGTGTCGGTTTGTCCCGGAAACAGATATCCCCAACTTGAATATTAAGTGGCAGGATTCTCGGGTGGCTTCTAGCGCCAGGTTTCACAGATCATCGACCTCAACTTCGGAACAACTCGATGCAAAGGTCAAGTTCGGTTTGGTTGTTTTCTTTTGAATATATTTACGCAAAATTCAAGAATACGCTGTTCTGTCATATTATGAAACAAATGCAATTTAGTAGATGTCAATATTTGCACTTCGTGTTAATCTCCGTTGCTTTTCTTCGGCGATCAAGGGACCGGTGTTTCCAACACGAAAAACCGTTAGGTGGTTGTCACCCATCCAATACCTGACTCAGCGCAGTGTTTAAAAGCGATTGCTAAATACGATTGAAATGCTTTTTGTAAATGGCACAATGAGGATTACTATTTTGTAAAGTTGAAAACAATAGAATTGGAAAGAGATGAGAGACTTACACACATATTCTTTTGTTTCTCGAGATTCTGATTTGATACACCATGGGATTGGCGTGTTCGAATTTTTTTAAACCCAATGATATTCTACCTTCCTTGATTCAAAGGCTTCCACCTTTTATCTATGCTTCCACCGTGGAGATGATGCAATCATCACGTGACTGATTAAACAGCTGTAAAAACCTCAGTCCGTACCTAGTGCTTCATTCACTCTGTCGGGAAAATATAATAATGGCGTCTTGGATATCTTCACGAGTATTAATAAATTCTGGTAAGTAGTAGTTGTACGCAGCAGTTTTAATTGATAATTAGGTACATGTAAGCAAATTATTTAATTTTACTGCCGAAGGAAATGAAAAAAAAATCTTCTTCGAAAGACCTCCACCTGCCCCGGCCTCATGTGCCCCTTCGAAGGTTAGGTTAGAATGGACATAATTTAAAATGATTATATTAAATTTGAAGTGATTCTCATTTATTTTATTACAGCTGTACGGCAGACCATAAAACAAATATTGTTTTCTGGAGAAGCAACAAGATGTGTAAGTAAATAGAGACAAATATATCTCTGGAATGGTCATTCTACGTGCTGGTGCATGCACGGAATCCAACCTCTTGCGGTTCTGTAAAAACATTACACCTACCGAAAGATTTTGTTTGCTAGCAACTCACCCACAAAGCGGCAGATGGATGGTTCAACTCCAGAAATATTCAACATTCCATATCCAAACAGACCACAAATAATGATCGCAAGCAACTGTACCCGATGCTTATAGGGCTTAGTATATGGGCAAGCGCTTAGATTAGAAATTAGTTCAATTCTATGTTTTTTTGTGCTGAAAATGTTTTATGTGAAAGCCATAGTCAAAAAACTGCAGCTGCCGTTGCATGAAGCGCTTCCTGATGCTAACTTTGTTTCTTGAATCGTATAACGAAAGAGTAGAATTGAAAGGTGAAAATGATTGGTCTGTAGTGAGCTAATATTTTGCTATCTGACATCTGTCCCAATTATGACAGGTGTCGCCTTGGGTGACTTTCTGACTAATTTCACGTGCCAAACATACAAAAAAAAGTTCTCATTCTACTTGACATACATCTGATTGATAAAACGCTGTTTTAGCAAAACATAAATGTGAGGCTGAGCCGTGTTTTCGTGCCGATCTCGAGCAGCAAGCGCGGTTATGCGACCGAGAAGAAGGTTTTCACTCGAGATAAACCTCACTGCAACGTGGGAACAATCGGCCACGTTGATCACGGCAAAACAACACTCACGGCGGCAATCACAAAAGGTAGGCTAGGCATTACTTCTAGATAAAGTATGGACATCAAGTGGCATTTGTTTTTGGATACTAGGCCTCCTAGTTTCTCAAATTGTATTCACATTCAACCTAACCTAACCAAACCATGCGTTCTGATAACCAAATTTAAATTACCTGACTCCTGCTACAGTTACACCGTTGAGTGTAGGATATAGGTAGAGTTTCAACGTCAATGTAACAGTCTCTGCGTGAAAGATGGCCGCCAAATGACTACCTTACCGACAAAAATGCAGAGTACCGGAAGTTCACGTTAAGTGGAGCCACTGTCGTATGAATTTTAATTTCGATATTTCTCGTAGGTTAACTCACTTTTGAAACTTTTCATGCTCAAAAAATCTTCATCAATGTTTACCTCACAATTGATATACACGTAACAATATTAAGAAGCGAGTAAATACGATAAATATCGAAATTAAATTTCATACGACAGTGGCTCCACTTAACGTGATGTTCCGGTACTCTGCATTTTTGTCGGTAAGGTGGTCATTTGGCGGCCATCTTTCACGCAGAGACTGTAACATTGACGTTGAAACTCTACCTAGAACCTGCACTCAACGGTTACACCATTCAAATTATTGTGGAGCACATTTGAAATTGTGTAAAGTATGCAGTTTTTATTGATTTTCATAATTGATCGCTGTAAGCTTCCTGGAAAATCAACAAACTTTTCATTTGAACAAACGACAACATCATAGCAACCGTTTCAACAAATATCAAATAAAAACGTGTCCCATTTTTGCCAACTGAAAGGACAAGGCTTGGCAGGAAATCAGAATCAGATTGAAGAGTAGGAATTACCACTGTCATAAGATTAAGAGAAAAAGACTTGAAAGAAAGGTTAACAACATGGACAGCTGTGTGGACAGACGGACAGCCGTGTGGAATTGGTCGCCAAGGAAGGCATTCGAGAATATGAAGTCATATAAATTATTTAGAACAAGAGCTAAGCTAGACTTAAGTTTGTGAGATATGCCACTGACATTGTAAAAAAACCCGGGTGTAGCTGCATCTTATTGATACGGCCGATATTAAAGCTTGACTACGTTCAACTACCGCGTAGGCACGTAGGTCAACTACAGTACTGACCAAACTTCACTTGCAAGTTTGACATCTCTCTTTATTTGGGTTGTGTTTTCATATCTAATTTACAAGCTGAAGGATTTTACAGATTGGGATGGAAGTGTCATCTTGTGATATATATATTTTATTTTGCATTAGTCTAATGACGAGTGCTAAAAACGCCGCCTCCTCTCACGCCTCCAATATTTAGTTTATCAAAAATAAAAAATAAATACTTTTAGAGAATTATCTGAACTATTGAATGATAATAATTCACATTCTGTCCTTTGTTTCCTGTTGGCTGTAGGGCTTGTTACACATTTGCTATTTTGTAGAGCACATCCGTACATGCCTCCCTATATAATGCACTTTAACACGTAGTCACGTTGTGTTGTTCCGTTGCTTGCAGTGTTATCAGACAAGGCGCTCGCCCAGGCCAAGGGCTACGCAGAAATAGACAACGCCCCCGAGGAGAAAGCTCGTGGCATTACAATCAACGTGGCCCACATCGAGTACTCGACGGCCGCTCGACATTACGGTCACACGGACTGTCCCGGTCACGCAGATTACATCAAGAACATGATCACAGGCACCGCACAGATGGATGGAGCTATCCTAGTGGTGGCCGCTACAGATGGGGCCATGCCTCAAACCAGGGAACATCTGCTGCTAGCCAAACAGATTGGAGTCAATCATATTGTAGTCTTCATTAACAAGGTAAGACCAGCAGTCCATACCATGCCATGCCATGCCTTGCCATGCCTTGCCATGCCATGCCTTGCCTTGCCTTGCCATGCCTTGCCATGCCATGCCTTGCCATGCCATGCCTTGCCTTGCCATGCCTTGCCTTGCCATGCCTTGCCATGCCTTGCCATGCCTTGCCCTACCTTGCCATGCCATGCCATGCCATGCCTTGCCATGCCATGCCTTGCCTTGCCATGCCATGCCTTGCCATGCCATACCATGCCATGCCATGCCTTGCCATGCCTTGCCATGCCATGCCTTGCCTTGCCATGCCATGCCATGCCATACCATGCCATGCCATGCCTTGCCATGCCATGCCATGCCATGCCATGCCATGCCTTGCCATGCCATGCCATGCCTTGCCATGCCATGCCATGCCATGCCATGCCATGCCCTGCCATGCCATGCCATGCCATGCCATGCCTTGCCATGCCATGCCTTGCCTTGCCATGCCATGCCATGCCATACCATGCCATGCCATGCCTTGCTATGCCATGCCTTGCCTTGCCATGCCATGCCTTGCCATGCCATGCCATGCCATGCCATGCCTTGCCAGGAGCCTTATCCACTAACTTTCCGAATATTCGGTCAGAATTCCAATATCTGGCATTAGACGATTTGTCGAATTCGCGCGAATGCCAATGCCCAGAAAGTTGATATTCACTATGCACTTGGCAATGGACTCGGGCGGGTAAATGGAAACCAAGGCACGGGAGGGGAAATCAGAGTCAATGAGGCAAAGGCAGGGTGGAAAACTGATAAAATACTGCTGAATTATGAATTTGTTTTCGCTTTTGACATTTCAAGAATTCTCCGTATGCACCTTCTTATAATTGCAACATCGAAATATCTCAGCCAAACACCACATCAATCATTAAAATTTTTCCTGAAAATCAGAAGATTAGTCCTATTTAATTGTAAATATTTTATTAAATGTATTCCTTGAACTCAGCAACCTTTTATAGTTGTCACATACGTTGTAAATTACCATAGCCATACATTATTCCATTTACATAAATAATTTTCATATTCAAAGGGCAATAGCTACAATAAATACAAATCTGTTTCATTTAATTTTTAGTGGAATAGAGTAATAACCTTGTTCTAGGCCAATACTTTGCGCATCACTGTCACTACAATATTTTCACATTCTAATAATCTTTGTTGCTCTTAATTATTACGCATGTTTTTTCTTGGAAACAAAATCACATGAACTTTGTAAATCGCGTCACACGACACTTCTCACAATATATACTTAATTAAAACTTAGAGAG
The DNA here is from genome assembly GCA_947568835.1 of Protonemura montana. Lineage (NCBI taxonomy): Eukaryota > Metazoa > Arthropoda > Insecta > Plecoptera > Nemouridae > Protonemura > Protonemura montana. The sequence continues at coordinate 32,469,803 of OX387602.1, read as the reverse complement.
GGAAACTTTGAAAAGGATTTGATTCTTTGACGATGATAGTTTGCCAATCTTTAACCCAACTTAGTCTATTTACGGGGTCCAGTCGACTCAGAAAGTGAAAGTCCCGGTTGTAATTCCAATTCGCGGTTTTGGATCGCATTGCTAGATAGCGAATACCAATTTTAGGCGAGATTTCCATTAAGGGACTCCCATTGCCGGGCATTGGCGACAAGAAAAGTTAGTGAATAAATAAGGCTCCTGGGAACATCTGCTGCTGGTACAAGGTTACAAGGTATGTCCCTAGATGTCCCCAGATGTCTTCAATCGTCCCCAGATGTCCCCAGATGTCCCTAGATGTCTCCCAGATTTACCCAGATGTCCCTAGATGTCCCCAGATGTCCCCAGATGTCTCCTAGATGTCCCTAGATGTCCCCAGATGTCTTCAATCGTCCCCAGATGTCCCCAGATGTCCCTAGATGTCTCCCAGATTTACCCAGATGTCCCTAGATGTCCCCAGATGTCTCCTAGATGTCCCTAAATGTCCCCAGATGTCCCCAGATGTCTCCAGATATCCCAAGATGTCCCAAGATGTCCCCAGATGTCTCTAGATGTCCCCAGATGTCCCCAGATGTCCCCAGACATCTCCAAATATCCCCAGATGTCCCTAGATGTCCTCAGATGTCCCCAGATGTCCCTAGATGTCCCTAGATATCCCTAGATGTCTCTTGATGTCCACAGACGTCCCCAGATGTCTTCCAGATATCCCCAGATGTCCCGAGATGTCTTCCAGATGTCCCCAGATGTCTCCAAATATCCCCAGATGTCCCTAGATGTCTGTAAATGTTTCCAGATTTCCCTAGATGTTACCAGATGTCCCTATATATCTCCCAGTTGACCCCAGATGTTCCTAGATGTCCCCAGATGTCCCCAGATGTCCCTAGATGTCTTAAGATGTCCCCAGATATCCCCAGATGTCCCCAGATGTCTCTAGATGTCCCCAGATTTCCCTAGATGACCCAAGATGTTACCAGATGTCCCTAGATGTCCCTAGAAATCTCCCAATGTCCCCAGATGTCTCCTAGATGTCCCCAGATGTCCCAGATGTCCCTAGATGTCCCCAGATGTCACCAAATGTCCCTAGATGTCTCCCAGATATCTACAGATGTCCCCAGATGTCCCTAGATGTCTTCCAGAAGTCTCCTAGGTGACCCCAGATGTCCCCAGATATCCCTAGATGTCTTCCAGATGTCCCCAGATGTCCCTAGATGTCATCCAGATGTCCCCAGACGTCTCCAAATATCCCCAGATGTCCCTAGATGTCTGTAAATGTCCCCAGATATCCCTAGATGTCCCCAGATGTCCCTAGATGTCATTCAGATGTCCCCAGACGTCTCCAAGAATCCCCAGATGTCCCTAGATGTCTGTAAATGTCCCCAGATATCCCTAGATGTCCCTAGATGTCTTCCAGATATCCCCAGATGTCCCTAAATGTCTTCCAGATTTCCCCAGATGTCCCCAGATGTCCCTAGATGTCATCCAGATGTCCCCAGACGTCTCCAAATATCCATAGATGTCCCTAGATGTCTGTAAATGTCCCCAGATATCCCTTGATGTCCCCAGATGTCCCTAGATGTCATCCAGATGTCCCTAGACGTCTCCAAATATCCCCAGATGTCCCTAGATGTCTGTATATGTCCCCAGATATCCCTAGATGTCCCCAGATGTCCCCAGATTTCCCTAGATGTCTCCCAGGAGTCCCTAAATGTCCCTAGATGTCCCAAATGTCCCTAGATGTCCCTAGATGTCCCCAGATGTCACCAAATGTGCCTAGATGTCTCCCAGATGTCTACAGATGTCCCCAGATGCCCCTAGATGTCTTCCAGATGTCTCCTAGGTGTCCCCAGATATCCCTAGATGTCTTCCAGATGTCCCCAGACGTCTCCAAATATCCCCAGATGTCCCTAGATGTCTGTAAATGTCCCCAGATATCCCTAGATGTCCCCAGATGTCCCTAGATGTCATCAGATGTCCACAGACGTCCCCAGATGTCCCTAGATGTCCCAAAATGTCTGTAAATGTCCCCAGATATCCCTAGATGTTCCCAGATTTCCCCGGATGTCCCTAGATGTCATCCAGATGTCCCCAGACGTCTCCAAATATCCCCATATGTTCCTAGATGTCTGTAAATGTCCCCAGATATTCCTAGATGTCCCTAGATGTCTTCCAGATGTCCCCGGATGTCCCTAGATCTCTACAGATGTCCCCAGATGTCCCTAGATGTCTTCCAGATATCCCCAGATGTCCCTAGATGTCTTCCAGATGTCCCCAGATGTCTCCAGATGTCCCTAGATGTCATCCAGATGTCCCCAGACGTCTCCAAATATCCCCAGATGTCCCTAGATGTCTGTAAATGTCCCCAGATATCCCTAGATGTCCCCAGATGTCCCTAGATGTCATCCAGATGTCCCTAGACGTCTCCAAATATCCCCAGATGTCCCTAGATGTCTGTAAATGTCCCCAGATATTCCTAGATGTCCCTAAATGTCTTCCAGATGTCCCCGGATGTCCCTGGATCTCTACAGATGTCCCCAGATGTCCCTAGATGTCTTCCAGATATCCCCAGATGTCCCCAGATGTCTTCCAGATGTCCCCAGATGTCCCCAGATGTCCCTAGATGTCATCCAGATGTCCCCAGACGTCTCCAAATATCCCCAGATGTCCCTAGATGTCTGTAAATGTCCCCAGATATCCCTAGATGTCCCCAGATATCCCTAGATGTCTTCCAGATGTCCCCAGTCGTCTCCAAATATCCCCAGATGTCCCTAGATGTCTGTAAATGTCCCCAGATATCCCCAGATGTCCCAAAATGTCTGTAAATGTCCCCAGATATCCCTAGATGTTCCCAGATTTCCCCGGACGTCCCTAGATGTCATCCAAATGTCCCCAGACGTCTCCAAATATCCCCATATGTTCCTAGATGTCTGTAAATGTCCCCAGATATTCCTAGATGTCCCTAGATGTCTTCCAGATGTCCCCGGATGTCCCTAGATCTCTACAGATGTCCCCAGATGTCCTTAGATGTCTTCCAGATATCCCCAGATGTCCCTAGATGTCTTCCAGATGTCCCCAGATGTCCCCAGATGTCCCTAGATGTCATCCAGATGTCCCCAGACGTCTCCAAATATCCCCAGATGTCCCTAGATGTCTGTAAATGTCCCCAGATATCCCTAGATGTCCCCAGATGTCCCTAGATGTCATCCAGATGTCCCTAGACGTCTCCAAATATCCCCAGATGTCTCTAGATGTCTGTAAATGTCTCTAGATATTCCTAGATGTCCCTAGATGTCTTCCAGATGTCCCCGGATGTCCCTAGATCTCTACAGATGTCCCCAGATGTCCCTAGATGTCTTCCAGATGTCCCCAGATGTCCCTAGATGTCATCCAGATGTCCCCAGACGTCTCCAAATATCCCCAGATGTCCCTAGATGTCTGTAAATGTCCCCAGATATCCCTAAATGTCCCCAGATGTCCCCAGATGTCCCTAGATGTCATCCAGATGTCCCCAGACGTCTCTAAATATCCCCAGATGTCCCTAGATGTCTGTAAATGTCCCCAGATATCCCTAGATTTCCTTAGATGTCTTCCAGATGTCCCCAGATGTCCCTAGATGTCTACAGATGTCCCCAGATGTCCCTAGATGTCTTCCAGATATCCCCAGATGTCCCTAGATGTCATCCAGATGTCCCCAGACGTCTCCTAATATTCTAGATGTCCCTAGATGTCTGTAAATGTCCCCAGATATCCCTAGATGTCCCCAGATGTCCCTAGATGTCATCCAGATGTCCCCAGACGTCTCCAAATATTCCCAGATGTCCCTAGATGTCTGTATATGTCCCCAGATATCCCTAGATGTCCCCAGATTTCCCTTGATGTTTCCTAGGAGTCCCTAGATGTCCCTTGATGTCCTAGATGTCCCTAGATGTCCCTAGATGTCCCCAGATGTCACCAAATGTCCCTAGACGTCTCCCAGATGTCTACAGATGTCCCCAGATGTCCCTAGATGTCTTCTTGATGTCTCCTAGGTGTCCCCAGATGTCCCCAGATATCCCTAGATGTCTTCCAGATGTCCCCAGACGTCTCCAAATATCCCCAGATGTCCCTAGATGTCTGTAAATGTCCCCAGATATCCCTAGATGTCCCCAGATGTCCCTAGATGTCATCAGATGTCCACAGACGTCCCCAGATGTCCCTAGATGTTCCCAGATTTCCCCGGATGTCCCTAGATGTCTGTAAATGTCCCCAGATATTCCTAGATGTACCCAGATGTCCCTAGATGTCTTCCAGATATCCCCAGATGTCCCTAGATGTCTTCCAGATGTCCCTAGATGTCCCTAGATGTCATCCAGATGTCCCCAGACGTCTTCAAATATCCCCAGATGTCCCTAGATGTCTGTAAATGTCCCCAGATATCCCTAAATGTCCCCAGATGTCCCCAGATGTCCCTAGATGTCATCCAGATGTCCCCAGACGCCTCTAAATATCCCCAGATTCCCCTAGATGTCTCCAAATATCCCTAGATGTCCCCAGATGTCCCCAGACGTCCTCAGATGTCTTCCAGACGTCCCTAGATGTCCCCAGATGTCCTCAGATGTCCCTAGATGTCTCTCAGATGTCCCCAGATGTCCCTAGATGTCCCCAGATGTCCCTAGATGTCTCTAGATCTCCCCAGATGTCACCAAATGTCCCTAGATGTCTCCCAGATGTCTACAGATGTCCCCAGATGTCCCTAGATGTCTTGCAGATGTCTCCTAGGTGTCCCCAGATGTCCCCAGATGTCTACCAGATGTCCCTAGATGTCTTCCAGATGTCCCCAGATGTCCCTAGATGTCATCCAGATGTCCCCAGACGTCTCCAAATATCCCCAGATGTTCCTAGATGTCTGTTAATGTCCCCAGATATCCCTAGATGTCCCTAGATGTCCCCAGATGTCATCAGATGTCCACAGACGTCCCCAAATATCCCTAGATATCCCTCGATGTCTGTAAATGTCCCCAGATATCCCTAGATGTCTTCCAGATGTCCCCAGATGTCCCTAGATTTATACAGATGTCCCCAGATGTCCCTAGATGTCTTCCAGATATCCCCAGATGTCCCCAGATGTCCCTAGATGTCTTCCAGATGTCCCTAGATGTCCCCAGATGTCCCTAGATGTCAACCAGATGTCCCCAGACGTCTGCAAATATCCCCAGATGGCCCTAGATGTCTGTAAATGTCCCCAGATATCCCTAGATTTCCCCAGATGTCTCCAGACGTCTCCAAATATCCCCAGATGTCCCTAGATATCTGTTAATGTCCCCAGATGTCCCTAGATGTCCCTAGATATCCCCAGATGTCTCCAGATGTCCCCAGATGTCTTCAGTTGTCCCCAGATGTCCGCAGATGTCCCCAGATGTCCCCAGGTTTCCCTTGATGTCCCTAGATGTTTTCTAGATGTCTTTAGATCTCCCTAGATGTCCCCAGATGTCCCTAGATGTCACCAGATGTCCCTAGATGTCCCTAGATGTCCATAGATGTCTGTAAATGTCCCCAGATGTCCCTAGATGTCCCCAGATGTCCCTAGATCTCCCTAGATGTCCCCAGATGTCCCTTGATGTCCCTAGATGTCCTTAGATCTCTTTAGATGTCCCCAGATGTCACCAGATGTCCCTAGATGTCTGTAAATGTCCCCAGATTTCCCCAGATGTCCCCAGATGTCTCCTAGATGTCCCTAGATGTCTCCTAGATGTCACCAGATGTCCCCAGATGTCCCCAGATGTCGCCAGATGTCCCCAGCTTTTATCATGCAGTTTTCACAGCAAAGATCCTCATGTTTAAATCAAGATATTGTTGTTGTAATCCCATCACCTTGTTATTGTGTTGAAGGTTGATGCCGCCGACCAGGAGATGGTAGACCTGGTTGAGATGGAGATCCGGGAGCTGATGACCGAGATGGGCTACGACGGTGACACGGTGCCGGTCGTCAAGGGGTCTGCGTTGTGCGCTCTTGAAGGTCGCGAGCCTGCTCTCGGTGCCGACGCAGTCACTGCCCTCTTGGACCAAGTCGACGCCCACATTCCGACGCCGCAGCGGGACCTCGACAAGCCGTTCTATCTGCCGGTCGAGAACGTTTACTCCATTCCCGGTTTGTTTACAAGTTCGATTACAAGTCGAAATAATTGAAGTTACTCGAGATTGACAGATTGTGACGTGATATAGCGTCACTAGAATCAGAGTGACTGTGAGTATTCACAGCCTCTTGGTTCTACTCCTTGGAGATCCGTCATTCTCATCAAATACACTAAAATCGTATCATAAAACCAGTCTCCAAAGTCGTGGTCGGCGGAAATAAGTTTAATCGCTTTTCAAATCGCTGTGCAATTTTTTTGGCAAATATAACTTCAACTACAGAGCATCGGTGGCTGTTTATTGAACCATTTCGATAGGTTTGAACAGCCCTCTGGAGAAAGCAACAGGTTCAAGTTACGAAACGTTGTGAAATTCAGTTGTTCTTCACTTGGCATTGAAAACCCAGTTGAAATAGTTTTTGTTAAAACTTGTGCTAAGTTTACATCAAGTAGACATGACTCTATTGATATTGTTCCTGGTCTCCAGGTCGAGGTACGGTGGTGACCGGGCGGTTAGTTTACATCAAGTAGACATGAGTATATTGATATTGTTCCTGGTCTCCAGGTCGAGGTACGGTGGTGACCGGGCGGTTAGTTTACATCAAGTAGACATGACTCTATTGATATTGTTCCTGGTCTCCAGGTCGAGGTACGGTGGTGACCGGGCGGTTAGTTTACATCAAGTAGACATGAGTATATTGATATTGTTCCTGGTCTCCAGGTCGAGGTACGGTGGTGACCGGGCGGTTAGTTTACATCAAGTAGACATGACTCTATTGATATTGTTCCTGGTCTCCAGGTCGAGGTACGGTGGTGACCGGGCGGTTAGTTTACATCAAGTAGACATGAGTATATTGATATTGTTCCTGGTCTCCAGGTCGAGGTACGGTGGTGACCGGGCGGTTAGTTTACATCAAGTAGACATGACTCTATTGATATTGTTCCTGGTCTCCAGGTCGAGGTACGGTGGTGACCGGGCGGTTAGTTTACATCAAGTAGACATGAGTATATTGATATTGTTCCTGGTCTCCAGGTCGAGGTACGGTGGTGACCGGGCGGTTAGTTTACATCAAGTAGACATGAGTATATTGATATTGTTCCTGGTCTCCAGGTCGAGGTACGGTGGTGACCGGGCGGTTAGTTTACATCAAGTAGACATGACTCTATTGATATTGTTCCTGGTCTCCAGGTCGAGGTACGGTGGTGACCGGGCGGTTAGTTTACATCAAGTAGACATGAGTATATTGATATTGTTCCTGGTCTCCAGGTCGAGGTACGGTGGTGACCGGGCGGTTAGTTTACATCAAGTAGACATGACTCTATTGATATTGTTCCTGGTCTCCAGGTCGAGGTACGGTGGTGACCGGGCGGTTAGTTTACATCAAGTAGACATGAGTATATTGATATTGTTCCTGGTCTCCAGGTCGAGGTACGGTGGTGACCGGGCGGTTAGTTTACATCAAGTAGACATGACTCTATTGATATTGTTCCTGGTCTCCAGGTCGAGGTACGGTGGTGACCGGGCGGTTAGTTTACATCAAGTAGACATGAGTATATTGATATTGTTCCTGGTCTCCAGGTCGAGGTACGGTGGTGACCGGGCGGTTAGTTTACATCAAGTAGACATGAGTATATTGATATTGTTCCTGGTCTCCAGGTCGAGGTACGGTGGTGACCGGGCGGTTAGTTTACATCAAGTAGACACGAGTCTATTGATATTGTTCCTGGTCTCCAGGTCGAGGTACGGTGGTGACCGGGCGGCTGGAACGCGGCATCTTAAAGAAAGGCAACGAATGTGAGTTCGTCGGTCACAACAAGACGTTGAAGTCGACGGTGACCGGCGTAGAAATGTTCCATCAGATCCTTGACGAGGCCCACGCAGGCGACCAACTCGGAGCTCTTGTTCGGGGGGTGAAACGTGATGACATTCGCAGGGGCATGGTCCTCTGCAAGCCCGGATCTGTCAAGGCGCAGGACCATATCGAAGCTCAGGTAAGAGCATAACCTAACCTTGCCACGGCCTGGTGGACTCTGACTAAATGTTGCCAACTTTAGAATGCAAAATAAAGCCAGTCTTCACCGGGGAGTTTAAAAACTAACCAGGAAATTATGAAGGAACAAAACACCTCGCATATTAATTCTTCTGTGATTTTATCAGTTTATTTACGTGAAATTAAATCTATTTTAAAATAATAACTTGAATACAAGACTAAAAGTCCTAACGGCTTCTGCTAAATACCTACCGTACGCTAGCGAATTCTAGCAATGGCTGCCAAAGAGCAGTTTGCAAGCTTGGGTGCATGCCAACCTGATAAAAGTTAAAACTAACCCAAAATATAGTAATTTCAACTTTGCTTGATTAATATTTTTATTGTTTTTCATTCAAAATTTATTTGTACAGAAATTATTAAATATTTCAACCAAAGAAAAATACTATTTTGTTGCTTTTAAATCGGATAGCTAACAGTAGCATCATGGTGTCATGTTTTCTAGGTTGGTATGAGCAGCCCAGAAAGTAGCAAACTCAAATTAATCCTAGTCTACACAAAGTTTGTCCTGCCAACGATTAAGTTGATTGTTAAATTAAAGTGAGAGTACGTAATGTACTGAGCTGTGATTGGCTGGCCGTGATAGTGGATACTTGTTTACACAGAAAGATAAAGACCGTACATAAAGGATAAAGTCATACAACTGAGTTTTCTTAGCATTTTCAAAGTACTTTTTGTTTTTGGTCGCATTAGAGGCTTTGGAAAGAACATCTGACAAAACTCGATAAACTTTTTAGAATAATTTTTTTGTTGTAAATGAACCAAAATGTGAAGTCTTGCCGACTCAACATCAACACCAACAGCGCTGTCAGCCAGCGTGTTCTGCTAGTACATGTTATAAAGCAGCTTCAATAATATCCAGATTCAATCCCAAGTCTTAGCACCCAGGTTATATAGGACCATATTTGAGTCCTAATAAAGCCATCAGGTTTGCCATCAGGGCATAGGGACAAAAGACTTCATCAAGTCCTAGGGGCATCAAACTTTATTTTCTAAGTATTTTTGTAGTTCCTACTCTTGGTTATAGTCCTGGGTATTAGAGACTTAGGAAACTGGCATCTGACAAAACTCCCTCAACATGAACAGCGGCCGTCAGGCAGCGGAGAGAAGTTGCTCAATTATTCTCCTGTTACTTTCTTAAGACACATATTCGCTAGGCACAGAAATGAATCGATGAAAATCAAATACACACAACTTTCCTTGCATTTTGTGAACCAAACAAAACATTACTGAGATTACTAGACACAAACTATTACATGGCACGAGGCATAAAGCTGATTTTAGATCTAAAGACCATCATTTGAATTTGTTTAAAAAATACCCTTCTTATGCAGATGTCAAACTGACGAATGCTCTACCCAATTTCTTAAAGGAACAAACAGGTCCGCAGCTTTATGGGGATTTGAAATTGTACCAACTTGACAAAGCATTTTATTTAGTAAAGGAGTTTTGTGAAGAACTTTAATATATAATTGTTTTTATTATCTTTTATGTATGTTTCGTTATATAATTATTGTTTTACCAACTTTATTTACTTAATGTTATAAACGCAACAATATTACCAAGTTACCTTCATATAAAAATCTTTACTAGAACAGACCCATACAACTACAATGTGATTGTCAGCAGCAAATAAACAAATTTATTGTTTATATGATTCTGTACAACTGACAATTTCCAATACCAATATTTAATGAAGCATCATTATTATTATTATTATTATTAACAGTTTCATGTTTGTTTGGTTTTCTCTCCGCGCAGGTTTACATTCTAAGCAAAGAAGAAGGCGGACGACACAAACCCTTCATGTCGTTCATCCAGCTTCAGATGTTTTCCCGGACCTGGGACTGCGCAGCGCAGGTCACAATCCCGGACAAGGAGATGGTGATGCCGGGCGAAGACTCCCGGTAAGCAACCGACCGGCTGCCAATCATCTCTAGTTTAGTGCATTTCATGAGGACAGATCTACAAATAGCCAGCACCCTTGTCCGAACCCATCCCCACCTCTTCCCCTACAACTCCTCTATCCACACACATTAAACTAGAAAAGAAATTCGGACCATCCCACACGTTACCTTCCTGTTCACACATAGTCCCTTCACATCTGTGAAAACATTGATAACCACCTCCCGACCAATATCAAAGAATCCTCCAAACATAGATCCTTCGAAACTTCCTTCTCCAGAACCCTTTCTACAGCCTCGAAGAATACCTCGCCACAACATCTCACCTTTGACTCAAAACTCCAAACCTTCCCCCATAATCATGACCTGTTGACTCGCTTTTTAATATCGTTACGTGTTTATCAATCGTTGAGGTAAACATTGATGGAGATTTTTTGAGCATGAAAAGTCACAAAAGCGAGTTAACCTACGAGAAATATTGAAATTAAATTTCATACGACAGTGGCTCCACTTAACGTGACGTTCCGGTACTCTGTATTTTTGTCGGTAAGGTAGTCATTTGGCGGCCATCTTTCACGCAGAGACTGTAACATTGACGTTGTTTCTCTACCTAGAACCTGCACTCAACGGTACTCTGTCTTGTCTTGTTCAACAGGTTGGTGTTGAAACTCATGCGACCGATGGTACTGGAGCAGGGACAACGCTTCACGTTGCGCGACGGAAATCTCACGCTCGGCACCGGCGTCGTAACAAAGGTGCTGTCGGCGCTCACAGAGAAAGATCGGCTCACACTTTCCGAAGGGAAGAAATCACGCGACGCCAAAGACAAGAAATAATTGGACGGTGCCCGTAGATTCTCGTCCGTCTCCTAACCTCAATGTCTTGTACAATGTTTCCCAATCACCGTTTGTTTGTTAGTTTTACGATTTAGATGCGTTCGAAGCTCACGGCACAGGAACTCAATAAAACAAACTCCAGTCGTATGTTTCCTTTGTTGACTCAATGTTTTATTTGATTGAGAACAAAAGAATTCATGTTTTATTAATTAGTAATAAAATTGTGATACAATTGTGACAAAAGAGGTTAACTTTTAAAACACGCCAAGAACTGAAGAGGGAAGTCTATCTGCAGCCAAACTTTGAGTACATTGTGTTTGGAGGCCGACATTTTGCTAACGATTCGATTATTATTAGGCTATAAAAATAGTAAACAGTCCATAAAAGCGTTGACTGCGTTCGGGATTCATTCAACTCCGGGATTACAACTCGTTTGATCCAGTCACGGGCGCCAACGCGATGGCAAGAAAATGTCACAATATTCAGGCTCACACACAATTTATTCCTACCATTCTTGCATACATTTAAACATTCATCAACAATTAGCCAAATCCACTTTTAAATTAACTGGAATCAATTAGCTTCGTCGCGTTTTCCAAGCGATTAACAACGAAAAGTTTTGCTTAAAACTGAGGCTCGCGGCGATTACAGGTCTTCGTCGTCGTCTGGCAGCGCCGTTTCTTGGGCCTCCTGGAAACAAATCAGATAAAACCAGGTGTAAATCATTGCATTTAAATCAGAGACCATGATGGCAATTCCTATCCATATTCTTATTCCTATGTCTATCCGATGATGAGAGATTGCACCGATCTTGAATTAGTTTAAAATCTCCCAAATTTGCAACCACTTATGGTACGCAGAAGTTATCTTTTGAAACGAATGAGCAAACCTAATTCGGAGCTATTTAGACTCGGTTTGAGAATGCCAAGTAAAAATAACTTATTTTCCCAACGTTTCGTAACTTGTTCCTGTAGATTTATCAAGGCCGATGGCAGTCTTTGATCAAGTGCACAAGTTACCGCATTCTGGGCGTTCGAAACCCCGAGCAGACGCAAGTGTGTAAATACCTTGAGGTCTTTCTCGATCTGCAACTGCCAGTTGGGGTCCATGGTGACTTCTGGGGGAACAAGCGCTGGCATAGCAACAAACTCAAGGTTGGGATCTCCAATGAGCTTCCTTGCCAGCCAGAGGAACGGTTTCTCGAAGTTGTAGTTGCTCTTTGCGCTGATGTCGTAATACTGGAACAAGCGAACACGAGGCGGGTTATGTAACGTGCACTTTCTTGGATGGCTTCAGGTTAGCTCGTGTAATTCAGAGTTGAAGCAAAACTTGTTGGAAGTTTGCAATTCTGTGAAGATGAACTGCAGTGACGGCTGTTTTGACAGATGTCAGTGAAATGAGAGCATCAAATAAAGCTTGGCAGAATAAACAACACGAATCAATGTCTAGATTACCACTGGGCTTGATCTATCATTAACTCCTACTTCTATTAAACTTTTCATTAACCCACATGGAAGTTTACAAGGAATGAAAAGATACCACTTAATAACTATGTGTTCTGATAACAAAGTTTTACCCAAACTTGCTTTGCCATATGAAGAAAATTGCTATGATGGTTCCAATTTCAATGATATTGATTGGTATTGAACCTGAGTTGGTGTTTTATTAGTAAATTCAATCGAGACACCACCCAGCAAAAACATAACTATACTCTTTACGGTTGCTACTAACCTGCAAATTCTTCTTCCGGTGGAAAACGATACTTTTGGCTTTCACCTTCCTGTCTTTGATATCGACCTTGTTGCCGCAAAGCACGATGGGGATGTTCTCGCATACTCTGACCAGATCTCTGTGCCAGTTGGGTACATTCTTGTAGGTAACTCGGGACGTAACGTCAAACATGATGACTGCACATTGACCCTGGAGAGAAGAACAGCGAATAGTAATCAGAACCGCGATAAATTTAGGGCGAGCATGTGGAGTTAACGTAATATCAAAGACCATTGCGTATTAGTGCATTGCTTGAATGATGCAGAGTGGAAATTAGATTGTACCTGGATGTAATAACCATCTCGAAGACCACCAAACTTTTCCTGGCCAGCGGTGTCCCAAACGTTGAACCTGATGGCTCCTCTGTTGGTATGGAAGACGAGGGGATGGACTTCAACACCCAGAGTCGCTACATATTTCTTCTCAAATTCACCAGTCAAGTGGCGTTTGACGAATGTGGTTTTGCCTGTACCACCATCCCCCACTAGCACACATTTGAAAGTCGGCATGTCGGGATCTTGAGCCATTTTGAGATATTCCGGCTAAAACAATGAATAAGAGTTTATTTTCTTAGTAATGGGTTAATTTAATGGAAAATGAACTGCAGCAACTGCAACTGCCTGAACTGCAGCTGTCCTTGATGTTTGCAACGGAATTACGTTATTTAACAGACACTGAATATTTTCGCGCAAATACAGATTATTATTTTAAAAGGCAGCAAACACCTTCTGGAAACGCTTCGTAAAACAACCAATACATTTTATATGCCACTAAATTTCAACATAAAAATCGTATGTCCCTCAGCGTATCGCGCCTTTTCACTGTCTCACAGGAAAATGATATCCACAAACCGACTTTGTTTCTAAATTAATGAGAAACTAAAATATAAACAGCGAAAATATGCATTGGAGGGTGAACTTCGATAGTTATGTAAGATATTCCCTTCGTCTAACACTATTCCAACTTTAGATGGACCCGAAATGGTACGATTAAACTCACCAAAACTCAGAGTCGTTAGGGTTCACAATGGCGTTGTACCAGGGGGAATGCTCCGGATTTCGTCCGTTCGTTCGTTGACTAGCGTAGTACAAATCCATTCAAAAAATATTTTGTGTAAAAATTGACATAAATATTATGAAATCTGAATGCTTTTAAAGTTTAAATATTGAAAATTATTAAAAAAGAAGCCAAAGTAAATTACCTGAATTTATGAAAGAAACTGCTGCGTTGACTTACTGTGCTGATTTGGCGCCTGCGCAGTATTTGAAGTGCACTGCAGAAGCACTCTGAAATCAGAAGCGTATCGATTTTTATGGGATCGTAGTGTCTTTTCTTAGTTTAGTGTCGGTTTCATGGTAATTTTGTGAATGGGATGTTCATATAAACCAAGACGAATCCCCAGTGTGTAAATTGGAAGGTTAGAAGATGACGAAGGATAGATTAGCAGCCCTTGTCGCGGTAAGTTGATGCGGAGAAGTGACGGGTCGTCGTTTATCTAGGCCTAGCCCCATGATATTCGTCGAGGCCTATCCCACCCAGTCCACCAATCTGCAACACATCCAGTATTAGATTAATATTAAAAAAAACCTTTAGACAGACAATTGAAAGGTCACAAAATGTATGCTTTTATTTTTTTACAAGTGGCAGACATTTTGCAATGCCAAGAAAAAACTTGGTGACAGGTGAATTTAGATTTTGACAGAAGCAAATATACAGGTTCCTTGATAAGTACATTTCACAATAGTGATTAATTCATTTATTTCTCACATTAATGAAATTAGATCTGCCACTCGAGATATGAATTCAATAATTTCTAAAACTTCATTACAACTAATTTAAAATCTATGTAACCTCCATAAGCCGGGTTTCTACCTTGCCTATAAGTGCTATTAGTCAGAGCTTCATTAGTCTTACTTAACTAACTGCATCTGATATTTACTTTTCAGGCGCAAAGTGACGACGACGATGTTGGATCAGATGATGTTGCTGTCACCGTTGAACGTGATGGCTTCATGGATGAGTTCTTTGCCGAGGTATGACAGTTTCTATCGCTATAAGTGATTTAGTTTGACATTCGGAAGCAACGTATTCTTTAAAAGTTCTGTCAAACCTGATTACCTGTTGAACACCACATTGCCCTGCTTAGTGGAATGGCAAACACGTGATTTAATCTGCACGGCATTGTCTTTTCTGTTTTGATTTCGCAGACATCTGTCTCATTGGGTCTCGATAGATGATTCAATTCTGTTCAGTACATACATTACAAACGAAAATAAACAATTCTGAAGATATTTCTATCCCAAGATTTTCCCCTGGGGTTACGTCATAATTTCTAGCTACAGTAATCTCAAATACACCAAGTTATATTCCAACATTTCTTTTATTTGCCTTTGCCTTTTCTCACACAATATTGTTTGTTCGAGTTCTATGAGTCATACGTTAGTTTTATGGTTTGCCTTTCTTCCACCAGCCTTTTACCCGAAGGTATTTATGATTTTCTGCTGTTTTTCTTGGCTGTTACTTAGGTCCAGAGACCATTGATTCAGATATTTAAGAAAAGCAAGGAGCCAAGAGGGGATAATTCGCTGAGCAGATGGTTTGAATGGGTGGGTTCAAGTATATCAACAATATCATAAACCTCATTCTGGCATCTGTGCTATTAATCAAAGCTAATACAAACTATAATCTAGTTTTATTAATTAATCTTGACTAAATTAAAAGTGCTTTTCAACTTCACGTGCTTGCTATTTACTTTCTGCAGCGACCTTGGCATTATTTGGCATGTGATTTTCATCAAACCATCATCATAGCTTAGTTTCCTATCTTAGATATCTTTCCATTCATGCGGTTGTCCATAATATCCGTATATGTGATGGTTTGTGGCTATCAGGGTCTGCTTCCTTACTTTTTGGGGGAAATCCGCTCTTTTATGATAACAATTTAACACTTGCTTTGCCATTACGACCACTTGAGCCCCCAAGTCTTAGGATTATTATCTTCGTGTTACGATCCTATTTGCTATCATCGCAGACTTTGTACATTCTTTACTTCAATTTCTTCTTGAGATGTTTTTTAATAGTTTTTATTGGTTTATTTTGCATCGATAACTTTTTCAAAACTGGATTTGAAGGCTGATCACGAATGACAGATAAAAAGACAAAAATAACGATACATTTACCCTGAGATTAGAAGCCGATCTGCCGTGAATTTGCGACAGGTATTTGAAAGTTGTGTCGGTGTAACGCAGTGAACGGCCACTAGAATGCACTTAAAGTAAGCTCGCGAGGGAAGCTAATGTTTCAACTTGTTTCTTGGCATCTTGTAAGTCTTGTCTTGTCACTGCATACTTTATTCAGGTGCCAAACATCGAGACGAGATCTTGAATTTGCTGACAAGAAATGATCCAAGTTTTTTATTATTATCAACACTATAACCGTCTCAAAAATTGATGCCCAAACGCGGACACAAACCACGATCTCCACCTGTCGCGGGTGTTGCTCAGAACCAATTTTTGAGACGGTTCTAGTGTTGATAATAATAAAATACCCCGCGCATTGCAAGCGTTTGCAATTTAAATCACATTTCATCCTAATAATGATCCAAGTTTTACTGCCGTTCAACACTTTGGCCCTAATTAAAAAATACCAGTCATTTTCAAGCTCGTTCTAAATTGTGCAGCATTCGCAAAGTTTGATTTTCCCGGAAGCTAAATCTTTTGTAGAGTTGGGTAATGGGAGAAGGTTCACATTGATAAATCGCAGTCAACTATTTCAACTTTTAACTATTTATGTAGCGATGGTCCGTTGATATCTTCTCATATGCTAACTACGTCAAGCCCAAACACAGTCTGTCAAAACTGAATTACATATGCAATTATGCACTGAAACTTATGCAATTTAAATCAATTGAAAATGTATATCTGTTCATCAGTATCTTTTGTATCTAATGCTTTTTATAACAAACAAAATTATAATGATTGTCTGCGATGGCTTATAATCAAGAGTCACCGTGCTATGGACCTACGTAGCGAGCTTTCATACGCATGGCTAAAAACATGGCTTCTCATTGAATACACAATTGACTAAAATTATCACAGGTTTATTTTTCATTCCCTCATGATCGCATAAAAATTGAGACAAAATTGATTGCCACTAATTAAGTCATTCTTTATGGGTCCGTTTCTTTTTAATTAATGAAAGTTAAGCAACATTGCGCTGGGTCAGGTATTGGATGGGTGACCATCATACACATGACCAGTTCTGTTGGGGAGAGAGGTTGGAGGGATGAAAGTTAAGCAATACTGTGCTGAGTCAGGTATTGGATGGGTGACCATCATACACATGACCAGTTCTGTTTGGGAGAGAGGTTGGAGGGATGAAACTTAAGCAACATTGCGCTGAGTCAGGTATTGGATGGGTGACCATCATACACATGACCAGTTCTGTTCGGGAGAGAGGTTGGAGGGATGAAAGTTAAGCAACACTGCACTGGGTCAGGTATTGGATGGGTGACCATCATACACATGACCAGTTCTGTTGGGGAGAGAGGTTGGAGGGATGAAAGTTAAGCAACACTGCGCTGGGTCAGGTATTGGATGGGTGACCATCGTACACATGACCAGTTCTGTTCGGGAGAGAGGTTGGAGGGATGAAAGTTAAGCAACACTGCACTGGGTCAGGTATTGGATGGGTGACCATCATACACATGACCAGTTCTGTTGGGGAGAGAGGTTGGAGGGATGAAAGTTAAGCAACACTGCGCTGGGTCAGGTATTGGATGGGTGACCATCATACACATGACCAGTTCTGTTCGGGAGAGAGGTTGGAGGGATGAAAGTTAAGCAACACTGCGCTGGGTCAGGTATTGAATGGGTGACCATCATACACATGACCAGTTCTGTTCGGGAGAGAGGTTGGAGGGATGAAAGTTAAGCAACACTGCACTGGGTCAGGTATTGGATGGGTGACCATCATACACATGACCAGTTCTGTTGGGGAGAGAGGTTGTAGGGATGAAAGTTAAGCAACACTGCGCTGGGTCAGGTATTGGATGGGTGACCATCATACACATGACCAGTTCTGTTCGGGAGAGAGGTTGGAGGGATGAAAGTTAAGCAACACTGCGCTGGGTCAGGTATTGAATGGGTGACCATCATACACATGACCAGTTCTGTTCAGGAGAGAGGTTGGAGGGATGAAAGTTAAGCAACACTGCGCTGAGTCAGGTATTGGATGGGTGACCATCATACACATGACCAGTTCTGTTCAGGAGAGAGGTTGGAGGGATGAAAGTTAAGCAACACTGCGCTGGGTCAGGTATTGAATGGGTGACCATCATACACATGACCAGTTCTGTTCGGGAGAGAGGTTGGAGGGATGAAAGTTGAGCAACACTGCGCTGAGTCAGGTATTGGATGGGTGACTATCATACACATGACCAGTTCTGTTAGGGAGAGAGGTTGGAGGGATGAAAGTTAAGCAACACTGCGCTGGGTCAGGTATTGAATGGGTGACCATCATACACATGACCAGTTCTGTTCAGGAGAGAGGTTGGAGGGATGAAAGTTAAGCGTGTTGGAGCTGCCCCCAATCCAGTGACATATGCTTTCTTAACCTAAAAGTTTCAAAGGGATTTATGTGCTTTTTTAACAAATCGCTTATCAAAAGAAGAATTTTAACTTTGATGAATTTAAAATGTGAATCACTAACTTTGTGTGTTGGTGATAGGAAGTTGGGTAAGAGTTGATTGTGTGTTTGATCCGTGTGGCTTCATGTTGCAGGTTGAAGAGATACGGGAGATGATTGTGTGTTTGATCCGTGTGGCTTCATGTTGCAGGTTGAAGAGATACGGGAGTTGATTGTGTGTTTGATCCGTGTGGCTTCATGTTGCAGGTTGAAGAGATACGGGAGATGATTGTGTGTTTGATCCGTGTGGCTTCATGTTGCAGGTTGAAGAGATACGGGAGATGATTGTGTGTTTGATCCGTGTGGCTTCATGTTGCAGGTTGAAGAGATACGGGAGATGATTGTGTGTTTGATCCGTGTGGCTTCATGTTGCAGGTTGAAGAGATACGGGAGTTGATTGTGTGTTTGATCCGTGTGGCTTCATGTTGCAGGTTGAAGAGATACGGGAGTTGATTGTGTGTTTGATCCGTGTGGCTTCATGTTGCAGGTTGAAGAGATACGGGAGATGATTGTGTGTTTGATCCGTGTGGCTTCATGTTGCAGGTTGAAGAGATACGGGAGATGATTGTGTGTTTGATCCGTGTGGCTTCATGTTGCAGGTTGAAGAGATACGGGAGTTGATTGTGTGTTTGATCCGTGTGGCTTCATGTTGCAGGTTGAAGAGATACGGGAGATGATTGTGTGTTTGATCCGTGTGGCTTCATGTTGCAGGTTGAAGAGATACGGGAGATGATCGACAAAATCCAAGCAAATGTGGAAGAAGTTAAGAAGAAGCATAGTGCGATTCTCTCCGCTCCGCAGACCGATGAGAGTAAGTCAAGCTTTTGTGTACCATTCTTAGGCTTTCTATTGGTTGGGGCATCGTGGTGCCTCGTGGTGCATCGTGGTGCATCGTGGTGCATCGTGGTGCATTGTGGTGCATCGTGGTGCATTGTGGTGCATCGTGGTGCATCGTGGTGCATTGTGGTGCATCGTGGTGCATTGTGGTGCATCGTGGTGCATCGTGGTGCATCGTGGTGCATTGTGGTGCATCGTGGTGCATTGTGGTGCATCGTGGTGCATCGTGGTGCATTGTGGTGCATCGTGGTGCATCGTGGTGCATTGTGGTGCATCGTGGTGCATTGTGGTGCATCGTGGTGCATTGTGGGGCATCGTGGTGCCTCGTGGTGCATCGTGGTGCATTGTGGTGCATCGTGGTGCATTGTGGTGCATCGTGGTGCGTCGCGGTGCAGCGTGGTGCATCGTGGTGCATCGTGGTGCATCGTAGTGCATCGTGGTGCATCGTGGTGCATCGTGGTGCATCGTGGTGCATCGTAGTGCATCGTGGTGCATCGTGGTGCATCGTGGTGCATCGTAGTGCATCGTGGTGCATCGTGGTGCATCGTGGTGCATCGTGGTGCATCGTGGTGCATCGTGGTGCATCGTGGGGTGCAGAGAATCAGCAAAGTTAGCATTGATAAGCTAAAAAAAAACAAAAATGGAATATTATTGTTTTTAGACTCATGTCTACTTGATGTAAACTTAGCACAAGTTTTAACAAAAACTTTTTCAACTGGGTTTTGAATGCTAAGTGAAGAACAACTGAATTTCCCAACGTTTCGTAACTTGTACCTGTTACTTTATCAAGGGTAAGAGCAGTCCTGACAATTTTCTAATAACAAAAGAACCACACAAAATTATAACAATTACCAAGTTCAAGCTTCCTAAATGCATCTCAATAAAATAATCAGAGTCAATAACTCAAAAACTAACGTATTTTGTATTTTCGGAAATAAATTCCCGAACAAATTGGAGTTTTTTACCAACAAACCAACTAGGTGTACGGGATTTTATGGCTATTTGACTTACCCGTGGTAATAGTTGTTATTTACCTCTTGAAGCCAATGAAATTTTATTGCATTTGATCGAAGAGATCCAAGGAATTGTTAAAAATGTCGTGTTGGTAGCTTGAGCGTTGTTAACACGACATATGTTTAGTTCAACGAAGAACAAGTTGATAATTACCGAGCTAATTAAATCCACAATCAATCGTCACAAACTGATACTGAACCCTGATTGGTTGATATTAAGTTTGGTTCCGTCTCTGGTTCCCACAACAAGTTCTAAATCCGGCCGCGGGTTCTGAATTTTTAAACCGTACCAAAAGATTCCATCGCCAAGAAACTTTCCTTAGAAGCAAATCCAGGCCCGAGTCTTGCTTAATGCAGGGAGGATGATGATACCATTGACTTTTAGTGCTAATGGTGATGATACCATTGACTTTTAGTGCTAATGGTGATGATACCATTGACTTTTAGTGCTAATGGTGATGATACCATTGACTTTTAGTGCTAAGGGTGATGATACCATTGACTTTTAGTGCTAAGGGTGATGATACCATTGACTTTTAGTGCTAATGGTGATGATGGCCCCTAGTTTATGTTCCAAGGTTGATGATTTAGTTGGCATAATGTTCTGAGGGTGATGATGGTATTGACTTGATGTGCTAAGGATGATGATTCCCCTGACTCTAGGCACTTGAGGACGATGTCTTTCGTTGTGTTTCGACCACGCCAATCAACGTGGCCCCAGGATTTGTTCAACAGGTCAATCACCCCCCCAACCCCCCCTTCCCCCAACCCCAACCCCTCACCGTATGACGCAATCATGGAAAGTTGACTCTTCTTAAGACAGATGAACTAAGATTGCCGCGAACCTGGCAACCAACAACAACAACAGTTGTTTTGTTTTATTTCCAGACTTAAAGATAATATCAGATAGATTTGTGTGCCAATTGCTTCAGCTTCACTACTGCGTTACGTTTCGGGTCGGACCTAACCTAACCTAACCTAACGTAATCTAACCTAACCTAACCTAACCTAACCTAACCTAACCTGACCTATTCTATCGTAACCTTACCTTACCTAACCTAACCTAACCTAACCTGACCTGACCTAACCTAACCTAACCTAACCTAACCTGGCCTAACCTAACCTCACCTAACCTAACCTAACCTGACCTGACCTGACCTGACCTAACCTGGCCTAACCTGACCTGACCTAACCTAACCTGACCTAACCTGACCTAACCTAACCTAACCTATCCTAACCTAACCTAACCTAACCTGACCTAACCTAACCTAACCTAACATAACATAATCTAACCTATCCTAACCTATTCTATCGTAACCTTACCTAACCTAACCTGACCTAACCTAACCTATCCTAACCTATTCTAAAGTAACCTAACCTAACCTTACCAAACCATACTTGACCTGACCTAACCTAACCTAGCCTAACCTAGCCTCACCTAACCTCACCTAACCTAACCTAACCTAACCTAACCTGACCTGACCTGACCTAACCTAACCTAACCTGACTTTACCTAACCTAACCTATTCTTACCTAACCTAACCTAACCTAACCTAACCTAACCTAACCTAACCCGACCTAACCTAACCAAACCTAACCTAACCTAACCTAACCTAACCTAACCTAACCTTAACAGACCTTACCTAACCTAACCTATCCTAACCTAACCTAACCTAACCTAACCAAACCTAACCTAACCTAACCTAACCTAACCTAAACTAACCTAACCTAACCAAACCTAACCTAACCTAACATAATCTAACCTATCCTAACCTATTCTATCGTAACCTTACCTAACCTAACCTGACCTAACCTAACCTATCCTAACCTATTCTAAAGTAACCTAACCTAACCTTACCAAACCATACTTGACCTGACCTAACCTAACCTAGCCTAACCTAGCCTCACCTAACCTCACCTAACCTAACCTAACCTGACCTGACCTGACCTGACCTGACCTGACCTAACCTAACCTAACCTAACCTAACCTGACTTTACCTAACCTAACCTATTCTTACCTAACCTAACCTAACCTAACCTAACCTAACCTAACCCGACCTAACCTAACTAAACCTAACCTAACCTAACCTAACATAACCTTACCAGACCTTACCTAACCTATCTTAACCTAACCTAACCTAACCTAACCTAACCTAACCTAACCTAACCAAACCTAACCTAACCTAACCTAACCTAACCTAACCTAAACTAACCTAACCTAACCAAACCAAACCTAACCTAACCTAACCTAACCTAACCTAACCTAACCACTGCCAATATGATACCTTCACGAAACACGAGCAAAGTTTCGTCGCATCTGACTCATGCCGTGTTATCGTCTACATCGACCTTGGTGGCCGGTCGACATCGCGATAACAGCTGATAGCAGATAACCACCTGGCAGTGACGTCACTACTCGTTAGCAGTGACGTCACTACTCGTTAGCACCTGTCACCTGATGACTCATACCTTCACTCGCCTTGCTTAGCAACCTCTCGACAGCAACACTGCGCTGAGTCAGGTATTGGATGGGTGACCATCATACACATGACCAGTTCTGTTCAGGAGAGAGGTTGGAGGGATGAAAGTTAAGCAACACTGCGCTGGGTCAGGTATTGGATGGGTGACCATCATACACATGACCAGTTCTGTTCAGGAGAGAGGTTGGAGGGATGAAAGTTAAGCAACACTGCGCTGGGTTAGGTATTGGATGGGTGACCATCATACACATGACCAGTTCTGTTCGGGAAAGAGGTTGGAGGGATGAAAGTTCAGCAACACTGCGCTGGGTCAGGTATTGGATGGGTGACCATCATACACAGGACCAGTTCTGTTCGGGAGAGAGGTTGGAGGGATAAAAGTTAAGCAACACTGCGCTGGGTCAGGTATTGGATGGGTGACCATCATACACATGACCAGTTCTGTTCGGGAGAGAGGTTGGAGGGATGAAAGTTAAGCTACACTGCGCTGGGTCAGGTATTGGATGGGTGACCATCATACACATGACCAGTTCTGTTCGGGAGAGAGGTTGGAGGGATGAAAGTTAAGCTACACTGCGCTGGGTCAGGTATTGGATGGGTGACCATCATACACATGACCAGTTCTGTTCGGGAGAGAGGTTGGAGGGATGAAAGTTAGTACAGCAACTTCACTCGCCTTGCTTATTGGAATTGAACGGAATTTGTTGAGTACATTCATCTGTCCTCGACTTTTGCTAAGTGTGTGTCGTTGCCTCACAAAGGGACATTTATCTTGTGACAGTTGTTTTCTTTGATCGCTATGAGTGGGACTTTCTTTATCTGTCAGAACATAAAAGCGCCTGATTTTCCTGGACATTAGACACCAATTCTTCCTTCTGCCGGCGGCTCTGATTGTAACAAAAATAACAATGGGCTCACACCTTGACGCCCCCATCCCACCTAGCCCTCCACACACATACAGAAGTGGTGACAACATTCCTACAGATCAATACGCCCACCGGCCCGCCCCCTTCCCTGCCCCCCCCCCCCCCCCTTGACACCCCTGCCCCCCCTGCCCCCTGGCGGCTGGCCTTACAATGCGTTAGTCTTGTTATTCCTGGTGGAATCATTGAATTAGTCTTGTTCCGGGAACTACATGGGGTCGACTTGTCAGGGGGGGGGGGGGGGGCAGATACCCCCCCTCTGATGAAAACATGATACCAAGATGCCACTGTTAGCTGTCCGATTTAAAAGCAACAAAATAATGAATTTTCTGTGGTTGTTACATTTCTTAATTTCAGTAGAAATAAATTTTAAATGAAAAATAATATTAATATTAATCAAGCAAAGTTGAAATTAATATATTGCGGGTTAGTTTTAACTTTTATCAGGTTGGCATGCACCCAAGCTTGCAAACCGCTCTTTGGCAGCCATTGCTAGAATATTGAGGTATTTAGCAGAAGCCATTAGGACTTTTAGTTTTGAATTTAAGTTCTTATTTTTCAATATAATTAATTTCACGTAAATAAACTGATCAATTCACAGAAGAATTAAAATGCGAGATTTATTGTTCCTTCATAATTTTCTGGTTAGTTTTTAAACTCCCCGGTGAAGTCTGACTTTATTTTTCATTCTAAAGTTGGCAACATTTAGTCAGAGTCCACCAGACTGTGGCAAGGTTAGGTTGACACGACTGTACTGGCCGTGGTCGAGTGGGTCCAGTGGCGGATCGTGTGCAGGGCTCCAGTGCAGCAGCCCCATCCTTCACATTGTTGCTGGAGAAGCGTGAGCCTTACCAATAACTGCCAACAATACCACCCATCCAATACCTGACCCAGCGCAGTGTTGCTTAACTTGCCTCCCTCCAACCTCTCTCCCGAACAGAACTGGTCATGTGTATGATGGTCACCCATCCAATACCTGACCCAGCGCAGTGTTGCTTAACTTTCATCCCTCCAACCTCTCTCACGAACAGAACTGGTCATGTGTATGATGGTCACCCATCCAATACCTGACCCAGCGCAGTGTTGCTTAACTTTCGTCCCTCCAACCTCTCTCCCGAACAGAACTGGTCATGTATATGATGGTCATGTGTATGATGGTCATGTGTATGATGGTCATGTGTATGATGGTCATGTGTATGATGGTCATGTGTATGATGATCATGTGTATGCTGGTCATGTGTATGATGGTCATGTGTATGATGGTCATGTGTATGATGGTCATGTGTATGATGGTCATGTGTATGATGGTCATGTGTATGATGGTCATGTGTATGATGGTCATGTGTATGATGGTCATGTGTATGATGGTCATGTGTATGATGGTCATGTGTATGATGGTCATGTGTATGATGGTCATGTGTATGATGGTCATGTGTATGATGGTCATGTGTATGATGGTCATGCGTATGATGGTCATGTGTATGATGGTCACGTGTATGATGGTCATGTGTATGATGGTCATGTGTATGATGATCATGTGTATGCTGGTCATGTGTATGATGGTCATGTGTATGATGGTCATGTGTATGATGGTCATGTGTATGATGGTCATGTGTATGATGGTCATGTGTATGATGGTCATGCGTATGATGGTCATGTGTATGATGGTCACGTGTATGATGGTCATGTGTATGATGGTCATGTGTATGATGGTCATGTGTATGATGGTCATGTGTATGATGGTCATGTGTATGATGGTCATGTGTATGATGGTCATGTGTATGATGGTCATGTGTATGATGGTCATGTGTATGATGGTCATGTGTATGATGGTCATGTGTATGATGGTCATGTGTATGATGGTCATGTGTATGATGGTCATGTGTATGATGGTCATGTGTATGATGGTCATGTGTATGATGGTCATGTGTATGATGGTCATGTGTATGATGGTCATGTGTATGATGATCATGTGTATGATGGTCATGTGTATGATGGTCATGTGTATGATGGTCATGTGTATGATGGTCATGTGTATGATGGTCATGTGTATGATGGTCATGTGTATGATGGTCATGTGTATGATGGTCATGTGTATGATGGTCATGTGTATGATGGTCATGTGTATGATGGTCATGTGTATGATGGTCATGTGTATGATGGTCATGTGTATGATGGTCATGTGTATGATGGTCATGTATATGATGGTCATGTATATGATGGTCATGTGTATGATGGTCATGTGTATGATGGTCATGTATATGATGGTCATGTGTATGATGGTCATGTGTATGATGGTCATGTGTATGATGGTCATGTGTATGATGGTCATGTGTATGATGGTCATGTGTATGATGGTCATGTGTATGATGGTCATGTGTATGATGGTCAAGTGTATGATGGTCATGTGTATGATGGTCATGTGTATGATGGTCATGTGTATGATGGTCATGTGTATGATGGTCATGTGTATGATGGTCACACACATGGCAATCCTGGGCTGGTCTCTCTCTGACCTGCATTAAATTGACTTGAACTCGTAGTTAATTGCAATCACCTTGGAGTCGAGCAAGTACTTGATGTACCTCATTTTGTATTCATTACTCGCCGGCAGCTGATTTCGACGCCAACGTGCCCTCGAGGGCAGAAAGCTCCTCATAGCAATGTCCCGCGTAAATAATTGCCAGTCAATTAACCGTGGCAGCGTTGAGTGCAGGTTCTAGTTAGAGAAACAACGTCAATGTTACAGTCTCTGCGTGAAAGATGGCCGCCAAATGACTACCTTACCAACAAAAATGCAGAGTACCGGAACATCACGTTAAGTGGAGCCACTGTCGTATGAAATTTAATTTCGATATTTCTCGTAGGTTAACTCGCTTTTGTGACTTTTCATGCTCAAAAAATCTCCATCAATGTTTACCTCAACGATTGATAAACACGTAACGATATTAAAAAGCGAGTTAACCTACGATAAATATTGAAATTAAATTTCATACGACAGTGGCTCCACTTAACGTGATGTTCCGGTACTCTGCATTTTTGTCGGTAAGGTAGTCATTTGGCGGCCATCTTTCACGCAGAGACTGTAACATTAACGTTGAAACTCTACCTAGAACCTGCACTCAACGGTTAAACTAACCACGCTCTGTGTTCGCTGCCGATGAATTTCATTTGAATACTAACAGCGTGGATGATGATGATGGGGATGATGAGGCTGTGGATGATGATGCTGGGGATGATGAGGCTGGGAATGATGATGCTGGGGATGATGAGGCTGTGGATGATGATGCTGGGGATGATGAGGCTGGGGATGATGAGGCTGGGAATGATGATGCTGGGGATGATGAGGCTGGGGATGATGAGGCTGGGAATGATGATGCTGGGGATGATGAGGCTGGGGATGATGAGGCTGGGGATGATGAGGCTGGGGATGATGAGGCTGGGGATGATGAGGCTGGGGATGATGAGGTTGGGAATGATGATGTTGGGGATGATGAGGCTGTGGATGATGATGATGGTCAGCTGACAGATGTACTGGTTGATAGCACGAGGGACCCCGACTTGTCCCTGTCCTGGAAGGCGTCAGGTTCCTGTGTCAGTGGCTTTTGGTTCTGATTCTCACTCCAGTGGCGTTAACCCTGCTCCACTTGTCTGATGACAGATTTTTATCCTCGCCTCGCTTTGCGCCTTTCAGCGACTAACAGGTGAAGGTGGCTAACTGACATAGACCCCATTAGACCAGTGCTACATGCCCAGATGTCAAAACAGTGCTAAGTTAAACACCACAAAGCAATGAATGAGCGGATGCTTCAACTTGGTAATTGTTATAATTTTATGTGGTTCTTTTGTTATTGGAAAATTGTCAGGACTGCTCTTACCCTTGATAAAGTAACAGGTACAAGTTGCGAAACGTTGGGAAATTCAGTTGTTCTTCACTTAGCATTGAAAACCCAGTTGAAATAGTTTTTGTTAAAACTAGTGCTAAGTTTACATCAAGTAGACATGAGTCTAATAACCATCATAAAGGATTCCCGGTGTTCGCATTGTCTGTTGGTAGACCTGTTCTTGGTTTGTAATTGTGATGACGCTAGCTTAACGTGGGACCCCCCTATGTCGTGTAGTCTTGTCATCTAGGTTTAGCGGGTGGCGCGGGTGGCGCGGGGTTTCATCCTCGCTTTATTAAAAGAGTATAACTCTTCTGAGAGTCGAGCGACGTCGAGTGGCTCATTGTGTGCCTCCCAAGTCCCCGGTTCGAACCCCGACCACCGCCCGACGCCCCGCGACATTAAGAAAGCAAATTACTGGCGGTCGATATCGCGGCGTCGTCGGGTCTCACTCGATCTGAACCCTGAACCTACCGACTACAAGCTGATCGATGTCCGACCCACGCGGTGACCATAAAAACTATTCCTGGACAAATACTCAAATAACTTACAACAATCGAATCTTTGTCAACGTTTTGATCTAACAGAATCGCTTTCTCCGATAGCAAAAAGTTCTAGGTAGAGACAGAACGTTGATGTTAAACCGTTGAGTGTGCAGGTTCTAGGTAGAGACAGAAAGTTGATGTTAAACCGTTGAGTGTGCAGGTTCTAGGTAGAGACAGAACGTTAATGTTAAACCGTTGAGTGTGCAGGTTCTAGGTAGAGACAGAACGTTGATGTTAAACCGTTGAGTGTGCAGGTTCTAGATAGAGACAGAACGTTAATGTTAAACCGTTGAGTGTGCAGGTTCTAGGTAGAGACAGAACGTTGATGTTAAACCGTTGAGTGTGCAGGTTCTAGATAGAGACAGAACGTTAATGTTAAACCGTTGAGTGTGCAGGTTCTAGGTAGAGACAGAACGTTGATGTTAAACCGTTGAGTGTGCAGGTTCTAGGTAGAGACAGAACGTTAATGTTAAACCGTTGAGTGTACAGGTTCTAGGTAGATACAGAACGTTAATGTTAAATCGTTGAGTGTGCAGGTTCTAGGTAGAGACAGAACGTTGATGTTAAACCGTTGAGTGTGCAGGTTCTAGGTAGAGACAGAACGTTGATGTTAAACCGTTGAGTGTGCAGGTTCTAGGTAGAGACAGAACGTTAATGTTAAACCGTTGAGTGTGCAGGTTCTAGGTAGAGACAGAACGTTAATGTTAAACCGTTGAGTGTGCAGGTTCTAGGTAGAGACAGAAAGTTGATGTTAAACCGTTGAGTGTGCAGGTTCTAGGTAGAGACAGAACGTTAATGTTAAACCGTTGAGTGTGCAGGTTCTAGGTAGAGACAGAACGTTAATGTTAAACCGTTGAGTGTGCAGGTTCTAGGTAGAGACAGAACGTTGATGTTAAACCGTTGAGTGTGCAGGTTCTAGGTAGAGACAGAACGTTAATGTTAAACCGTTGAGTGTGCAGGTTCTAGGTAGAGACAGAACGTTAATGTTAAACCGTTGAGTGTGCAGGCTCTAGGTAGAGACAGAACGTTAATGTTAAACCGTTGAGTGTGCAGGTTCTAGGTAGAGACAGAACGTTAATGTTAAACCATTGAGTGTGCAGGTTCTAGATAGAGACAGAACGTTAATGTTAAACCGTTGAGTGTGCAGGTTCTAGGTAGAGACAGAACGTTGATGTTAAACCGTTGAGTGTGCAGGTTCTAGGTAGAGACAGAACGTTGATGTTAAACCGTTGAGTGTGCAGGTTCTAGGTAGAGACAGAACGTTAATGTTAAACCGTTGAGTGTGCAGGCTCTAGGTAGAGACAGAACGTTAATGTTAAACCGTTGAGTGTGCAGGTTCTAGGTAGAGACAGAACGTTAATGTTAAACCGTTGAGTGTGCAGGCTCTAGGTAGAGACAGAACGTTAATGTTAAACCGTTGAGTGTGCAGGTTCTAGGTAGAGACAGAACGTTAATGTTAAACCGTTGAGTGTGCAGGTTCTAGGTAGAGACAGAACGTTAATGTTAAACCGTTGAGTGTGCAGGTTCTAGGTAGAGACAGAACGTTAATGTTACAGTCTCTGCGTGAAAGATGGCCGCCAAATGACTACCTTACCAACAAAAATGCAGAGTACCGGAACATTACGTTAAGTGGAGCCACTGTCGTATGAAATTTAATTTCGATATTTCTCGTAGGTTAACTCGCTTTTGAGACTTTTCATGCTCAAAAGATCTCCATCAATGTTTACCTCAACGATTGATAAACACATAACGCGATAATTTGAGTCGTAATAATTAAATTGTAGCGGTCAGTTTAAAAGAACGGCTGCTAGCGCTATCTATTTCCGTCTTCCGTTACCACGTGTTGCCGGCCTCGTTTGCTCAGCTGTACTTCTAGGTGAAGGTGGTTCTAATCTTGGAATGTCAAGTTGTCTCTAATGCTTGGCAGAGCTGTGACGGTCTTGAACACATTCAATCGCCCCCAGCATCGTGGCAATTGTTGTTACTCTCGAAGTCATTTCACTGTTTTCGAACGGAACCCCCCTTCCCCTGTCATCCCCCACCCCACCGCCACCCGCTGCCGCCTCCAGAACTAACGGAAAACTGGCTGGAAGCCAGGCGAGGGATTGGCTTGGAAAGAGCAACCAGACCACGGGACATGCCGGGACATGCCACCGTCCCTTTCATTGAATGCTCCAGGCATTGAAACCAAAAGCAAAGCGTGAGCCGCGGTCTGCGTTGGTTCTTGGGGCTATGATTGGGGCTATGGGCTATGATTGGGGCTATGATTGGGGCTATGATTAGGGCTATGGGCCAATGATTGGGGCTATGCTTGCGGCTATGCTTGATGCTGCTTGACAGTGTGGCGCTGGGATGCGGGTTCGTCCCCCGCGTTACTGAAAACGAGAGTAGGGTAGTCTTGCAGAATCGATACAATGCCCGGCCTGTGGCAGAGCGAGGGGCGGAGGGGGTGGGGGTGGCTGCACTTGCTTGCCTCGTGACGTCACGGCTGCCTGTGACCCTGACTTACCGCCCCCCCCCCCCCCCCCCCCCCCCCCCCTCCCCCTCCAGTGAAGATAAGCCGGGACCGATCCACTAGTAGCCAGACAATCGCTTAGCTCGAATAAAACGACCGACACGAGGAAATGCGGCCATAGAACCATAGTACCATAGTATCATGGTACCATAGTACCATAGTACCATAGTATCATAGTATCATAGTACCATAGTACCATAGTATCATAGTATCATAGTACCATTAACCTTATATAAAAGCTTTAAAATTGCGATGTTCAACTTTTTAGTTTGTATCTGACCAGCTGACCAGCTGACCAGCTGGGGTAACATTTTTCTGTACATGTTGATTTAAATTGCGAAATTTGGTTAAAAACGTGTGCAATTGGGTTATAATTGTTCAAAATTAAAATCTCTATCCTATTGTGACACTTTGAGGGTGATTTGAAAGCGTTTTTTTGGTGAAATATTGATAATTGTGTTTGAAATTTCCTGCCTAGGAAAATTGGAGCCATGTCTCACAGTTCGATTTTTATTTCATTCAAAACTTGCCTTTAAATGACCTGCAGCAGTTTGGTAATACTCTTCATGCATGCCTATGAAAGTTATTGAAGAAATTGAGCACAAACGCTGTTATTTACGTTCGTTTTAAGTGAAATAGAAATAATTTTGCAAAAAGTTTGACAGATGCATTCATTTGTTTGGTTTTTTGACCACTGCAGGGTGAACGAATTCTTAAACTTATCTTTGCGGCAGTGCATTCAGGATATTCAAACGTCAATGTCAATGTCAACGTCAATGTCAAATTCTTTTCAAAATCTCTAAAACTGAAGGGAAATAAATGACAGAACTGAAATATTGTTGGTGTCTTGGCTAGCAAGATTGGTAAGCCCAGATTCTAAAAGGTATTTCACAAGTTTCACTCTCTAAAAAATATTTCAAGAAATCATATACGGAAATCTTTTGACAGCCAACTTCGTTTGTTTTCGAAATTGTCATCGTGGACACTTTGGAATTCACAGAGTTTCCACAATGCAGTGACCCCAAGTGAAATAAGCGGCAAATTTCAAATAAAATAAATGGGGGTACTTTTGGTTGTGGTCCCATTAGAGGCTTTACATTAAAACCAAAATGCACAATCCCTCAAAATCTTAAGGTGCCGTTAGGCATCGGGTTCTGCTAGTAGTACCATAGTATCATAGTATCATAGTACCATAGTACCATAGTATCATAGTATCATAGTATCATAGTACCATAGTACCATAGTATCATAGTATCATAGTATCATAGTACCATAGTATCATAGTACCATAGTATCATAGTATCATAGTATCATAGTACCATAGTATCATGGTACCATAGTACCATAGTACCATAGTATCATAGTATCATAGTACCATAGTACCATAGTATCATAGTATCATAGTACCATAGTACCATAGTATCATAGTATCATAGTACCATAGTACCATAGTATCATAGTATCATAGTACCATAGTACCATAGTATCATAGTATCATAGTACCATAGTACCATAGTATCATAGTATCATAGTATCATAGTACCATAGTACCATAGTATCATAGTATCATAGTACCATAGTACCATAGTATCATAGTATCATAGTACCATAGTATCATAGTACCATAGTACCATAGTATCATAGTATCATAGTATCATAGTACCATAGTACCATAGTACCATAGTATCATAGTATCATAGTACCATAGATCCCCCCTTTGAGGGGGATCCCTGTTTGGTTGATTTACTTAACCAATTATTAATTATTATTATTATGAACACTAGAACCGTCTCAAAAATTGATGCCCAAACGGGGACTCGAAGCCCGATCTCCACCTGTCGCGGGTGTTGCTCTAACCAATTGAGCTACTTGGACCCCGATCTCCACCTGTCGCGGGTGTTGCTCTAACCAATTGAGCTACTTGGACCCCGATCTCCACCTGTCGCGGGTGTTGCTCTAACCAATTGAGCTACTTGGACACCGATCTCCACCTGTCCCAGGTGTTGCTCTAACCAATTGAGCTACTTGGACCCCGATCTCCACCTGTCGCGGGTGTTGCTCTAACCAATTGAGCTACTTGGACCCCGATCTCCACCTGTCGCGGGTGTTGCTCTAACCAATTGAGCTACTTGGACCCCGATCTCCACCTGTCGCGGGTGTTGTTCTAACCAATTGAGCTACTTGGACCCCGATCTCCACCTGTCGCGGGTGTTGCTCTAACCAATTGAGCTACTTGGACCCCGATCTCCACCTGTCACGGGTGTTGCTCTAACCAATTGAGCTACTTGGACACTGGCTTTTTAAGACGATTTTAGTGTATTTGATGAGAATGACGGATCTCCAAGGAGTAGAACCAAGAGGCTGTGAATACTCACAGTCACTCTGATTCTAGTGACGCTATATCACGTCACAACCTGTCAAACTCGAATAACTCCAATTTGACGTTGGATTCGTTTCTGTATTAGGTTTAAATCTCATTTAAATTGCAAACGCTTGCAATGCGCGGGGTATTCTTTATACTATTATTATTATATGAAATTATTTTGGTTGAAATGATCAGGCGCTCAGAAATGAACGTGAGTTCCGCTGATCTCAACCACGTCTGGCAGACCAGGGCCCTACTGATATATTGACGCACGACAAATTGTAAATCACCCTCAATATTATTTTGCTCCAATATTATTTTTTCTGAGAATTTACGAAAATATGCAGATTTTGTATAAACTTTTCGAAATTGTGCCGCCAAAGTTATTATTTTTTTTTTACATCGACACTTTGCAAAGATGGCAGTTGTGCAAGTGTTCGTTTTCTCTTTTTATTCACAAATTTCTGACTTCATTTTGTGAACTTCTGCTGTTTTGTTTCGATCTGTCCAGGCTTCATATTGTTTCACTTCGCTCATCCAACAACTCGACTTAGGTTCGCGTTGTCCTGGTAACCGTAAGCTGGGAATAAAGTCTAGACTTTGTGATTCCAGTTCATCTCGAGTTGATATAACAAAGTGTAGCGTCAAGTAACGCGGCCGTCTTTTTGTTGCAGAGGTGAAGCAAGAACTCGAGGATCTAATGGCTGACATCAAGAAAACAGCCAATAAAGTCCGTGCCAAATTAAAGGGTGAGTTAAACACATCTTATGTCCTCGAACCCTAACCTGATCTGACCTTATCTAACCTAACCTAACCTAACCTGATCTGACCTAACCTAACCTAACTTAACAATATCTAACCTAACCCTATTCTATCCTAATCTTACCTTACCTAACCATTTCTTACCTAACCTAACCTAACCTAACCTAACCAAACCTAACCTAACCTAACCTAACTTAACCATATCTAACCTAACTTAACAATATCTAACCTAACTCTATTCTATCCTAACCTAACCATTTCTAACCTAACCTAACTTAACAATATCTAACCTAACCTAACCTAACCTAACCTATCCAAACCGAACCTAACCTAACCTAACCTAACCTAACCAAACTAAACCTAACCTAACCTATCCAAACCGAACCTAACCTAACTTAACCATATCTAACCTAACTTAACAATATCTAACCTAACTCTATTCTATCCTAACCTAACCTTACCTAACCTTACCTAACCATTTCTAACCTAACCTAACTTAACAATATCTAACCTAACCTAACCTAACCTAACCTATCCAAACCTTACCTAACCTAACCTAACCTAACCGTGCTGTTATGTTATGTTATGTTATGTAATGTGGGTTGAACAAGTAGTAGTTGTTGTTGTTGTTTACAGTGATAGAACAGAACATAGAACAGGAAGAACACACAAACAAGTCGTCTGCTGATCTCCGGATACGAAAGACTCAGCACTCGACGCTGTCGCGCAAGTTCGTCGAAGTGATGACGGAATACAACAGAACGCAGACAGATTACAGGTGAGTTGATGATACTTGATGATATTTTCATGACTTTTTGCTGAAATTGTTTGAAATTTTGTTGAAATTGACCGACATTTTGTTTTCTTAGGGAGCGATGCAAAGGCCGGATACAGAGACAACTTGAGATCACTGGGAGGACAACGACCAACGAAGAACTCGAAGAGATGCTCGAGCAGGGAAACTCGGCGGTATTCACGCAGGGGGTAAGCTCAAAATCTTGGACCAGGCTCAAAACCTTGGACCAGGCTCAAAACCTTGGACCAGGCTCAAAACCTTGGACCAAACTCAAAACCTTGGACGAGGGAAACTTCCAAAATCGAAAGCCTCCAAAACTTTGGACCTGGCTTAAAGGTGCGCAGTAGAGAAGTTGGTTACTGCCGTAGCAAGTGGAGCAATAATTTGTACAGTTCTTTCAGAACAAACGCCAGGGGGAACCGTGAGGAAAATAACCCCTAAAAAATTGTCCCGAGGCAAAATTTGGCGAAAATATAATGAGAATGTTAAGTTAAAATGTGATGATTGATGATGTTGATAGTGTTTGTTTGTCTGGACAGATAATAATGGAGACCCAACAAGCCAAGCAGACGCTAGCAGACATCGAAGCCAGGCACGCAGACATCATTAAACTGGAGAACTCCATTCGAGAGCTGCACGATATGTTCATGGACATGGCCATGTTGGTCGAAAGCCAGGTAAAGTAACATTAACTCTTGTAATACCATGCAATATCTTGCAATACCGTGCAATACCGTGCAATACCTTGCAATATCTTGCAATATCTTGTAATACCTTGCAATATCTTGCAATACCGTGCAATACCTTGCAATATCTTGTAATATCTTTTAATAACTTGCAATATCTTGCAATATCTTGCAATACTATATCAATGGTTATGTGGCAGAACCTGACATCTCAATTTTTTTCAAAAAAAGAGTCAATTTATGAAAAATTTAACGAAAAAAATTGCGTAATTTTGTGGCGAAACCTCGCATATCCATGCAAATTACAAAAATTGCAAAACCTCACATCTGCATCGAATTTAGATTAAATCATTTTACTATTTATGATTTTGTTTATGATTTTGTTTATGATATTATTATAAAGTTTTTGTTGACATTGACCCACGTGAGTTTCACTAATTAACGTTTCATTAATATTTTTGTAAACACTTTTATTTTTCTTCCGAACAATTTGTATTTTTTAGAAGTCAGGTTGTGGCACTTCAACGTTGATGCCAGATTTGGTCGCCTGCGTTCAAAATACTGAATCATATTCAATGAACAAAGCTAAATCTTGGATATTAATCTTTTGTTTGTTTTCCTTCTCTAATCCAATAAGATTTCAAGCAAATTTGCAGAGCACATTGACGCTATCTCAACTTAGACCCTTGTATTGCTTTGTCAGGACATAACATTTCATATGCAGGTTAAGTCAAGTCCAGACTTTGACAGATCTACCGATTGGCCAATAGCACGTTGTCAAATTTCATGTCTTCAAAGCTTCAAATATGTGCAAAAAGTGGAAAATTGTGCATTTAAATTTGGGCAATCAGCTGTCACTTCCAGGAATTTAAAGCCGGATTCTTGATTTACTACGAAGATGTTTGTTTTAGGTTCGGCGTTAGGTTTGTGAAATGTTTTGTGCCCTCGCGGTCGTTTGTGTCAAACGACAGAATTCTCTGTCGTATTCGCTCGGAGATCGGTGGGATTCCAGAACACTTTCCATTTGTTTCCCACGTGAATGATGTCCGTGAACTAGGGTTGCCATACGTCCCGCTTTTCACTCAAAAATCCCGCTCAATCGTAATTTTATTTCAAAAAATCGCGAAATCGAACATTGCATTAGCATTTTTCCTTATAAATAGCTAATTGTTCCTCTTATCGTGCCAATGACATTATGATTGTACGTCAACTGTCACCCATAAACAAATTTTAAAACCTATGGTTACATTTTTTTTTCAAATAGTTATACAAATTATACCTAAATTTCCTGCTGCTGAGAAATTGAAAGTTGATGCATAAATATGACTCAGGATTTCAAGTGCCAAGAAAAACCTTAATATATCTAAAACGTGTAAATTTGCTGAAAATGGCCCTCAAATCCTGTTCCCACATCGACACCCTTAATTTTTGGGGAGCTCTGTCTGTCCCCCGAGCCTCCGGCCTAACTAATTTTCATTTGTTAAAATTTTTCCCGCCTTCCGAAATTTTTATTATGGCAACCCTACCGTGAACCCGCTGGAAAGTGTGCTGGAAAATCACCCGTGCCCAATCGTATCCATCTTGCAGTGATTGCCGTCGGCTAATAATCGATTTTTAGCGACTGTGGAGAACGTGATTTTGTTCCTGACAGCCGAGTGATTCGCTCGGTTG
This sequence comes from Protonemura montana, assembly GCA_947568835.1. NCBI lineage: Eukaryota > Metazoa > Arthropoda > Insecta > Plecoptera > Nemouridae > Protonemura > Protonemura montana. The sequence goes on along the minus strand of OX387602.1, from coordinate 32,432,941 downwards.
ACGAGCGTTGATTTTTGTTGCCGTATTCGATCTTCTCTTGTCTTTGCCTTTGCATGCTGCTATGGAGCCTCGTAGAAACCTTCCTCCAACCAGTTACCTGTAGACCAACCCAAGCCAGTAGCCTAGTACAAGCCCCATCGCATGCAGCCAATATTCTAGAACCGTTGAGTGCAGGTTCTAGGTAGAGACAGAACGTCAATGTTACAGTCTCTGCGTGAAAGATGGCCGCCAAATGACTACCTTACCGACAAAAATGCAGAGTACCGGAACATCACGTTAAGTGGAGCCACTGTCGTATGAAATTTAATTTCAATATTTCTCGTAGGTTAACTCGCTTTTGCGACTTTTCATGCTCAAAAATTCTCCATCAATGTTTACCTCAACGATTGATAAACACGTAACGATATTAAAAACGAAATACGAGAAATATCAAAATTAAATTTCATACGACAGTGGCTCCACTTAACGTGATGTTCCGGTACTCTGCATTTTTGTCGGTAAGGTAGTCATTTGGCGGCCATCTTTCACGCAGAGACTGTTACATTGACGTTGTTTCTCTACCAAGAACCTGCACTCAACGCTAGTACCAAGCCCATCCATCGCATGCAGCCAATATTGTAGATATACCTACAGAAATCATGGCTTCAAAACCTGTATTAACACATTAATGTTGGCCTTCAGCTCTAGCAATAAAACGCCAGCAAGTTTCACGGCATGACATTCAAACAAACTGGTCTTCGCAAAGCAAGCGTAACAAGCTCTAAAGGGTTTTTGTGTATTTTGTTTGCGTCGTAGTTGGCTGGATCGGCAGAAATCGGGGTTCAAGTCCCCGTTTGGCCAGCAATTTTGACCAAAGTAGATGAAATCTCATTTAAATTGCAAACGCTTGCAATGCGCAGGGTATTTTATTATTATCAACACTATAACCGTCTCAAAAATTGATGCCCAAACGGGGACTCGAACCCCGATCTCCACCTTTTGCGGATGTTGCTCTAACCCATTGAGCTATCTGGACACTGGCTTTTTGAGACGATTTCAGTGTATTTGATGAAAATGACAGATCTCCAAGGAGTAGAACCAAGAGGCTGTGAATACTCACAGTCACTCTGATTCTAGTGACGCTATATCACGTCGCAACCTGTCAAAGTGTACCTAATAATAATAACAAAAGCTTCTTCGCTTGTGAATGCATGAAGGTCTGGCTTCTTAGCTCGAGGCATGAAGGTATCAATGTTGTATTGATGGTATCTCCGGTCTTGCATCCCGAACTAACTCCTATGTGTTCTGGGCTCTTCTCTTCCTCCTCCCGGCCACACATGACCGATTCAGGGCGAAATGATCGATCGGATTGAGTACCACGTTGAGCACGCGGTGGACTACGTGCAGACGGCGACGCAGGACACAAAGAAAGCCCTCAAGTACCAGAGCAAGGCCCGTCGGGTGAGTCACGACAACCAAAACTTTACGCAGATTCTAATCGGTTTTTTTCCTGTTTTTTTTTTTTTTTTTCTCCTCCTCCTCGTCCCGGATTCCTCTCACGTCTCTCCATCCGACCGCATTTCTCTTTCTCTGTTCACTAATTCTCTCCATATGTGTCACCGTCGTTCACAAATGACTTCTCTTGCTTCTGTCGACGTGTGTTTCTCTGTCTCTCTCTCTCTTGTAACTCGTCTGGTGTTTGTTCCTTTTGTCATTTTCTGTGCTCATCGATGTGTAATCTATTAACCGTGGTGGTGTCTGCGATGGAATGTTTGTTCCTCTGGTTGTTGTGCTTTAACCTCGTCCCGTCCCCCGAACCCCCGCCGCCCCGACTTCCCGCCGACCAAACCGTAGGGTGAGTTGGTGGACAGGGTTGAGTACCATGTGACCCAGTCGACGGACCACGTGCAGAAGGCCAAGAAGGAGATGGAGATCGCCGAAGAGTATTCTGTTAAGAGCCGAAAGGTAATTTCAGACGTTTTAGACGTTTTTTAGTGTCGTGAGGAATGATGGCCCGGTCGGATGCTTATTTTTACAGTAGGTAAACTCGTGGCCGATTTCACTGATGCCTGATTTAATCTTGCGTTCACAGGAAGGTTTTGCTGTGAAAATGATTTGCCCTGTTTAGCTGACAATTTGAAAGAGAATGTTCAGATAAATACACAAAAAACATGTAAATTTACAATCTGAAATTGTTGATATTCAGGAAGGCTTTGTCCTGTCACATAAAAGAAATTAAATCTAGCATCCATCACTATTTTCTCTCTTCTAATCATTGTTTAATATTTGAACCTGGAAGGACGGGATTTAACTTTTAAACTGTCATTTGGACACCGAATATTCCGTTTCGCTGCACAGCTGTTTCGGCTGCATAATCTGAACCACTGCTGCCATCTAGCAATAAATCATGACACTTAAACACAGTGTGACAGTTTGCTGCTAGATGGCAGATGAGTTCAGAATGAGATACAAATGCTCATTAAGCCGAGAAGTTGAGCGATCCATATTTTCTCAATTTCCAAATCACCTGCTGAACGTTAAATAAAGATAATTTAAATCAGTTTTTTGTGAAATCGGCCCTAAATGTTTTACTTTCCACTTCACTAGTGTTATCTTTTGTTTGATTTTGTTTTCTACTTCAATCATCCAGCTTGCTTAATGTTGTCTGTAACGAGCACAGAAAGTCTCCTTTGTTAAAACCGATCGCACTTTTGTATCCAGCGACCCTGACTTTTCAAGTCGCTAGCCTCGTACAGGGGACCTACTTATTATCTCGTCAATTTAACCCCATTCAACTGTCACTTGCTTAGTTCCTGTCATTTCAATCAGTTTCAACGCCAGTTTGAGTCCCGATTCATTCAAGTTTGCTCCCCCTTTTGTCTGGTCTCATTTTTTTGCCGTATAAAAGCCACGTTTTGCATTCTTTTTTCGTTTAATAATTATTGTTTTTCGTTCTCTGTTTTTTTGCAGAAAAAAATCATGATCATCATATGCCTGACAATAGCACTCATTATTTTAATTATTGTTTTGGCTGTTTTACTGGGCTAGAGCTATTGGACTAGTGTCAAAGGGCTCAACACAATTAAATTGCCTAAATCAATCTTCCACGCTGTCGAAAATATGTACGCAGACATCAAAAAGTTGAACAAATTCTTATCCTCGTTTCACATAAAAGTAGACGACGTTACGGTCGGTCGATCGTCCAATGTTTGAGGATCTATTTTGTGAGGTTTTTTTTTTTTTCGCGGCAAAACGGGAAGCCTCGATGTCCGCCAGTTTACGTAGAGCAATAATCCGCGATTGCCCGAGCGTAACCTAACCTCAATGTTTGTTGTCGCCGCCAACGCGTTGCTTCCCGGGGCGACGGAGCTAGCTTCCGTCGAACTGCGGTAGCCGTCTTTTATTCGTAGCTTTCATCCGACCGATCGATCGAGCGAAGGGTCTTATGTAAGTAGTGATATCAAAGTCCTTGGTACTAACGTTATAATGCGGCTGGGATTGACGCTGATTAGCAATTATCAGCCAACGGATTCAATTTATATGTGTATATCGGTCAATGATTGGACCCAAGTCTTGCAAAGATTGGACAGCTAATCTTGGACCCAAGGTTGTCATGGCAATCCCAGTTGTTTATATATAAATATATAATTATAAACCTACTTATCCTGTTAATTAGTTGTAAAATAATCCAACTCATTTTATAGTTTTAGTGTTGTAAACTGTTGTTTCTGTTTTGCATAATAGCCGAGTAATTTATCGCCAGGGACACGAAAGTAAAGCAAAATCTAGGCAAAGGGCGGTCGCCTCCTCGACGTTCGCACACTTTCAAACTATTTTTATCAATGTTCATTACTTCCAAGTTGGCGTAGCCCGACTAATTACCTGTGTAATTACACCGTTGTACTTAAGCCTGTATTCCTATGTTTCTTAAAAATATCAAGTTTTGTTTACGTACAAACTGGTAGAACTGGTTCTTGCATCTTATTATTTCGTCGACTTTCTTCCCACACTTTGCAGGGTTAAACGTCCGTTTTGGCAAAAACACATTTCAAATTTGCCACAGAAAATGACAAAACGGCAACACCGCATTGCGCTAGCGTTTGAGTTGAGCGTCTGGCAACGTTGCACGGTCGAGTTTGTAGGTTATCGTCAGAGAAGGCAATGCGTGGTGACGGTTGGCTTTTTTCAAAAAAAACAAAAACTCAGCTTTGAAATAATTACAACTCAAAATATTGAGTTTCATGTTCATCAATCGTTGTTGTTAGCTTTGTTAAAGATTATTCAAGTGTAAACCAGTTTAAAATGCGAGTAATCTGTGAGAAATAACAGAAATGTTCGATCTGTCAGCTTAACTTTGTCTCTCGAACTCTAACCTAGAAAACTCGGCTGTCGACGATAACCGTTTGTTATTCTTCGTTTTGTGACTTTTCTCCTGCAGAAGAAGATCATGATCATGGTCTGCCTCGCTATTCTCGGCGTGATCGTTGCTTCGACGATCGCCGGCTATGTTGGCCTGTGAGTTCCGAGCCGACAACCCCCCAACGCCAGCTCCCTTGCGCTTCTGTCGGAGCTGGCGCCACCCGGTGGTAGCCGCCGGGAAACTTTAGTCGGTATTTTTTATCCTGTCACGAAACCCCCGGTTGATTTGTTCACGTGGGAAGCGGCCAAAGTGTTACCGTTTTTTGGTTCCAGAGACGAGCCTGACCGATTTTTCGTAGCAATAATTGTGAGAGCTATAAACGAGCGTACGTTATTGGGTTTTTAAACACGTGATAGCAAGCGAGCAAAACTTACGTTCTGTTGGTATAAATAATAATTATATTCTAGCGGAAGCTGTCATACCTGTGAATGTTATATAATATTTAAAAATAAGCAATTATATTTAAAAAAAAAGAAAGATGAAATTGTACAGATTTGAAATCAAATTAGCGAGTCTAGAGCGGAATTAGATGATTGTGCTAGCCCTAGAGTAGGTAGTTACAAAGGCAGCGTAAGAAAAGTGAAGAATACTTGACTTTGGCCACTTTTTTCTTGGCTTCTCTAATAAGTGTGTGTAAAAATTAGTCGTCATTCTTGAATTATGAAAAGGCCTCGTCATAGAATTGTCACAATCCTCACAGCCGCGTTGAAAAGTGCAGTTAAATGTCCTCTGTCTTTAAGACCATAAGTCGAAACGTCAGCGTAATAATTAGCCACTCGCTGGAGACCTGTCATTGCGACATCGCTAGGACGTTGCTCGCAAGGAACAAAGCTGCCGTCGTTAAGTTTGGTTATGTTGCCTCGGTCTCTGAGCGCTTTACAATTCGTGTCCACGCCGATTCGATATTTTCAAATTGTCACCGAAGCCTCGTCGACAATGTCTTGGGCCTACGATATTTTAGAAATTAAAAACGAAACAACGGTTATTTCGAGCGGTATTTGAATTCTAGTTTTTGTCGACGGTCAATGACAGGACTGATGCCTAAATTGTGACTTTCGGTCAATTTCCTGGTCGTACGGCAGCGGTTTCAGTTTTGTATTGGTTTTATCCTCGCTGCCGCCACCAGCTTATCTTACATTCCCAGTGTTTTTATCAAAACACTAACCTCTTTCTAAAGAGACGCTTTCACTGCTAGCTTGTGGTTGTTTCCAAAGCATCACGCCAATGCATGGCTTCCTGGAAACAACCTCGAAAGAAACCCAAGTCCTTCAATGATTCACGGGGAATAATTCCAAGTGTCTCTGGAGGAAAAAACAAGCGACGCCATTCACTGCATGCCAAGTCGCCGGCTGTCATTTTGTTTCTGTCGAATGTCGATGTGTTTTTATTTAGCCACGTGAAGTGGCCGTTGAACTGCTTGCTAAGCGAGGCGTGGTTTTCCGAGATCAATTAAGTCCGTGCATGAGTCGCCGCGCTCGTGTATGAAAAAAATGTGAGTCAATTTCCCCCCGAGTTCGAGCTCCTCGCGTCGAACGCAGTGCACTTTCCGAGGTCCACGGGCAAAACCCTCGGAACACGTTCGCGAAATATCGCACCGTAACATTGTAAAAAAACGTAGCGTACCTAAACACGGATCATAATAAGGTGCCGAGCGGCTAGAAATATTCACTAGGAGTAGCTAAAATACCGATAAGATATGAATGGGTAGCGAGTAGTTTTTAGGTTAGATTTTCATCTCTTTGACACAATCATAAGATACATTATAGTGTCCTCTACCCGCCAAGACGGGACTCATTTTGAAACTAATTCACTACTTTCTGTGTGTGTTCTCTCTGACAAACAAAAGGCAATACGGCAATACCTAACTAGTCAACCGAGTACGTAGGCAATTACTCTCCGACACGATCGTCGTACACGTACGCATCGGTCGCATTAATAGCTCTCTATGTCGTCATCTTCCTCAAAACATCTTAAACAAGTGTTCCTTTGGTGTTGTTCTACTTTTCAATATTACCATAAATATAGTTATATATATATTATAATATATAAATCATATTACAAACTTTAGCAATTTCGATTTAACATTACAAGAAAAGCCTTACCATGTACCACTTATATTATTAGTAGGGGTACTTACTATTCAAATCTATTTCTTTTCAATGGAGCTGCGAACATGTGATCAAAATTGTGAATGTGTCATTTTTAAATCCTGCACAAATATGATCTTTTTATAGATTGTAAAAAAAAAAATATTTATGATTATTATAAAGTTATTTGGATGAGGCATGGTGCTCCTTTATTATTGGCTTTGTTAACGGTCGACGCCTAGCTGCGGTCGTAGGAAGTCGAGCGTAGATTTGCGTTGGCAATCCTGTTGAGTGCGGAGATTAGAGGGAAATACCGTAGTTTTCATCGGAAGCTAGGTGTGGCAGTGGATTTTAAGCCATTCTACAGCGTGGTTTAAAAGCCCGACTGCTGGTCCGGTTATGTGTTTCTACGTTGAATGCACTGCTAGAAGTTGACAGTTTTTAGGTTAGGTTCTAAGTTGCGCTGCTAGAAGTTGACAGTTTTTAGGTTAGGTTCTAAGTTACGCTGCTAGAAGTTGACAGTTTTTGAGGTTAGTTTCCACGTCGGTAATGATGGAGCATTATTACTTTTCATATTCACAATAATAATAATATGCTAATCGTTGTCTGTGTGTTAAAAATGTGAGATAAAACCAAAAAAAAAATATGTAAGTTACAATTGCAGTAAGGATTAGTGTGCGAGGGCTGGAGAAGTGTCCTTGCTCGTGATTGGCTAGCCTCCCCCGACGAGTTGATTCGCTACAAGATGATACCAACCTCCGCGGCAAAGACGTTGCGCGCACGTAAAGTAGACAATAAATTGTTAGCGTTTTGTTGGCCCTGGTTTTTGTCGTCGAGTGCTTCACTTTTATGTTCCGCCCACGACGAACGCACTCTAGTCATTTCTGCACGGATATCATCTTGTATGCGAGACCGCTCGATTTAGAACAAAAACAATTTTAACAAATTTTAACAAATTAATAATACTGTACATTTGAATATTTGGAAGAGAAAATATAACTAATCTTCCAAAAAAAAAAAATGTGTTTTTCTTTGTGTGTGTGTTTTGCAAATCTGCGACGGTCCTTGCCTCTGTCTTGGTTCGTTGGTATCCTGATATTATTCCCAACTAGAAGTCAAGTAATGATTTACTAGTAATGGGAAGTTGGAAGATGGATCGGCAAGAAACACTGGAGGTTGTAGATTACATTTTCTGATGAGATGTCGGGATTTAGATGTGATGCGTTAGTTTTTGAGTTATTGAACCTGATTATTTTATTTAGATGCATTTAGGAAGCTTGAACTTGGTAATTGTTATAATTTTGTGTGGTTCTTTTGTTATTGGAAAATTGTCAGGACTGCTCTTACCCTTGATAAAGTAACAGGTACAAGTTACAAAACGTTGGGAAATTTAGTTGTTCTTCACTTAGCATTCAAAACCCAGTTGAAATAGTTTTTGTTAAAGGTAAGTAATCATTCCACTGACATTTACACAATAATTACCCAAATATTGACTTGAAAATAAAGAACACAGGAAGCTTATAAATGAAGCTCATCATAGGGATTACAAAAGATATATTTGCAAATGTCTAAAGCATTGAGATCAAAGATTTGGACAAAGCGTGGAGTCGTTGAGATCGGATACGGTTCTTGCTGGAACCAGTAGACCGGCGTCGAACTGTCCGTCCCGCGAGACCTGTTCCGGTCCGTGCAATGCGTTCTGTTGCACGAATGAAGTCGCAAGATCCTCATCAACCCACGACATCGTGAGTCGTACGCCCCACGTAACCAGCGCTAGCGGCTGAAACAATTGTTAAATATTATTATTAACAGCACTACAACCGTCTCAAAAATTGATGTCCAAACGCAGACTCGATAGTAAAATACCCCGCGCATTGCAAGCGTTTGCAATTTAAATAAGATTTCATCCTAATACAGCAACGAATCCAACGTCAAATTGGAGTTACTCGAGATTGACAGGTTGTGACGTGATATAGCGTCACTAGAATCAGAGTGACTGTGAGTGTTCACAGCCTCTTGATTCTACTCCTTGGAGATCCGTCATTCTCATCAAATACACTGAAATCGTCTCAAAAAACCGTTGTTCAAGTAGCTCAATTGGTTAGAGCAACACCCGCGACAGGTGGAGATCGGGGTCCAAGTAGCTCAATTGGTTAGAGCAACACCCGCGACAGGTGGAGATCGGGGTCCAAGTAGCTCAATTGGTTAGAGCAACACCTGCGACAGGTGGAGATCGGGATCCAAGTAGCTCAATTGGTTAGAGCAACACCCGCGACAGGTGGAGATCGGGGTTTGAGTCTCCGTTTGGACATCAATTTCTGAGACGGTTATAGTGTTGATAATAATAAAATACCCCGCGCATTGCAAGCGTTTGCAATTTAAATAAGATTTCATCCTAATTGTTAAATCCTGCCTACTTTATCAATCTCTTCTCTCCGCTGATCAAGCCAATGTTGACGAACAAGTATCCACTGCCGCGGCCTGCCATTCATTGCTCGGTAAGTTACATATTCTCGCTTTACTTAAACGATAATAAAGGTAATGTCCCTTTGGTCACAGATATTTATTTTCTGTTATTCATATCAAACCTAGGACCGAAGTCAAGAAATCAAGTAATGATTTACTAGTAATGGGAAGTTGGAAGATGGATTGGCAAGAAACACTGGAGGTTGTAGATTACATTTTCAAACCTAGAACCCAAGTCAAGAAAACCACAACGGTTGTATAGGTTTCCGTCAGTTTTCCAGTCTGAATAAACAGTAATATTTACATGAGATGTTGATGCATATTTTGATGGTTAAAGTTAGGAAATGGGAAAAGCTTTCTAAATAGTAAATGTGTTTCTATGTGGGTTTGTTCGTGGAAGATTGGTATTTAACTCGGCAGTAGAATGAAGTTTCAGAGGCTGGAGTCGAAGATTGAATGTTTGTAAGATGTTACTATTTGTGCTGGAAGTTGGTTTGTAATGTTGGTGCATGGATAGAGTGGGTTGAGTTGGTTTGTAATTTTGGTTCATGGATAGAGTGGGTTGAGTTGGTTTGTAATGTTGGTGCATGGATAGAGTGGGTTGAGTTGGTTTGTAATGTTGGTTCATGGATAGATTGGGTTGAGTTGGTTTGTAAGGTTGGTGCATGGATAGAGTGGGTTGAGTTGGTTTGTAAGGTTGGTACATGGATAGAGTGGGTTGAGTTGGTTTGTAATGTTAGTGCATGGATAGAGTGGGTTGAGTTGGTTTGTAAGGTTGGTGCATGGATAGAGTGGGTTGAGTATTAGAATGACTGGGAAGTAGCTTGAATATTATTCCTACTTCTTGTTGCGTGGGAGCGGGTAGAGGAGTTGAGTTGGAAGAGGTCAGGGTGGGATCAGACAAGGGTGCTTGCTACCTGAACAGGGAAATCTCTTTAAATTTAAAACTATTTTTTAAATTTTTTTTGTGAGAAAATAATGAACTTGTAGTTTTTTATTTTCTTCTAAATCCAATTTTGAATAAAATATCTCTGTTTAAAATGTTTGCGTTTGAATCTCGTACGAAAACGAGGGTCGCCATTTTTTATGACATGAAGTGAAATCTGACGTCAAGAAACAGAAGCGAACGCAAAGGAAACAACAAAATGACGTCAGAACTACGTGTAGTTAATCACAGCCCGTTTTAATCCCGCCACGAGAATTCATATTTTAGCCATTCTTAAAACAAATATAAATAGAAAAGTTATGATCGGATTATAAAAAGAAAAAATACGTCAGATTTTATTTTGAATGCGTATTTGAACACAATGATAATAATTAAATAATTATCTTAATGAGATTTCCCTATTATCTGTGCAAGTCAGGATCAGGATCTGTTGGTTAATGAAGTGGGGCTTGCAAGACAGAAGCCAGACGTTATGTTTTAGTGTTGAAAATGTGTGAACTGGAAAATTGGAACTGAAATCAGATCTCAACGCAATGAAAATGTTGATATCAAGTTGATACTTTACCCGAAGTTTTGACAGCCTTGCGCTGGGAGTGATGACATGCCTGCGCAGGCAAGCTCGTAGAACCGTGCGCAGGCGATGTACTTGCGCTGGGTCTGCGCAGGGATGATATAACATGACGACTGCGCCGTGCTCCAGGCTGTGAACCCAGCGCTGCGCTGGCAAGAACCTGTACTCACCGTAGCGTGGCCACAGAGGGCGGTGGGTCCCGCTAGAGCAGAGTCGGGGAACCAGGGATAGAAACTTTACAATCTTTTGAGAGGTTATTCAAGTTTTAACAAAAACTATTTCAACTGGGTTTTGAATGCTAAGTGAAGAACAACTGAATTTCCCAACGTTTCGTAACTTGTACCTGTTACTTTATCAAGGGTAAGAGCAGCTTTATCATGGCTTCATTTTTAAAACACAATGCAAATAACATTGTGTGAATTACGATCTAATTATTCATAAGCTTTAGTAATGCGTTGCAGGATTGAGTTGATAAGATAAGTGGTTACAAGTGTGAAATTAAGCTGTAAATCTGTGTGTACTTACAACGTTGGTACGGCCTCCGTGTACGTAATAGACTGGTTCATACACGCATGCATCGCACTGTAATATTTGGGAATGTTTTCAAATTCTTCGAGCGCTTTCGTCTTTGTCGACGGAACAAATCTAGCAGCGTAGCACGAGTAGTCCAACGGAGAGTTGTCCCAGTCGAGCGTAAGATTGGTCTGCAAAACCAATTTCAAAACAATTTCAGTTACGAGTCGGTCGAAATAGCTACGGAAAGTTAAAATGTTGGCTTTAAAAGCGTAGATTAGCTCCAAGATATGATCGTGATTCAAATGAAAACCTTAAGTTTTGCTGTCAAAACATCGCTCTCTCTCCTCTGACAACAAATGAAAGACACGTAATTACTCTCGGACTGATAGCCAATCGAGATGGATAACAAATATTGGGGTAAAACAATTCCCTTTACAATCCTTCCGATTTGGAGCTCCTTTACAAAAACACTTTCCACCAAATTCTTGAGTCGAATTGATACATGTTTTACTTTTTGTCAAAATTGTGATGAAATTCTGCATACTTTGGCATCGTCACAATCGCTAGAGATCACGCCCATCTTGACTCCATGCTTGGGATCCGTGATATCGTCGAGCTGGGAACGAGTCAACGCCATCCGGTCGATCTTACGTTCCGGGAGCCAGCGACCTGTCCAGGATTCAACGGCATCCGAAGCTGACAGACACTTTGATTCCTTAAATGTAGCAGCCAGTAGAATGATGCAGATGATGGCTTTCATCTTGCCAGACCTTCAGATACTAAAATAAATCCACATAAATTATTATTAACTATTTCTCTTCTTCGAATGGATGTTCTTCAAATGGACTTTGGATGTATGGATGAAAGATTTGATGTCCCATGATCGATTAAATTTCCACAAAACATTGGCTGGACAGGGGCTTTGAAAGATCACATCACATTTAGTTCTTTAGCAATATTTCTCTGCCGGTACTTACCAATATGTCACGAAAATTAGGGCAGCTAATTTTTTTTTAACTCATGATTGCACTTGTCCTAGGACCATTATCTCATTTTAATTTCTTGAGAAGACAGCTAAGATATTCCGGCTGAGATTGCGAGCTGAGGCACAGCTTCAAAGTGTCAACAAGGACGAAGGTCTGGGAATCTAGGAGCCAGCTCTGTGGCGTCGCGACGCTCTATTTAGTCCCCCCGAGGACGTGTCAACACATCCAAATCCGCGCGAGAGCTGAAATCGATTCGATTCAAATCTGACATTTGATCCGATGCAAATGTCACAGCAGCATGGCCTGGGGCAGTCAGGGGTGTCCAGTCGTAATAGTTCTGCTTGAACGCATGCGCACGCGGTAACCTTGATTGCATAGCTATCTGCCAGGCTCTCGTCATGTGACAAACGTCAACGCAATGAATCACAAAGCTTAGCTCGTCACATAATCAAAGAGTTGTTTCTAGTTCGACGTTGCCATCGTCTCCACCTAAACCTGTGCTAATTCGTCGTAATTACAGATTTCTCATCAAACAGCTACTGAACAATTTGCTGGGATTCGAAGTGTGCTTCCTCGTTAGATTCTCTCCAAAACTTACTTCTACAAACCATCAGCAAACATGTCTCTGTACCCATCATTGGAGGATATGAAAATCGACCAGTTGACTAGGGTGAGTAAATTAATAGGTCTGATGAAAATTAATATCCCTTGTGACATTGGCCAAAAGGC